>CM076578.1:1074887420-1075077293 GCA_034641835.2 Pinus albicaulis
CATTAGACACTAGCCAGAAATGTAGGAAGTTTTGTCCACATGTTGTGGCTAGGAGGGTTCAAAACATTTGAATTGTAATAGCTAGGTGTCAATACCTCAGCTGACTGTATTATTTAGATTAGTTAGATTTGTAGAAGTTGAATAGTTCAGTTCGATTCATCTGTCACATTTCAGTTAGTTGAATAATTGTAATTAGGCTTTTGGTTTTCTAAAATGGTCCTCGCAGAGGAACCGAAGAGTCACACTATAATGTATATAAATGTAATCCCTTGGATGTATAGGTAGAGAGGGGGAAGAGAGAGATTTCTGCAATAAAATCTGTGTATTAAAAATTGCTTCAAGTTAAATGAATTTCAGTTCTCGTTGATTATCTAACTGTCTTGAGTCGCTATTTGTGAGGAAATTCGTTTGATTATGAGGTGATTGAACATTGTCTTGTATATAACTGTTGAATTGAGTAATTGTGCAGTCGTTGTATCTCTGTGTTCGTTGTTCCCTTGAATTGTTTGAATAATTGAAATCTCAACCGCGAACGAAGCGTGGGTGTAAAGCGTGGTCGTTGAAATCTGGTTAACGATAGCAGAATTCCCGTTTAATAAAGAGAATTACATTGTTTGTCGTTAATTAGAAATTCCTACCCGGGGTCAGACCCTGAGTTAATAACCGAGAGTATACGAAGGAGAACACAACCCGACATGAACCTTGGTTAGTCACTATTCAAAACCCGCAAGTGGATTTAGGAAGGCAGATTTCCCATATCGCACCACTTTTGGTGAGTAAGCGGTATTTCCTGGTTGGGGAGCGATTCCATAGAGTGTTCGACACGTGGCGAGGTGGACCCCCGAAAAACCACCATTCAAAGCGCGCCATCGCACGTTATCGTTCGTACCAGGATGCTGAGCGATATTGCCGAGAACCGTTGATTTGGGAAGGAGCCATCGGATGGTGGTTGCTTGCTATAGATGCGTGAACGATAAATGAGGTACGGTGCATGCGTTTGATTGGTCTATTGATTGTAGAGTTGGGGCCGGAGCCAAGGGTTATTATAAGCCGGTTGGTTAAAAGGCATAGAGTATTAATATAAAGTCTAAAAGGATTAAACATCTGTTATAAGGTTCGGAGATATATTTAACATTCACCAAAGTTTTCTGAATATATTTATTTGTCAATTTCTTTGAAATTGATAAATAAATTCTCATGGAAATCTGAGAAGACCACGTGGAGTTCAAAGAACGGGGTTTGAAAGGAAATTCTGATGGAGCCACGACTACAGTGACCATCTCTCCTTAGAAGGGTCCGATTTCAGTTTTGTTGGCGTTTGTGGTATCAGAGCCATTGTTTTAAGATTGTTTTTGCAGAAAGATTACATGGCAATCTGAATTGGTAGAGGTGCTGGCAGAAGGAGACCTGTTTCCAACGCAGAGGTGTTGGATATTTTGCAGAGGTTCGAAGCCAGAGTGGATGCCGTGGAGCGAAGACAGACCAGAGATCCTGAAGACATCAGCGAACCTGAAACAGAAGAAGTTGAAGAAAATGTCGAGATTCCTCCTGACATGAGGCTCCTTAGAACTGTTCTGGGGTCTGAAGCTAAGCCCAGAATTGAAGTGTTGAGTTATGCAGGGGGACTGAATCCAGAGGAACTGGTGGACTGGATTAATGAAATGAACAAGTGCTTTGATTATGAAGAAATAAGTGAAGATAAAAAGGTTAAGTTTGCGGTGACAAAGCTGAAAGGACATGCTGCACTTTGGTGGGATGGAGTGCAGGCAGAAGTAAGGAGAGTTGGCAAGCAAAATATCAAGAACTGAACCAGAATTATGGCTAAATTGAAAGGTAAATTATTGCCTAGTGATTACCAGCTGACATTGTGTAAGCAAATGCAGAACCTGAGACAGAGGTTGCTGACAGTAAAGGAATACACATAGGAATTCTACAGAGTGAGCATAAGGGCTGGGCAATTCCAAGACACACCAGAGAAGACTGCCAGATATGTGAATGGTCTCAAGCTAGAGATCCAAGATGAGATTGGTCTCCTGTCTCCTAAGACAGTGGAAGAGGCCTATCAGATGGCCTTGAAAGTAGAGGAGAAACTCCTAAGGAAACAATCTACCAAGAAGAGAGGTACTTTCTGTGGAAAGGGAAGTCACGGTGGTAGAGGAAAGCCTACTACACCCAGGGATGGAGCTAACAGTGGCTTACCTCAGAATGCATCTACAGAGGATGATGCAAGAGGCAGAAGGGGTTCTTATAGAGGAAAGGGAAGAGGAGGCAGAGACAGAGGCAGAGGTAGAGAGTTGAGGTGTTATAGATGTCAGCAAGTGGGACATAAGCACTATGAGTGTCCAGAGAATGTGGGTAATGGTCCAAGAAATGTTGTTGTTGCCAAGGCTAGAGAAGAGGCAGAAATTGGAGAAGAAATTCTTCCAGAGAGGGGAGAATCCTTGGTGGTAAATAAGGTCCTGTTGAAGCAAGCCAAAGAGGTCATTGAGCCTGCACAAAGGAAGACTTTGTTTAGGAGCATATGCAAAGTCCAAGGGAAATGCTTCTAGTTAGTCATTGATAGTGGCAGCATAGACAATCTAGTTTCCACTGAGGTAATAGAAAAGTTGAAGTTGAAGAAAAGGGAGCACCCAACTCCCTACAGGGTGTCCTGGCTGCACAAAGGGCACCAGCTGGTTCTAAAAGAGTAGTGTGAGATAGAGCTGCAAATGGGAAATTACAAAGATAAGGTCCTGTGTGATGTAATGCCCATGGATGTGTGTCATATACTGCTAGGTAGACCTTGGCAGTTTGACAGAGCAGCAGTGCATGATGGCAAGAAGAACACTTACAAGTTCTTCAAAGATGGGGTGCATCATACATTGATACCCATGGAAGAAGGAGAGCCATCCAGCAGAGTGATTGATCCAAAGACCTTGTTGCTGAGCGGGAAGGAATATCTGCAGCAGATAGAAGAAGAAGAGGTAATTTTTTCTTTAGTTTGCAAACCTAAAGTAGTTCTTACTTCTACAAAAATTTCTGATTTGCCGGTAGAAATACAAGAGATGTTAGACAATTACTGTGACATTGTTGTGGATGATTTACCTGATGAGCTGCCACCTGTGAGAAAGATCAGCCATCAGATAGATTTTATCCCTGGTTCAAATCTGCCAAATAAGGCAGCCTACAGAATGACTCCTAAAGAAAATGAGGAAATCAGGAGACAAGTACAGGAATTGGTGGACAAGGGGCTGATCAGAGAAAGTTTGAGTCCATGTGCAGTACCAGCAGTATTGAGCCCAAAGAAAGATGGATGCTGGAAGATGTGTATTGATTCCAGAGAAATAAATAAGATCACAATCAGGTACAGATTCCCTTTTCCCAGAGTTGAGGACTTAATGGATTGTTTGAGTGGTGCTAAATATTTTTCAAAGATAGATTTAAAAAGTGGATACCATCAAATTAGAATAAGAGAGGGTGATGAGTGGAAAAATGCCTTTAAAACAAATGAAGGATTATATGAATGGATGGTAATGCCTTTTGGGTTGTCAAATGCACCTAGCACTTTCATGAGACTTATGAATGAAGTATTGAAATAATTCATTGGTAAATTTGTGATAGTGTATCTGGATGATATATTAGTTTTCAGCAGAACTAAAGAAGAACATTTAAGGCATCTTAATCATGTCTTGAAGAAGCTGCACCAAGAGAAACTGCTGATAAATCTGAAGAAATGCTCATTCATGAAGGAAGAGTTGATGTATTTGGGTTTTGTTGTTTCTGCAGAAGGATTGAAGATGGACCCAGAAAAGGTTAAGGAAATTGTGGAGTGGCCTTCACCCAAGAATGTTTTTGAGGTAAGAAGTTTCCATGGACTTGCTAGTTTTTACAGAAAGTTTATAAGAAACTTCAGTAAGATCAATGCACCCATAATTGAGACAATAAATAAGAGAAAACAGCCATTTAAGTGGACTACTGAAGCAGAAAGAAACTTTCAAGTTTTGAAGAAAAAGATAACGGAGAAGCCTGTTTTGATTCTGCCTAGTTTTACAAAACCATTTCAAGTAAAATGTGATGCCAGTGGAGAGGCCATTGGAGCTGTGTTGAGTTAGGATGATAGGCCTGTGGCATATTTTAGTGAAAAGTTGAATGACACTAGAAGAAGGTATTCCTCTTATGAGAAGTAATTCTATGCAATTGTTCAGGCACTGAAGAAGTGGAGACACTATTTGATGTCCAGGGAATTTGTATTATATTCTGACAATCATGCTTTGCAGTATATTGTACAACAGCCCAAGTTGAAACATAAGCATGCTAAATGGTTTGAGTATCTCCAAGGTTTTAATTTTGTTTTTAAACATATAAGTGGCCAAGCCAATAAAGTAGCTGATGCTTTGAGTAGGAAGCACATGCTTGTTCAAGAAACAAATTTTGAAGTTGTAGGATTTGATTTTCTGAAAGAATTGTATAAAACAGATCCAAATTTTAAGGAAGAATTTGAGGCATGTGGTAACCCTATTTTAACAGATAGAAGCCAGTGGCTAGATTATTTCCTGCAGGAGGACTTGTTATTCAAAAGAAGCCAACTGTGTGTACCAAGATGTTCCATGACAGAAAATTTGATCAAAGAGAAGCATAGTGGTGGACTTGCTGGGCACTTTGGTACTGATAAAACTTATGAGCAGCTGAGTCACTTCTATTACTGGCCCAAGATGAGAGAAGAAGTGGACAAGTTTGTGAAGAATTGAAAAATCTGTCAATATGCTAAAGGAAGGAGCCAGAATGCAGGATTGTACACTCCCTTGCCTATTCCAGATAGGCCTTGGGACATGGTGAGTATGGATTTTTTTCTAGGATTACCCAAGACTCAGAGAGGGAATGATGCAGTCTTTGTTGTGGTGGACAAATTCTCCAAAATGGCACATTTTATTCCATGCTATAAAACTAGTGATGCCACCCATGTTGCTAACTTGTTTTTCAAAGAAGTTGTTAGATTGCATGGGTTGCCCAAGAGTATTGTTTCAGACAAAGATACCAGATTTGTGGGTCATTTTTGGAGGACATTGTGGAAGAAACTTGGTACCAAACTGAGTTTCAGCTCAGCTTATCATCCTCAGACTGATGGAAAAACTAAGGTTGTAAATAGGAGTCTGGGAAATTTGTTGAAAAGTCTTGCAGGAGAGCATCCCAAGATGTGGGATCATATTTTTCCCCAGGCAGAATATGCATATAATGACTCACCAAATAGGAGCACATGGTAGAGTCCATTTCATATTGTTTATGGAATGCACCCCGGAGGAATATCAGAGTTAAGAAATCTGGGAAAGGCAGAGCTAAGGAGTGCATATGGTGAGGAATTTGCTTCAGAGATCCAGGCCATACATGAACAAGTGAAATAGCAACTACAAGGCAGCAGCATCAGATATAAAAGCAGAGTAGACTTGAGCAGAAAGGAAGTTCATTTTGAAGTAGGAGATCTGGTCTTAGCACACTTGAGAAAGGAGATATTCCCAAAGAAGCAGTATAACAAATTGAAGTTCAAAAATATTGGGCCATGCAAGATACTTAGAAAGTTTTCTGCAAATGCTTATGAGATTGAATTACCTCCTGATGTTGGAATATCTCCCATTGTTAATGTTTCAAATTTATACAAGTATGAGGATGATGGTGGAGAAGAAAGATCAACAGACAAGGAACAGATTGAGTGGAAGGAGCAGCTACCTCCAGAGCAACCATTGCAACCAGAGAAGATATTGGATAAAAGACCATTTAGAAGGACCAGAGGACAAGAGTACTTTCAGTACTTGATCAAATGGAAAGGAAAAGCCAGAGGAAGATGCCACTTGGATGACTGAAGGGATGTTGCAGAAGATAGGCAGATCAGTGAAAGAGCTCATGGACAGGAGCCCATGAAGAAAATTTCCCTCGGGAGTCTGATGCAGGGGCATTAGACACTAGCCAGCAATGTAGGAAGTTTTGTCCACATGTTGTGGCTAGGAGGGTTCAAAACATTTGAATTGTAACAGCTAGGTGTCAATACCTCAGTTGACTGTATTATTTAGATTAGTTAGATTTGTAGAAGTCGAATAGTTCAGTTCGATCCATCTATCACATTTCAGTTAGTTGAATAATTGTAATTAGGCTTTTGGTTTTCTAAAACGGTCCTTGCAGAGGAACCGAAGAGTCACACTATAATGTATATAAATGTAATCCCTCGGATGTATAGGTAGAGAGGGGGAAGAGAGATATTTCTACAATAAAATCTGTGTATTAACAATTGCTTCCAATTAAATGAATTTCAGTTCTCGTTGATCATCTAACTGTCTTGAGTCGTTATTTGTGAGGAAATTCATTTGATTGTGAGGTGATTGAACATTGTCTTGTATATAACTGTTGAATTGAGTCATTTTGAAGTCGTTGTATCTCTGTGTTCGTTGTTCCCTTGAATTGTTTGAATAATTGAAATCTCAACCACGAATGAAGCGTGGGTGTAAAGCGTGGTCGTTGAACTCTGGTTAACGATAGCAGAATTCCCGCTTAATAAAAATAATTACATTGTTTTTCGTTAATTAGAAATTCCTACTTGGGGTCAGACCTTGAGTTAATAACGGAGAGTATACGAAGGAGAATGCAACCCAACATGAACCTTGGTTAGTCACTATTCAAAACCTGCGAGTGGATTTATGAAGGCGGATTGCCCATATCGCACCGCTTTTGGTGAGTAAGCGATATTTCCTGGTTGGGGAGCGATTCCATAGAGTGTTCGACACGTGGCGAGGTGGACCCCCGGAAAACCACTATTCAAAGCGTGCCATCTCACGTTATCATTCGTACCAGGATGCCAAGCGATATTGCCGAGAACCGTTGATTTGGGAAGGAGCCATCGGACGGTGGTCGCTTGCTATAGATGCGTGAACGATAAACGAGGTACGGTGCATGCGTTTGATTGGTCTATTGATTGTAGAGGTGGGGCCAGAGCCAAGGGTTATTATAAGCCGGTTGGTTAAAAGGCGTAGAGTATTAATATAAAGTCCGAAAGGATTAAACATCTATTATAAGGTTCGTAGATATATTTAACATTCGCCAAAGTTTGCTGAATATATTTATTTGTCAATTTCTTTGAAATTGACAAATAAATTCTCATGGAAATCTGAGAAGAACACGTGGAGTTCAAAGAACGGGGTTTGAAAGGAAATGCTGACGGAGCCACGACTATAGTGACCATCTCTCCTTAGAAGGGTCCAATTTCAGTTTTGTTGGCATTAATTAGCCTCCACAATGTTCTAAGGCTGAAAGGATATCGAGCCTCCACAATGTTCTAAGGCTGAAAGGATATCGACAGAGGTAACCTCAAACCAAAATTTTATTTTGGTAGCTAGCCCGACCAAATCAGAGAGGGCTCTCTCTGTAAAAAACACAGCCAAGGATCTGACTAGTGCAAGAGTGGATTTTAGGCTAGATAGCTTAGCTATAGGGTTTTGAAATATTTAGGGTTTTTCTGCTGGATCAGGGATGAAAATTAGGTAACTAGGTCAAAGTATCAAAGGTCACAGCTGCAAGAGATATGGAGGAGCAAGATAGCTATGTTTTTGTGATGGTATTAGGAGTTTGTCGATGTTGTGTAGGGTTTTAAAGAGGAATATCATAGTATTGATCATGTGCACCATGAATTCATTAATCAAGAAGGAAAATTACACAAAATGACATTCCTAACAAAACAGAGCTTTCATGAAAAAATTCTGCTTATAAGCCTCTTAGGAAAATCACTGAAGAAGGAAGATAGGAAAGGAGACATGCATATCATTCATATAAAGTTATAATAGAGAGAAAAAATCATCACAAACTCACAACATGATAATTCCTGAATAATAGCTGCAACTGGTCCATTGATTTCCTGTATTAAAATATCAAGTACAAGCTACCATTGTTCCACCTTCTGATGTCCAACATTTTTTCTCTATGAAAAACACATACATATAGACCAAAAAAAATTTCCCATCTCTCATGGGTTGAATCCTAGAGTGTAGGAATATTTTACATGAATCCCTCAACAAAAACTTAATGACTAGGGAGGTTAACAAACTCTCCTCAAAATAGAAAAACTGATACATTTGACCTTGAAAAGAATTTACAAGCATGAATATACCTAATTTTCACTTTAAAAATCATATTTACAATTGATTACATCATGAAAACATTATAAATGGGTAATTACATCAAGAGAAACTGAGTTTGACTGAAAAAACTGAGAAAATAGGATTTCAGGAAAAAGCAAAGTGAATTGACAGGAAATCATAACATGCGAGGAGAAAATGCAATGTGCTAGGTGTAAGAGGCTTTTGGAAGAGTTCCCAAGCTCAAAATACGGATCTGAAAGATGTTGGAGAAATATCTTCCTCTATAATACACCATAAAACATTCAAACATTGAAAATGACAGCTCCAAGACCTCTAAAAATCAATTCTCCCACAACTAATCCAAAATCGCAACGTGCCTCGTAAAAACCAGGCAAAAGGGTGATTGTTTGGTAGTTTTGTTACCTTTTCACGCACTAGAATGTGCTGACATGGCTCTACCAATATCTGATGTGGATGTGTAGGTAAAAATCAATCCAAAAATGCAAAAATTTTGACATTTGGATGCCCCGAAAAAAAATGCAGCATGAGGCTTGCTACCCTTTTGGACCAAAAACTATGCAAAATTGCCAAAATGCCCAAAAACTTCTAAATTTTTCAAAAAATTTCCAAATTTTCTCAAAATTATTCCAAAATGTCTCCTTGAAGTGAAATAAGGATGTGTTAGGCCATGACAGAGACCTCATCTAACAAATCAAGCATATCCTACTCTTTTTGCCTCATTAGGGTTTCTTTCAACCTTTTCTTCAACTGCTTGATTCTAACTTGGGAGACCTTGTTCCTTGTATAGTAATGCATAGTCATGTGTATTTGTAGGTTATTGTTTCTTTTTTACCTCTTGAGAAGCTTCTCCAAGTGGCAGTCCACCTTTTCAAGCCAAAACTCCCTATCCTGATTAATTTCTACTGCAATTAGGTCATCAACAGTCATTTGATATTTTGGTGGAGATTGTTCTCTTTGATGCTCAAGTGCCCTCTTAAGCCTCTTCTTCTAGGTCTTCTTTTTCTAACTTGAACTTCTTGATCCTCTAAATAATAAATCTCAACCACTACCTTACCTTTGGCATCATCTTTCCTCAAATTTTCTTTGGGTTTGTTCAAGAGCAGCTGATTTGACTTTAATTGCATATTCTCCTGTTGCAAGAATGAGACCAAGAAATTTTCCTATGACAAAATGTCCTTGAGATCTCTAATATCAGCCTCCTTCTCTATTATGATCTTCTCTATTGTATTTTTCTCTTCATTCACCTCCAAATCTACCATGTCAGTGTCAAGATGGAATGGTTCCTCATCTTTCAATGGTGCCTCATGTTGTGATGATGTTTGTTGCTCACCTCATGTAGGGTTGGCCCTTTCAACAATGTTTGGAGCAAACACAAGCTTATTTACTCTTCGATATGTTAGAGTCACATCAGCCCTAGGTGTCCTCATGACTGAAATTCTTCTATATGATCCAACCTCCCTTGGATTGGATGGTGTCAATGGCATACTTTGGCAAGTAGGCTGACTAGCAAGGGGAAAAAAGACTGTGGACTGAATGAATGTCTCCCAAGATATTTTCTTCTATGTAAGATGATTTAGAAAATTGATTTTGATGAGTACATGGTGGAAAAGACTAGCTTGGTGATCACTCTCTTTATGCTGCACTTTCTCTACCATTTTAGTCAAGCTTTTGTAGAGATAGTAGGGTATGTTGAGACTTTTTACACATGTGAAATGCATCAACAATATGACATGATATTTGTACAACCTTGAGAATCTACCTTCACATGTGAAATACCTCATTATTGCCTTCAGTAATGGAGAAAAATGGTCAAGCAAATGTCAAAAAGGAAAAATGTTCTTGATGGCATCTTTATAATGACTTTTAATGAAAGCACTGTAATTTTGAACGTCCAAGTCTGAGTTATTGAACCACTTTTCTCCATTGTTTGGTATCCTTGTATTTGTGGCTATGGCCTCAGTTGAAATTTTAAAACTCACTTCTACAATGGTGGCCTTATCTCTTCTAAGGTTTCTGGAAAACAAGCTTGTTAACTTGGCATGATATCCCACATGTTGGATTTTCTCACAAAACCCTAAGAATCCTACATTTTGAAAACACGGTTTGGCCAATGATGAACACATCAATTCTTGAGTGTTAAGTGGCTCAAAAATTGACACTTTTCATCCTTTGTTGTGTGGCTTCTTTCCTCCCTCTATTGTTTACAATTGCAAGGCAAAACCCTAGTGAAAGAAAGGAGAAGTAGGTGAGGGGATGAAGCGATTAGGGAAACGATATGTGGTTAGGAAAATTTTTGGAGGTAGATAGGTGTATTAGGAAGCTTAGGGAGGTGGATAATGACAAAAAGAGTGTAGGGATTAGTGTAGGGAATTAAAACATAGTCCTGACCCTAAAACTAGATAAAACACAACGTAGGAGCTAGGGTTAGCTGTAAGGGTTATGGAAATGAGGGTGATAGGGTTGTAGGAAATGTATTTGCGTGTGGGAAGGGTATAATATGTAGTGAATTAAGTATTTTTTCTTGCAACCCAAAATATGGAGCTCACCCACTAAAAACATAGTGTGGGGACTGTGGGAGGGTTTCACCACTGAAACGATGAAATAAATATTGATAGGAGATGGCAAGAGCTTCAACTTACTTTTCAATTGCCACTTAAAACCCTTAAAGATGAAATTTTTGACTCTAGAAGTGAAAACGTAGCGAAGGGTAAAAAACGTAGCGTGGTTGGATGAAAACGCAACGTGGTTGCCTAAAGAGGGTGCCAATCACCTTTTGAGAGTGTCCTTTGATGCTTGTTGTGCTACGATAGTATTTTCTGGTGAGTTAGTGCTCAATTGCAATGGAATGAGTGAAATAAATTCTTGTATGGTCCTTTGTAGCTTTTGGAAATCAAAATCTCTTCATCATGGTGTAGTGGCCCCACCATGTGTTTTTTTTTACATTTTGATTTAAAATTGCAGATTTAGAACCTTGTGAAATATATTACATCATGATTGAAATAAAATTACACTTTTAAAATCTTTATTGAATATTTTTCAAAATGACTACTCCTTCAATGCTGAATTCAATGGTGAAATGACTTTTTATGATTTTGACCCTAAAACCTAATGGTGACACTGCATAAAATGAGCTAAATGATAATGATGGTGATGTGATAGAGATGGTAATGGAGACATTTCAGTGGTGATTCATCAAAATGAATGATGGTAATGACAAAAAAATGACTTTTCAAAGGAGTAGTAACACATCTAAACACACTAGCCAGTGACCAAATTTTTATTTGAAGACCAAATGAAACCATAAAAAATTGACCTAAGACCCTAAAAAAACCTTGTATGAGCACATTTGATCACTGGTGACTTGCAGAAATGACTGCCACTAACAAGATGCAAAATAAAATATCGTGAAATATTTTGTAAAATCGAGACTTATTAGAATTGGTGCAGTTTTTAATGCCTTCTTGAGTTTAGCGAAAGTCTCTTTTGAATCATTATGTTATTTGATTTCAATATCTTTTTTTAAGATGTCAGTGATGTTTTTAAGATCTGAGCCAAATTTTGTATAAATCTTCAAAGGAAGTTTATTTTTCCAATAAAGGTTTGAAATTCTTTTTTTTCCTTGGGATATCTATTTTCAATATTGCTTCCACTCTATTATGGTCAATTCTTATGCCATATTTTGAAGTCATGTCTCCTAGAAGTTTACCTTATTCTAAACCAAACAATGTTTTCTTAGGGTTGAGAGAGATACCATATTTTTTGCATTTTTTGAAAACTTTCCTTAAGTGAAGTAAATGTTCCTCATCTATCTTTGAAAAGGCAGTGATATCATCTAAATAAATTACTATAAACCTACCTATTTTTTCTACAAAGGAATTATCCATTTCTCTTTGGAATGTAGCACCAAATTTCATTAGACCAAAAGGAATTTTCACATATATGAATGTGCCCCACGGTGTAGTAAAAGTTGTTTTCTCTTGGTCCTATGGATGTACTAGAACCTGACTGTAACTAGAAAATCCATCTAAGAAGGAAATTCTCCTAGATCCAACTATTTTTTGTAGGATATGGTCCATTTTGGGCAAATGATATTATTATTTTAGGGAAGCCTTGTTAAGATTTCTAAAATCAACAAATAGTCTAATCTCTCATCTTTTTCCTAGTAGGGACTAAGTTTGACACCCATTTAGAATACCTCAAAGGTACAATAATTTTGGCTTCATATAGAGTTTTAACTTATTTTTCCACTAGGGGTAAAAGAATTGGGTTTATTCTTCTAAGCTTCTATTTGAAATGTTTTTGGTATTCTTTTGTAGGAATTTTATGTTGTATAATTCTAGTGTCATAGTACTTTAAATCCTCATAACTCCAGGAAAATACATCAACAAATTTTTTGAAAAGCTCCAAGTACTTATGTTTTTCAGTAGAAGGAAAATATTTGGAAAATTTAACTATTTTTGGCTCTTCTTTAGTTCCTATAATACAATATTCCACTTCAACTCCAGTAGGTTCAATTTTAGGTTTCTTAGACACATCATTAAAATCAAGCAATTATTTTAAGGGAACTAACCCGCTAGGAAAAACATTATCCTTTAATTCCAAAATTTCTAACTCTTCTTGATATTTATCCAAATCACTCATTTCCTGATTATTTACAATCTTATCTACCTTATTATCTACATCATAATCTATGTATATATTGGCACACTCAAATTCATCCTTTGACTGCAAAAAAAAAAAAAATCTTTTAATCATTACTAAAGACTTGCCAATACCTGATATTATCTAGGACAGCTGGTCTATTTTTCACTTCAACTATGTACTTGTGACTTGGACGATATGGAATTTTACAAGTATTAGCTAAAGTAGCCAAAACATCAGCTAGGATATTTTGACCTCTTGGAATTACAGATTATTCATACTCAAATAAACACTAAAGGAAATGTAGAACAAATTTTCCATAAGCCCTTAACCTTGAATGTTTTACTGAATATTCCCCTTTGATTTGTTTGATTATGAGTTGAGAATCTCCATGAACTAAAACATTTTTGGCGCCTAGCTTTTTCAAAAGCTGCAATACTAGGATTATGGCTTCATACTCAGCTATATTATTGGTATATTGAAAATTCAGTTTCTATGAATTTCCTTCTGATTGGTTAGTTTGTGGCTTGCAAACCCACACACTTGCTCTTGATCTTTCCTTGCTTACACCACCATCAAAATCCATGTTCCATAAAGGCTCATTTTCTTTGTTTAATTTCACAAGGTCTGTTTTGGTTTCTTCAATCTTGCACAAATCAGTTTTTGTTTTTGGGATTTGTTCATCTATATGTCCATCATTATACAAGATAAAAGAATCTAGATATGAATGGACTGAATATAAGGGAAAATTGTTTGGTCTGTCTTGACTTCTAACCATGTATCTCATCAATGTTTCTCAATAAATCCTTCTTGGTTACCCAAATATAGGAATGGTAGCATAACTCATATCCATTTGTAATGTGCCTTGCAATTTCCCCCCCGAGATCTAGAAAATATCATTCCATAATTTTGAGGTATGTCTGCTACCACAACATCCATGACTAATATTTTGACAGGGATTTGGGCTAATGTGACACACAAGTATTTGATAATACCAAGACATATTACCTACTGGAATCAAATGAATATAAGTCTTTTTAAGTGACCTTTCTACTTCTAGAACCTTTGGAATCTCAAATGACTTCTGAAATTACATATGAATTTTGGTATTACATTTATTTTGGACTTCCAAGATTCTTTATTTCATACATGACTCTTGGTCTTCCACTTATTTTTCTTTAGAATCATTACAATGCTACATCATGACTTCCACATCATCATGTGATGAGACTTGGCATGTCACTATCTTTGATGGTTGAGACTAATATTGACTGATGACATGGACTTTATCCATTGGTGACATGACTTCCAATTGTATATTCATTCTTCATGCACCTTTAAGCGTTGATTTCCTCCACCCTCCAAAGGCTCTTTGATTAGATGGATTCTTTGGTGTGCTTTAATTGTCAAAATTTAAGTGTGTTCTTTGTTCTTTCCCTACTTCCTTTGTTTATTCTCCTTTACCAATATACCTCATGTTTTCTAGGCATGATGTTTCTATAATACTTGTATCTACACTCACTCATGATGAGCAACCATCAACCTAAGAATATCTTATTTTACCTTGTTTCATGCATATTTTATCTTCAAGCCTTTTTGGTGTGCTAAAGTGGGACAAAATGGGATTATAGGTGCATACACATTCTTCGAAAGGTTGAAGGGATGAAGAGGGAAGCCTTGGAGGCTTTGGTATGCACTCATGGGCTCAAAATAAGGTGAAAATCAAGGCATGGCGCATGGGGCAAGTCCGAAGGACAAATGGGAAGGATTCGGACTTCCTAAGTGTGTTGTGTGCTCAAGGGAGAGATGGAGGGCGTAGGGTGCACTCCTAAAGGTTTAAGGGTGAAATATTTAGGCCTTCGAGGTGTGCTCATGTGCTCCAGAGGCCCATGAAGGTGCATGAAACAAGTATGAAGGATGAAGGGTGAAGCTTCGTGCTTTCTAGGTGCGCTCATGCGCTCAAAGGGCCAGTAGGGTACATGGCGCATTGGGGAAGGTTGAAGGTGAATTTTAAGGCCTTTAGGGTGTGCTTGTGTGGTCAGGGATGGATCACTTCTTCGAGTCGAAGGAGTGCACTCAAGGAAAACTTGGTATTTTAAAGGGCACAGTTCAGAGTAAGAAAAGGAAAGGGGATAAGACTTGAAGAGTGCACATTTTACTCCTGGACGGCACATGTCACACTTCCAAACAATGAAGGATTCCCCATCAAGACTTAAAATTGTGCTAATGCGAATTTTTCCTTATTGATGTCGCTTTGAAACCAAAATTTGTCCAAGTATGGAAAATGCGGCAAGGGGGTGGGCATGATGAGTTTATACAGAGAACCACGTGAGACACATACCAACTCATCAATAAAGCTTAGAAAAACTTGAGAAATGGTGCATATATGTCAAAACACCACTTTATACACATTCCCCAAGTTCAATGAGTGTAGTGTGTGCGACTACAACCAAAAAGTGTCATTTTACAACAACAAAGATGTTACGACCATGAAATGGACCAAAAGATGTTTTGATCAAAGCGATGACAATTGATACCTTTAAAAAACACTTGAAACACATAGAGTAGCATGAAACTACATTTGATGATCAAAGCGACTCTAGATATGGAAATAATAGTAGGATCCAAAATTCAATTGTAGTAAAATTTTTGGAGTGTGTTGCAGCAGCAACATCACTTGGTGACACACTGGGTGGACTTCGACATCCTTTTCCGGAAATAAATTTAGGCTGAGGGTCATACCTTTAGGAAGTATTTATTTCCTTGATTTCACCTTTTCAACCCATTTTTATTCATATTACATTCTCTTTTCTCTACTTGGTTTAACACATACAAAAGATACACCATATCACTATTATTTCAATATGAGAAAGGGTAATGTGTGCGGTGATTTTAATGGTATTCAGAGTATGATTTTTCATCTTTGGTGTTACTTCACTACTAGCAAGCCTAGATAGTACCACAATGGAGTCACTTCAAGAGCAAAAACGTTTCTTCGTTGTTAGCAATCCTGGAAAATATCCTAGTGAATTTGCTTGCTTCACCTCCCTGCACAAGAATCATTTATATTCTTTCACCCTTTATTTATTTTAATAGAATCATGAATTGTCACTTATTATTTTCAATGAATAGAAGAGGGACCCATACTTATTGAGAGCATAGGAGGTTTTTGCGTTAGAAAATTATTTTTAGACCTCTGATATTGGTTTTCTCGCGTTAGATTTTCCCCTTATCCCTTTTCTACTAGATTGGATATCTGTTAACGCGCAAGTAGATTTATACAAAGTTGAGTGATTTAGACACCCAAATAGGCATGGATCTAAAAGTTTCCCTCAAGATCCTATTGGAAAAATCATATTTTTCATCTGGCCTTAGCTCAACCCATGGAATTTTCCCAAACAAAGAAGGAGAACAACAGAAAGCCAAGATTTGTAGTTGTCGCACTTCTCTTTGATTGCACCACAAAGCCTTTTGAGCCATGCACTTTAAAAAATGGTCTTATTTATGTATAATGGCCAAAAATAATACAAGAAAACACATGACTATATAATAGACAAACAACTGACACAAACGAAAATAAAATAAACAAATAAACTATATAGGAAGTGAAATTATAGGTGTTATTGAAAATAATTCTTTAAATCTCATTTTTTTACGAGAAGGGGGTCAATCCTCCTATCTGAATGAATTTAGGTTGAAAGTAATGTGGCCAAGTTTTTTATCAATGGTAAATGGTCCAATCCACCAAGGTTGGAACTCTGTGTGTTTTCCCTTTTCTTCTTGGGGTTTATCCCACTTCAGTACTAGGTCATCCACATCAAAGATCTTTTCCCCTGCAAACTTCTTATCAAACCAATGGTTTATATCGTTCTAATGTACAAAAAATTGGTCTTTGGCCTTAAGCATTTCTTCCTTGAGTTTAAGTAATATATCTATCATTATTTGAACCAGAAGGAACAGTTTACTTTGTGACTCTTGAGAGAGTTCCAAGATTGTAAGGTATAGGTTTGGAGGAAAGATAACTTCTTTACCGTAAAATAGGAAGTATGGCAAGGTTCTTAGGGAAGGATTTGGAGTTACACGATCAACCCACAATGCATTCGTCAAAGCTTTATCCCAGTTCCTTTGTTCAGAGAAGATGGTTTCTAGATTATGTGGATAAGGTTATTATTTTTTGATTCATCCTAACCATTTCCTCGTAGATAATAATTTGATGCATGTTTCAGTATAATTCCATTTTCCAATGTGAATTCATAAAGTTTTAATGATGAAAAATAAGTCGCATTTTGAAATAAAAGTGACGTAGGAAAACCAAACTTGGTTATGCTATTTGTCGTAAAAAGTGAATGACTTCTTGATCATTTACTTGTCTAAGATGAACTGCTTTTGACCACTGAGTGAATTAATATTTCACTATGATAATATATTGGTGTTGCTTTGATGAATGAGGAAAAATATCTCCAATAACATCAAGGCCCCACTATTGAAATGGTTCTTCAATTTCTACTGGTAGCAATGGGGCAGCTAGCCTCTGATCATGACCGATGCATCTCTGACATTCTTGGAACTTGCGGGCATAAGCGTGAGAATCCTTAAATATAGTGGGCCAGTAATAACTAGCCTACATATCCTTATGTGTTTTAGTGTCACTCGCATAGTGTCGACATGCTATTCCATCATGTATATCTTTCAAAACCTTCTCTATATCCTATGGATCTAGGCATCTTAGGATGACACCATTGTGGTGCTTCTGAAAAAGAACTGCATGCACTATTTGGTAAGATAAATATTTTAGACAAATGACCCTCTTTTTTTTATTTGGTACATAATCTAAGCAAACATGTCTTTCTCCCTTTTGTCCCATTTGTACATTGCATCTTTCTTAGTCATCTCCTATATGGGATTGACTATCTGCACATAATCGAAGATTAATTTTCTTAGGAAGTTGATTTCTCCTAAGAAAGACTGCATGGCTTTCTTATTCACTAGGAACAGGATCTGTGTGATAGCTTTGACCCTCTTGGGATCAATCTTATTTCCACTCTTCGCAATGATGTGTCCTAGTAAAATCCCTTCAAACACACCAAAGTCGCTCTATTTGGGATTAATATAAATCCCATACTTTCGACCTCGCTTAAAAATATGTTTTAGATGATTTACATGATCCAATATTTTCTTTGAGAACACAGTAACATCATCCAAGTAGAAAAAAATGCTCTGACTTATAAGGCCACAGAAGGCGATGTGCATTTCTCTTTGGAAATTCAAACCTACGTTTATGAGCCCAATTGGCATCCTCTTATAAGAAAATGTTCCCCATTTGGTCGGGAAGGTAGTTTTAAACCTGTCTAGTTATGATACTAACACTTTATTATAACCTGAGAAACCATTTATTAGCGAAAACATTTCAGACCCTGATATTGTTTAAAGGATCTTCTCCATGGATGACACTGGGTGATTGTATTTTTTGAAATCCTGGTTGAGATTTATGAAATCAACACATAGACATATTTATCCATACTTATTTATAACTGGAACCAGGTTGGAGACCCAAGTGAATTGTATAAATTTGAAGATAATCTGAGCATCCAACAACTTTCTCAATTCCTTTTGGATGAGGGGTTCTAATGTTGTATGAATTTTTCGTAACTTCTTATTTTATAGGAATGATGTACTGAATAATACGATTATAATATGTATTTAAATATTCGCATGTCTAGGTGAATAAATCATGGTATTTTTGAATAAACATATAAACACTTATCATTTCTATGGAGAGAAACACGTACCGATGTTCACATACTTCATATCTTCTTGGGCCCAGAGATTGACTTGTTCATCTGACAACTTTGAGCTCTGAGTCATTGTATTATTTGGTCCTCTAAATCATTTCTATTGGTCATATAATTTCTCCAGGGACACCACACCCTTAGGAATAGTGTTTCCTTTCACTACATTGGATACATCCTGCAAAGCCTGATCATGCTCATCCTCATCTATGGAAACGTCTTTGAATACATCTGCATTAGACATAAAGTGTAATATCTGTTGGTCAACATTGAAAACATATAATTTAGTGACATTGTTTGGTACAAATGGTTTATATACAATTTCAATAGAAATACCACTTTTTATTGGCAACATCCTAGTAGTTTCATTTGCTAATGCATACGTTGTGGCATTTCTAAGTCTAGGAATAGAAATAATATTAAAAGCTTTAAAATGACAGATTAAATTCCATACCTCCTACCGGTTGTTTTTAAGATGCGGTGAGACACAATGGATAGTATCTTGTACCTATTGAGTAACTATCTTTGAATCACCAATTACCTTGAGAGCTTCTACCTTCGGGTCGATGGCATTTTTTAAACCAAGCATGAGTGCTTCATATTTGACATTATTATTAGTACAATCAAACTCCATACGGCATGAAAGAATATGCTTCTTATTGTGTGGGTCTTTAAGAACAAAACCTTCTCCAGAACCATCCAGTGCCTTTAAACCATAGAAATTCAAATATTTTGTGCTATTAAGGTATTTCCTATATTTTTATTACTACTATTACTACTATTCTGTACATATATATTACATGTTTCAATTACACCAGCTAGAGAACAAGGAAAGACTTCCAACTCTATATCTGGTGGAATATGTGATGTATGCGCCGGATAGCACCCGAGGTCAGCTTCAAGAATGAAATTCCTAAAAATAATATCAGAAAAATAAAGAGGCTCATTGTGTCCCTCAAGTGGTTTCACGGTGTGTTTCATGTATGGATCATTGTTCACTCGAATCTAATTATGCCTTCCCTTATATGGAAGCCACAAATGTGACCAGTTTTTTGCTACACTAGTCTCTCCTAAGCAGTACACCATAGGCCTTTTGTATGTCCACACTTACAATATTTATATAATGGTGAACACGATCATATTTTGATAATATAATAAGCACATTCTTAAGCTCACTAATAGCCTGGACAAGAGACCTGTCCAACTAAATAATATATGCATCAGTTTTCTCCCATTTTGCATTTATTTTATTTTCTACATATAACAACATGTCATTCATAACTGCACTAGAGTCGACTAAAAAACTATGGAAATTATAATTAAAAGTTCCAAACATTAATACAAATGGAGGGAAAAGAGTGTTAGCTTCTAATGTTAAAGCATTTACTTCAGATTCAAGGGGAACAAATGAATTACCTGACACATTTTGAGAGGAGGAAGCTTTATCACCCATTGAAGGTTGCAAAAAGGTATGGACAATAAGTTGATGCCGACCTGCAATATTTCCAAGATCATATATAGAAATGTTGGCTAGCGTCTTCTTCATATATTCCACGATGTTATAATCAATTGTTCCATCTATAGCAGTGTTGTAGCTTCTACATATCGTCTCCAAAATTTTGGAGCCTTCCTTGGTCTTGTTCATTACTGACGCAAACTTTTAAGCTCATATTTTTGTTTTCTCACTTTGTTGTTATCCCTTTCACGAGATAGGAAAAGTGTCCTATTTCATCATGTTGGTTGTCATATTGCACATATGACCTTGTTATAGTGGTTCCAATAGGTCTCCTTTGTGCAAATGAGATGTTCTAACCTTGTAAGAATTCATCGCACTCATTTCCAAATTTTTGAGCTCTGCCACACAAGCGTCGTCTTGGTCATCGTAAAGTGTATATGTTGTGTCACACTTGACATAACCGATTAGAATGTTGCCACATGGACGGTAATGCCTCATTTGTATGTAAAGGATAATATATTTTGTTTGAGTCATCAAAATATGCTAAGTTTTTGATCATAGTCAAAGCTCATAATTGTTCACCAATCCCACCAATTCTACACATAGGCATTTTCCATAAAACCTCCCGACCAAGAATCTTAGCTTCACCCGACCTCCCATGAGTTGTGCACTATGTAGTGTCATTCCTCTAGCTGTGACAATACTACTTGGAACTACATAGTCCATAGTAATTTCCTCCCAAGACTGCTCCATTGAGTAGTTTTTGTGACCAAGACTTCAACCTGACCTCCAAAATTGCACAGTCATGGCCTCCAACCAAACTTGAATTGTGCAATTCACAACCTTAAGGAAAGAAATCACCCCCTGAGCCCTATAATTGAATATCGTGTAGTAATCCAGGCTTCCTTGACCTCCATAACTGTGCAGTAATCTTCTCCAGCTCCAATCCCTGCAACCTGTCTCCATTGACCCTTAGAACTGTGTAGTCGTGTCCCCAACCCATCCTGAACTATGCACTT
Organism: Pinus albicaulis; assembly: GCA_034641835.2. Classification (NCBI taxonomy): domain Eukaryota; kingdom Viridiplantae; phylum Streptophyta; class Pinopsida; order Pinales; family Pinaceae; genus Pinus; species Pinus albicaulis. The sequence goes on from CM076578.1 coordinate 1,074,908,443, forward strand.
CATAGTATCAAGGATCAAGGCTGCCCCTTTCCTTCCTAAACTGCACAGCTACATAGTCATTGGGCCTCCTTGTCCAACCTCACACTTGTTTCGGGCCCAGTTCATGGATCATAATGCATCATCTTAGGTTGGAATTTTTTGGATTGATCTCATCTCGCCATGAGTGAATTGCAGGAATAGGTACTATATCATGTCATGGAAATATGATGAAGGAAGGAAGGAAGGAGGGAAGCATGCTCGAAGACACTCTTGCAGTTGGACTCACAATATGATTGAACAAAGGAAAACGAAAGGACACTAGTTTGAAACCACTTTTCAAGACTTGAGATCATTGGAGACTTCTTAACACCAAGATATGCAGAGAAGAAAAGGAAATATATTTCATGAAGACACTCAACTCTCATTAGAAACAATGGCTTGACATTTCTATTTCATCTAGCAGTCCATGTCAGCAGTGTCATGTCATGTCATGTGATGATTCGTCATATGCCACATCACTATGATGGAACATTGTATATTGTGTTCAAAGTGTATTGTAAAGTGGAAGTCCAAAGGAAATACATGTAATGTAAAGAGCCATGTAGGATGAAAATTCATGGGAAGTAAAACATTAATGAGGGTAGTTAAAGAGTCACCCTTGATTATATATACTCCCTCATTGTATGAGAAAATGGAATTTTCACCTTGGATCCACCGACAAATCATTAGAGAGACAAACCAGACCTTTGTGGAGAAAGGAGTGGCTCCAATGCTCCATTATTAGAGCTAGTGATACTCATTATACATATGTGTCTTGGAACTTTTACTTAATAACAAAATCCTTCAAGGCCAACACATTCTTCATTCATGACTTATGAATATTTGCAAGTCTATTATGTGGATGTTTGTATTTCATGTTTGTTGTCACATGTACTAAGATAGTTGAACTACTTCAGTTATTTTAGTGTTTATCTTGTTGAGAATGTGTTGTAATGGTTGTAATTTTTGTCCCATCCTTGTGTAATATTTCATAGGATATTAGGCATATCATTCTCAAATTGTTGTGTGCAATGACTGTTGCATCCCTTGTGGACTATTCCGTTGGATGTTAGAAGGAATCCTTTGTTAGGTCCCTATAATACTAGTGTATCCCTTTATTGTTATTCTTATGCCTGCGTAGCCCCCATATTTCTATTATTGTGCTCCATAGAAGCCCACTATTTTTATTGTTGTGCCCTTACATTATTATTTTTAAGTCGGCTCTAATTATATTGTGACCTCTTAGAATCCTATATATAGAAAGGAGGTTTTTTCATTTGAATCATCCAATAATTTTTCATTTATGTAATGTAAAGGAGGTTTCCCCCTAAAAATGGATAATTTTAAGTCTTCGATCTATCTCTTCTTCTATTTTTTGAGTAGGTTGGATAACATTTGGTATCAGAGCTTTGGATTCTAGGATTTCGCTACTGCAAATAGGGCATTTTGGAATTTTCGCTATAACTTTTTTTCTACGAAGGTTTTGGGTCTAAATTTTTTACCACGTGAAGTAGAAATCCTGAGGAACATCTTGTAACATTTTAGATCTTTTTTACCTATATTTTTAAAGATATGATCCAGGGAATTTATGGTTTTTGAAGGCTTCAAAATTCAGTCTCAAGTAGGTGACCTAGGGAAAATCGCCATTACTTTCATTTCAAGCATCAGATTTGAATTTTTAAAAGTGGAAGAAAGTGCACAGACTTTGGTTTTTTGTGTAACAATTTCAGGGCCGAAGGTTGAAACAATGGCACGTGGCACTCCATAAAAGTTCGATCTACTGAAACAGTCTATAATCAGGCCATCGTGGGAGATCAGGCATAAATTCATCATGCAGAATCCAAATTATGTCTGACTTGTGGCATTGGAAAGAAGAATTAGAGCACTAATACAACACAAATTTTAAAATATCGGGGATCTGAAATTATATATATACAACAGATTCAACATCGAGCTACTACAAAGAAAGAAAAAGGTGTGTGTTTTTTAAAATTTGCATAAGTTTTGTTGAAAAATTAGTTTGAAGTGATTCAAAGGGCATAGTGAAGAATACATATCATTAATTTATGCCTCAAAGAAAGAAAATGGAAACACCTAGTAATAAACCTAAAATATCTACTATGATGCATGAAGAAGAGTAGTAAATGCAACATGATATATCAAAATTACGAGACCAAGTGAAACAAATGTCGCACTCACAAAAAGTAACAAATGCGAAGATGGAAGGTTTTAATAATGGCATGGAAGATAATATGGAGGGTTTGAATAATGGCATGGAAGCTAATATCATTGCTATAGAAAAAAAAATTGAAGGTTTGAAGGAAGTTTTGACAAATTTTCTTCAAGAAAATCTTCCTAATAGCGAAAAGGTAGTAGAAGAAACTCATGATGAGAAAAAAAGAAATGTTGATCATGATTTCATATACTCTAACGTCGGATTGAATACCCACGAAATTCCAAAGATCGATATGAGTAATTTTTATGGTAAGGATCCCGAAACATGGATACTACAGGTGGAACAATATTTTGATCTCCATAAGGTGCAAAACACAAAAAAGGTATGCATTGCAAACTTAGATTTAGAACCCAATCAGTTTGTATGGTATTGATGGCTTTGATCTTGTAAAAAAATTATCACTTGGCCAATTTTTACGGAGGAAATGATAGAACATTATGAGGATACAATGAGAAAAACATTCTTTAGCCAAGTGATAAATCTCAAACAAAAGTGTTCGATGGTTGAGCACATTGAGGATTTCCAAAAATTTAATATTAGGGTAAATGATATTCTAGAGGAGCATAGGACTAGTTTCTTCATAGGGAATTTAAAAGATAACGTCCAAAATGAGGTTTGGCATTGGGAATTTGATTCATTATAGAAGACATTAAGTTTGGCAATAAAATTTGAAAGAAAACTTATGGAAACAAGGAAGCCTACCACTCACAACTATAAATATGGAAGTGTTTCTACTCCTAGCCTTCCACAACCTACAAGGTTGACACCACAACAGTTGGAAGAAAAAAGGGCAAAAGGTATTTGTTACAATTGTGATAGCAAATAAACTAAAGGTCATAAGTGTGCTGAGAAGAAATTATTTTACATAGAATTTGAAGAGGAGGAATAAAAAGAACAAGAAACGTCAAAATAAGAGGATATACACCGGGAAACAACCCTAGATAAAGAAGAAATGAATCCAACCATACCTTGTAATGCATTGGCAGGAATTACTACTCCTCAAACTCTCAAGATAGGAGGACATATCAAGAAGAAAAAGGTCGTAGTTGTTGTATCTCAAGAAACAATCCCTTGGTCATGGTAAGGAATTAGTGATTAAGACATTTTGTAAATGTATGTCACAATTATAATATCAAATGGCCTCTACTTAACACCTTTGGAATCTAATTATTTAATACACTCAATAATATGATATAATGAAAGCCTTCACAATGCCATAAAATATTGATATCTGAATGAAATGAAAAGAAGAAATATAAAGGAAACTTGAAGTGATATGCTGAGAAACAGAATCTATCAATTTTAAGTTTCAAAGGAAATTGATGGAGAGAGAGGAAACTCGAAAGAATATGCTGCAAACACATAATCTATTACTTTAATGTTTCTTCAAGATTTTGTGAACAAAGAAGAGATGAGGTGGAGTCCAAATTAAGGTTGTTTAAATCTTACTCACATATGTAATTAAGAGACCGGATGCTACATTACTTCACTTCATTCAAAGAGGAATAAAAATAGAGCGAAACTGGAAAGACATATCAACATCAATAGTTGCAGGAAACTTGATCTTCTTTCATTTATTTCTCAGAAAATTCAATACCAAATTAACAATCCTCCAGAGGTCCAAAAACTCGGAACCCCTTTTCTTTATTTCTCTCTACTTAGATACATCACAGTGGTTCGTAACTCTTGAACTTCTTTAAACTATTTGACTACCTAAACTGTTAAGATTACTTCTGCAATCATACTTGAGAAAACAAATTAAAACTGGAAATATTGTTCGTTTTGTTGAATCTGATGTTGCTGATGCGTCCTCCCGAAGTATTGAGGTGTCCTTTCTGGTTATGATGTAGCAACTGCACAACTCTGTAATGAAGCCTCAGTGCTCGAATTGACCCATTTTTCATGCTCCCAATAGGGCCATTATACGCTCTTCTACCCAACTCTGCCTATGCCCCTGTGCTTCAAACACTGTCAATCATATCACCTGCTACCTGACTCTGCCTCTTCTCCTTTGATCTGCATTGGGTCACTTACCCGAGTTTTTCTGCCATGTTCTACCTATTTCTTCATAAAATGGCACATAACTGCATAATCTCGGACTTCAAATCCTTTAGATTTCATCTTGGAGCCACATCGTGTCTGTGCCAACATTGCACTTCACATTTCGTCATCTTTAACTTTTCCTTCACATTTACCTTTTAAAACTTGCGATGTGCGCTATGTGATCGAGTCCCACCTGGCATCACACATTGCACTTCAACGACCTTATCACTTACCTCCCACAGTGATCCTTTAAAACTTGTGATTCACGATTTGTGATCGGGCCCCACTGCATCACACATCGCACTTCGGCGATTATAACACTTACCCTTTGCCCTTACTTTTAAAACTTGCATTGTGTGTTATGTGGGCCAGGGCCACTTCATCTGCCACATCAGCTTGCCATGTCGCACTTCACATTTGGATGACTTTAACCTTTTCCTTAACACTTGGCTTTTGAAACCTGTGATGTGTGCTATGCGATCGAGTCCCACCTGGCATCACACATCGGACTTCGGTGACTTTATCACTTAACTCCCGTGCCTATCCTTTAAAACCTATGATTTTTAGTTTTCAATTTAATCTCTGTCATCTATCTCTCCGCTCGAGTTATGCACTTTTATCCTAACCATATGTTTTTCCCTTTGCCCCTCCTCTAAAACTCTTAAGTGTTTAAGGGAAATGCACCCTTTCTCCGCCTTTAGGAAATTAGTGTGTCTACTCCACAGTGTAACCATCCTGAGATTATCCAGTGTTCTACCGTGCTGGTCCCTCCTAAGCTTGTGAATGAGCCCGACTCGACCCTGTTCGGCATGAAATGTTCTGAACATGCCCATCAGTCTGGCTCTTAAACTATTATGTACGTGAATGAGCCCGACTTGACCCACCTTCACATCTCATCATGTAATGTTAATGTGCCAATATATAAATCAAAATTATTTTATGACACACAAAATTTTACATTTTCTATCATATATGTTTTTTTGGTGTTTTGAAAAATATTTCAAAGGTAAATGCAAATTATCCACAACATCTGGCTCCACCTAGGGATAGTGCTTTTTTCCACAGAAGCGCTAAGAACTTATCCATTGGGCATGGATTCACATATTTCTTGGTAACATATGAACAATGAGAAATCCGGTATTTACAATGGTGGAATGCTAACTTTTAATGCTGGAAATAATGCTTCACATACTTCCCATTCACAAGCATCTGTATTGTCTCTCCATCTAGATCTTCCAAAATGAATGTGTTATTTAACCTTGCCTTAGAGATCTTGTATGGACCATACCAAAGAGGGTCAAATTTACCATGCTTCCCCTTTTCTTCTCACCTGGTGTCCCATATTAGTACCAAATCTCCTGCTTGAAAGAGAACTTCTTTTGCTTTTCTATCAAATATATACTTGATCTTTTCCTGATAAGTAATCAAGTTATCCCTGACTTTGTTTCTGTTTTCACTTGATTGAATTATTTTTTTCAGTCTTCTTACCATAGCATTTGGCTCTTCCTGAGCTTCTTGAAGGAAATAAATCACTGGTTTGGCGAGCTGAGTAGGAAATAGTTCTTGAGTTCCATAAACCAGTTCATAGGGAGACTTCCCAGAAGATCTCTTGGTAGTGACTTGAACTGCCCAAAGTGAAACTTCAAATTCATATCCCAATATTTCTGATTCTTGGTGATTGTTTTCTTCAAGGTTCTAACCAATGCCTTATTTGAAGACTCTTCCATTCCATTCCCTTGGGGACGATACACTATGGAATGTGATAAAATCACATTATATGTTTGACAAATATTAATGAAAAGAGAAGATTTGAATACCTTAGCATTATCAGTCACAATTTTGACTAGACATCTGAATCTATTGAAAATGTTTTCCTCCAGAAACTTCATCACCACTTGGTCATTTGCCTTCTTAGAGGGTATTTCTTCAACCCATTTTGTAAAATAATCAGTGGCAGTCATAATCCACTTGAACTGTCCACTTGATTGCGGATTGATCTCTCCAATAAAATCCAATCCCCATTTCCTGAAAGTTTCTTCAATAAATACTGGAATGAGAAGTAATGGATCAAGTTTTTTCTTTTCAGCAAATAACTGACACTTCTGAAAACTTCTGACTAGTCTATAAACATCTGCAAACATGGTTGGCCAATAGAAGCCTGACTTAAGAATTTTATGAGCAGTGACCTTCCAGCTATAATTTCCTCGACACAGACTTTCATGATATTGTTTGGTGACTTCAATAGATTCTCCTTAGGTCGAACATAACAGCAAACTACCAGCAAGATATTTCAAGTATAGCTTCGCTTCTATGATAACATATGGTTGAGACTTGAGTTTGGGAGCTCTATATTTTGTTCTATTCAGTGAAGTTGGACAGGAAAAGAAATACATGTAATGCACAATATGTTTATACAAATCAGAGCACAACAAATTGTATTGGATACCTGTTTTTAACTTGCTTTGACCCTCTTCATTTATAGCTCCATCCACTGGTGCCAACAGATTAATTCCCAAGGCGTGAAAACTTGTCTCTGTTAAAAACTTCGCTAACCCATGTCCCTTGACCCACTTGGTGGGTTTGATGTCCAAATCATACTCTTGGATTTTTTTTCTATCCACTACCCCCTTTTTCCTTCAACATCACTTTGGACCAGCACGTCCTTCACAACGAAATTTGGAACATAAGCAGGGGACTGCAACACATAAGTCCTGAAGGCTTTTAGTGCTTTGACCAAAGAATATACTTGTTTCTCCATAATATTGTATTTGAGCCCAGTATCTTTGAGAAATTTACTGAAAAATTAAATTGGTTGCTCCTTATTGTCTTCATTCTTCTGCAACAACAAAACAACAATAGTAGTGGGGAACGCAAATGAGAATACCTTAAAGGCTTTTTTATAGTCTGGGCTAATCAAAACTAGGGCTTCATGTAGTTCTTCCTTTATTCTAGAAAATTTGTCCCTTTCTTCCTTATCCCATTTCACTTCTTCATTTTTCTCCAACATATCTGTTATACTTCTCACAATATCAACATAATTGGGCACAAACCTCCATAGAAAGTTTATTTTTCCCAGGAATATCTGGATATCCTTCTTGCTTCTAGCTAAAGGAATAGTTTGAATGGCTTCCACCCTTGCCGGGTCAATATTTACTCCTTGTTTAGAAACTATGTGATCCAATAATTTGCCTTCTTCTAAGGAAAATAAATATTTCTTGGGATTTAATGACAGACCAAACTTTTTTCACTTTTGAATTTTTTTTTGGAAATGCTCCAAGTGTTCATCATCTGACCCTAAGAAAATAGTTACATCACCCAGATATATAACTAAAAACCTGTCACTAATGAAGGCTACGCCCATGGCCCTCTGAAATGTTGCACCTGTGTTCATAAGGCCAAATGGAATCCATGCGTACATGAAGGTGCCCCAGGGCATAGTGAAAGAAGTCTTCTTCTGATCTTATTTTTCTACTGCTACCTTATTATACCTAGAAAATCCATCAACCATAGACAACCTATGAGATCTCATCACCTTTTGTAAGACATAATCCATTTTTTGCCAAAGGATAATTATCTTTGAGAGATGCTCAGTTCAAGTTCCTAAAGTCTACACATAGTCTTATCTCTCCATTCTTCTTTCTTAGAGGGACCAGATTAGAAACCCATTTTGAATGTCTGAGAGGGACTATAATTTTCGCATGCAATAGTTTCTTCACTTATTTCTCGATTGGAGCTAACAACAATGGATTGATTTGTCTGAGCTTCTGTATGTGTGGTTTGATTCCTTCCTTCAATGGAATATTATGTTGAATAATGCTTTTGTCATACGTTTTCATGTCTTAATATGACCAGGAAAAAAAATCCATATATTTCTTAAAATTATCAATGTGTCTTTCTTTTTAGTTTTTGGGAACACCTTTGAACAATTTCACTATTTTGGGTTCCTGCCGAGTTCCCAAATTACAATCTTCCATCTCTTCTTCTTGATGTGTTTTCTTTGAATCAACAAAAACATCATTAGCATCGAATAATCTTTTAAGGGGAACCAACCCTTTTGGGAGAACATTATCTTTCAATTGGATAATCTTCTATTCACCTATTGACTACTTAAGGTTTCTTATTTCTGCTTTCTTCTCTGTTTGTTCCTCCTCTTGGTCTATCTCAGCATCTTCAAAGTTTCCAATCATGGCCAGGAACTGACTTATCTATTCATCATCGTCAAACACCTTCCAATGTTTCACATTATCAGGGATAGAAGGTCTATGCCTAATTTCAATCTCATACCTTAACCTTAGATTTATTGGAGGTTTGAAGGTGCTGGCTGCAACTGCTAAATAATCGACCAATCTATTCTCCTCCCTCAGAATATACTAAAGATTGAATGCTTCAAAACAGTTTTCTACCATATCCCACACTTCATTCCTATATGATCTCAATCTCAGATGCTTGGTTTGACAATGATTTTTAATCTGCCTTATTATCCATTCAAAGTCACCAAAAATTGAAATACATTGAACTCCCATCTGTTTAGCAACTTGAAGGCTTGAGATTAAGGCCTCATACTCAGCCACATTGTTTGTTGAATCAAGTTCTAGTTTAAAAGAGAAAGGCATGAGGTTACCTTATGGTGATATCAGCAAGAATATAGCACCTGCGCCCTCCTTGGAGTAGGCACCATCAAAGTAGAACTTCCAAATCTTCCTTGAGTGCAGCTCATTATTTACAACTGCTGAAGAGAGATGCTTCCCTGTGTCTTCAGCAAATTCTGCATCTTCATGCAGCATGAAACAAGAAAGGTCTTATGTTTCTTGACTATAAATGGGAGAATTTCTTACATCTTTCTTGGAGGTAGTCCTCACAAAACTTGTTTCCCTGTACAACCTCCTTTCTTCCACATTAAAATCCGAAATTATAGCATAAGTGAAATCTAAATTTAGTACACCTCCCAACTTTTCTCCCCAAAATCTTGAAAGGAGCATTCCAAACCTGACAGGGATGTCAGCAACCACTACATCCATGACTGTTACACATTATTTTGTCACCATGACATTTTACTGTCTATATAGGTTCATCAATACCTATATTATGCTCCCTTAGAAGTCTACAACCCTAAAGTTCCTAAATCAAGTCCTGAATTTGGAGAAAAGCTTGTAAAAATAATAAAAATACTTGTACCACACTTTTTTTAGCTTTACCTACGACACCGCACTCTTTGGCTCTAAAAATTGCGGAGCCGACCGCATTTTTTCTGCATTAAAAGTGTAGACCCCTGTAAAAGGTAAATTAAAGGAAAAAGAAAATTCTAGAAGCCCAGCTGGTCGAATATTCTCCCAGTTGGAAGCTTCTAGAAGGCGTTATCCAGTTGAAGCCTTACTCCCTCCATTATCATGAACATTCATTCCTTCATAAAACGAGCCTATTCCTTGGATTTTGGAACTTAATCCCTTGATAAGGGGACTCTATCCCTTCCATTTTGGAGCTGTAACCACTTTCCTTCTCCTATAAATTGAAGCTTTGGTTCAGTCTCAAGGGTACATGCTGTTACACCATTTTTTGGTCATCTAACCTACTATCATTAGATGGACCCAAGTACACCATGTAAGATCAATTTTACCCTAAGTAAAATTGCTTTCACTATGTAAAATAACTTAATAAAACACATTTATTAGGTTGTTTATGGTCTAAACAGGAAACCCCAAAAGGAAATATTAAACAAACCTATATTTGTTTGATTTTCCTCAAGGAATAATTAATTAAACAATAACTTAATTATTATTCTTGGTCATGTTTAACCCAAAACAAAGAAATTAATTAGATAAATCTTTATTTATCTTACTATTTTCTAGGAATAATTATTTAAATCTTATTTAAATAATATTCCTTGTTAAATATGACTAAATCACCCATAAATAATTAAATAAATCATTATTTATTTGATTATCCTTCAACCACTTCCTTAAAGTGATAAATAAATCATTTATTTATTTATTATTCACAAATAAAGGGATTTGACCCAAGTCAAATACTTTTTCCCTCCAACAAATATAATAAAATATTCCATAAAAGGTGGATCTATATTTGGTTAATATTATTTTAATCATGCACCAAGATCTAGAATGACCCAATATTTTGTTATAAATAGGAGGGTTTTTCCTACCATTCTTCACCTTTTGTTGCCTATTAGATCACTCTGGATCTAAACTCTTGGTTTGACTTTGAGCCATTATCATTGTCATATTTTCCATCATTTGCTGTGTGAGCTCCCTTTGAGCTCTATCTTTGTCTGGGTTTTCTACACCAACAGGAGAGAGAAATGCTAGATCTGAAGTGCTAAGGACTTCCAAGAACCCATCCCATTGAGGAGAATTGGAAACATTTTCTTGTTTTCCTCCCAGGTGCCCTTAATACAAAAAATTCTTTCAAAAATTGTTCTTGTCTTGTCTATTGGATATATGGAGAAAACCCTTCTTTTTACTGCTTAATGTCTTTCTATGCATAGATCTGGTTTTTGCAGCTCTTGTCTTGATCAGCTAACTGCAGATCTGAAGATATTGGCAGCCATATTTGATGTTAGGGCTATTAGTTATGCATAGCTAAAGTGGTATTTTTCGTACACTTCGACAAAGGATTCATACTAACAATTGGCGACTCCACACGGGTTTTCAATTACGACCATTGTTGTTTTTCATATTCCTGCATATCCAGCTACTTCAACACCTAGGATTTCTTTTCAGCTTCTTGTTTTTCCTATTTTCATGTTGTTGTTCACCTATAAAACCCTAAAACATTAAAATTTCTAACTTCCGCGTGTTTTTGGCCCTATTGCGCAGGTGACAGACATCAGCCGCAACTGAGACGACAACTTTTTCGGAAATCTGCCGCCGGGACACCCGGAGCTTCAGGTCGCACTTTTTAGCCCAAAAACTGTGACCTGGACTCCAGGTCGCACTTTTTAACCCATTATCTGTGACCTGCACAGAAAACAGGTCAGAACCTGCGACCTGCCTGATTTTCTGCTATTTTTCTGCAATTTTTCTGGGTTTTTCTGAAGCTTCTGTAAGGGTTCTCCAGCCTCTGTCTCAGCTCGTTTAGACCTTTTTCTAATCTGTTTTACTCATCTAAGTGGGAACCTAACCCCCCTAGGGATTTAGTACCCTCCAATTTTTGTGGAAGAGTTTTAACTGTTTCAGGTGTCTGTTTTTTTATAGTTTCAGCTCCCCCTTTTCCAGATCTCTTTTAATCAGCTCTTCTCCCTTTCAAATCACCTCCTGAAGATTTTTTTGGATCTACCTTTAGGGCCTCCTCCTTGCCCCATCTGTTTTTTGCTGATTTCCTCCTTTTTTGCAGCCACCTTGCCTCTGCCTCTTGGCTGTGTTCTGCACCTCTTTTCAGCAGATTTATCCTTTAGATCCCTGTCCCTCCAGACCTTAGATCTATTGGCCTCTTTTTAGTGTGTTTTGACTAGAATTTTTCCCTCTTTTTGACTAGTTTTGAGAGACCCGCCTTTTTTGGGTTAGATCGATGCATTGTTAGCTGTTAATTTTCTGTTATTTCAGCATTATATACTGTTCTCTGTAGATTTATTTTCAGTTACACATCACACTTTTTCTTTTTCTCTCAAAACGTCAGGGTTTAAAAATTAAAATTAACGCACGCCACACACTCACCCTAAGCGAAGAAGAGCCTGGTTAACACCGCCAGGCAAAGACTTTAAAACATTGTAAAATAAATTGACACTGCACCTTTTTGCCCTTGTTTCGACATTGTAATCACTTGATCCTCCACCTCCCTGCCTTTGTTGGTCGTTCTTCTTCCCCTTGTGTTGTGTTTGTGTTGTCACCATTGCCCTCCCAAGGCGCACATCCCAGAGACTTCTTGGCCTTCACCCTCAGTTTCCGGTCGGTCGACCTACTCCTTCCCACCGTCGTCGAGTTAGTCCTCCTCCGAGTCCGCACTCCCACTCCTCTTCTGATTCATTGGGTTCTGCTTTTACTTTTGGTTCTCCCCCTGTCACCTTCACTATGTCTGGTCCAGGGCCTAACGCTAGCGGTACTCCCGGCCCTAATGTCGGGACTACTACTAGCAGAACTGCCACAGGAACTACCTCGACTACTCCCTTGCTCCCCTTCCTGGCAGGCCTCATCCTCCCCGATTTGGACTGATTGATTAACGACCCTATACACCATGATGCTAGTTGGCCTGCTATGCCGACAAAGCTCCCTTCCGACATCCCAAAGTTTGAAGGCCTCGCTGGAGAAGATCCTTCAAATCATGTTCGATCTTTCCACATGTGGTGTTCCTCTATCTCCATTACCGATGACTCTGTCCATCTTCGGTTGTTCCAACGAACGCTTACAGGCGCGGCTTATAAGTGGTATGTTGATCAAGCCCCTTCCTCTCATACCACCTTTGCGACTCTCGTCTTGCCTTTTTACCCGCCCGCCCTTCGTTATGACACCGGTAATGAACCTTGACTTCTTTCCGTCAATCATCTCATGACTCGCCTATCCGAGCTCATGTCCAAAGAACAAGTAGACGAAAGAGCCTGGCACACAACCTCATTTCAAGGACCGTGTTCACATGGACCGGTTCTCAGGATCTCTATTTCTTCCATCAGAAAGATGCTCACTGCATTTCAAACCAATAAGCGTCCAACTGGCATTAAAATATGACTTGATCCACGCTCAAACGGGTTATGTTTATACCGTTCTACCTGATCTCCCCAGACCCGGTGGTGTCAACGCACCGGGGGCACCTCATGCCGCCGACAGTATCATTGGAGCTCTCTCTCACCCATATGCCCAACCTCCCATGGGTTATGGTTTTCCTGGGGGAGGAGGTAGCACCTCCCGCACTTGTTCCCTTCCTGGTAGCACGTATCCAAGATACGGCATGCCTTAGCCTTTTGCCCCGTCTCCTTCTTACCTCAATGTTGCCCACCCTAAACATTATCCTTATCCGCAGTCTGGTTTTCCATCTCCTCCAGCATTTGTACCTCCTCCTCCCTTGCCTTCTCAACCCCTGCAACAGCAGTCCCTGCCCCCTCAAGAGCAGGTGGATGCACAGAAGGGATTCGGGGCTACCCAACCACCTGACGGACAGGCGACCACTCACCCTTCCCCTTCTAGTTCCTCCAATTACCAGATCCTCATGATGAACTCTGATCCACCTCTAACTGTCGACCTTAACCTTCAAACTCGGGCTCGTCAGTACCCCAAGCCTCCCGCTCCGTCTGTCCCCGAGTCCCATGCTTCAGGTTATATGGAGCCTCTTTTGACATCCAATGGTCCCTTACATATCCCTCAACCCAAAGTCGAGGTTCATACCAAGATTCCTAAAGGACCATTACACCGAATGCTGCTCCTGGTCGAGCTGCTCATTCGTATAGCATAGTAGATGATTTGGCGCAGTCTCCTGCTGCCATTTCCACATTGGAACTCCTCCAATCGTGCCCTTCCCAAAAGAAGGCTCTACTATCTGCCATGGGCGCTGTGGATCCTGCTGATGACCAAATGATTGTTTTCGACGCCCATCAATCAGAACATCCTCCCCTTCCTGCTTCCGTAACCTTCCAAATCCCAGTCAAAATCCGGAATGCTAACGTTTCTCGGTGTATAATTGACGAGGGGGCATCCACCTGTGTGATGTTTGCTTCGGTTTGGAAGCAACTCGGATCTCCTGAGTTGGACCCTTCCACGATCACCCTTCGAGCGTGGGATGGCCACGCCTCCCAGCCCATTAGCCTCTTCCGTAATTGTCCTATCACTCTTGCGGGCAAGACTGTTTGCGTTGACGTAGAAGTCATCGATGCCCCTCTCGATTACAACATTCTCTTGGGGCGAAGCTACACCTATGCCATGTCTGCTGTCCCATCCGCAGTTTTTTGCAAGATGTATTTTCCTCACAATGGAAATATAGTCACCATTGACCAGTTGACGTATCATGAGCCAAAATCTCAGACCTCCCCTGAGACGACCATCTCTTCTGTAGCCAATAAGAAAACCGTCGATTCTTTGACCAGTGTCTCTCCCGGCGTCTACAAAGACTCCTCTTTGCTTGGAACCTTCCCTGGTCTTCCTCCTCCTCCTGTCTCCGACCCCAGCTCATCGAATGTTTGCATGATGCAATCGTCTTGGGCTGCTCTCAAGCAACCTGCTTCGGCTAGTCAGCAACCGCGCTCTCCGCAACCTGCTCCTAGCCCTTCACCTGCAGCTAGTATTCATGAGCCTCTTTACCCTCCTGGAATGGTTCCTCCAAGCCTTAGCCCTTTAGGAGCCGTCCCACCTGGCCATTACCCCTCTGGTCAGATACTGTTCCTAGCTCCCCCACCAGGAGTGTACACGGTACCTGTCATGGCCACCCTCTCTCTTCCTAACCTAACCCTTGGGATTCCCATCTGGTACCTTGATCCTCCAGCCCCAACCTTGCCTGGTCAACCCAAACCTTATCTTGCTTTGACCCCAGTTCAACCGGTCCCCAGGACTTCTCCCGCCGCAACAATGCCTCAGTCACCTCAACAGGAACCACCTCCTGTTGCGACCGCTCCGAGTAAGAAGAGCAAAGCTCGCAAGGGGGCATCAAAGGACGAGGCTGCCCCGATAAACCCTACCCCTCCTCGGCCTCCAAAGCATACCATCTAGTGTGCTTTGTGTGATATTGTTGGTCACGCCACCCATACCTGTCCTGAATTGTTTCATCTCAAGCCCATGGTTAATGTCGCATTCCCTGAGTTCCCAGTCCCGGAAGCCTCTGTTCCTTTCGTGACCACGGCCACGAACCCCCAGGCTATTCACACCAACCACCCCTGTGCTTTGTGTGACCTCCATGTCCATTACACCCACCTTTGTCCTCGCCTTGAGGACTTCCGCACCTCTCTAGCCGCGGTTTGCCAATTCGAGGCCAAGCGCAATGAGTCCACCTCTCCCATATTTGCGCATTTTGCTTTGGCAAAACTACCAGACATGACTGCTCCCATTGACATCCCCCCTCCTGATGTCGAGATGACGGAGCCTTCGTCTAGCATTTTCTACCTATCATCATCCATGCAACCCTCAGGGAACATTCCCTTTGAGTCATCCCCTGTTGTTTCGCTTGACCTTCCTTCAGCAATCACCTTGGGCTCAACATTGGTAGATCATTTATCTACTTACTCCTCTGTCACCCCTTGTGACGATGCGCATGTGAACCTCTCTTCTCATGATGATGAGTTAGGTAGCTTCGCCGCGTCAGGTGGTCTTTCTTCCACCAGTCACCCCATCTGCTATCACGATGACGAAATTATGGAAGAAATCCCCACCCCTGACTTTATCTATTCCCCCTTACATCGAACCCATGCGTTCACACCACATCCACCTTGTGGCCATTACATTGAAACCCAATGTTTGGGTAAGGGGGCACCCACATTCGAGAGACCAAGAGAAGCAATTCTCCACACCTCTCCTAGTGTATTTGGTCGTGCCGACTTTAGTACCATTATTCTTCCACCTTTCGAAGAACCTCTAGAGTCCCATATCACTTCATATCACTCTAGGGATGATACCCCTTATCATTCCCTCATCTTCCATCAGCAACCCAATCTCTTAGACATTGTTGTTGACGAACCTATGGGTTTTCTAGGAGAGCATCAGTTCATTATCTCCAAATCCTCTCTTTGGGATAGTGACATCAGGTATGGCACCCCAAAAACTTAAAGTTCATTTGCTTCATATATGCAGTACTAAAAGAGATTGGTAATCCTCCATTTCCTTTCTCAAAACTGCATAACCATAACGAAAACAAATGGCACACCACATCATTAAAATGTGTTCCGATTCCCCTTTTTCTAAATACATTTTGGCATGACCACACCATGCTTGGGGGCACCTATGCCCCTCAACCATAACCCTCCTAAAAATCAAATTTCTTCACTTGCAACACTCATACTAGGGGCACCATTTGGCCTCCATACTTATCCATGCTCGTGTTGATGTTCGTCGTGAGTTACCATCTCGTACTCATGTTTTCCTGGTCCCCCATCAGACCTTTACTGTGTGGCAGCACCATCAAGTCGCCCTTGTTTAGAGCATCCAAGTTGATTTATCATGGAGTCTATCCCGAGTCCCTTTGTACCCCGCCATAGTCCTCCATCCTTCATTGCTTCGTCTCTCTCTTGTGTCGCACATTATGGCCGTCAGTCCCACTGTCCCCTATCCCTTATGATATTGTGTCATTCGCTGCCATGTCATTCATGCCCTTTATGCTCTAGCAAGGGAAGTCGTCCATTCGCTACTCAGTCCCCTCCATTTCCTCATCATCATTGGTATTAGTCTCAGTTTGCCGCGTCACTATTTTCTTCGTGTTTTAGCGAGGATCTCTCTCATCGTCTTCACCTACCTTCGACCCTCCTTCGTCGCCACCAACTCCTTCATTCCGTAATGTTCAGGGAGGTGGTGTACCTTGTTCCAAGCCCACCTTGTTCCAGTGTCTTTGATCAGCAAAGGGTTCTTCCATATTTCCTTGACTGATTGTTTCTCCACCAGCTCCTTTCGCATGATCGAGATCCTCGTATACTTGATGGTTCATGACGTGCAGCATCTTTGTGATTCTCGTGTGTGAGATGTCTCACCCCTCATGAGGGGGTGGCCCTATAGGTAGCCCCCCACATGCCCGGATGACCTCCTCCTTGCAGCCTTCGATGCAGCTCCAGATATTTGATGATGTTGGCCTTAGCCACTTGCAGCGCCTCTTTGATTTGCATGTATCAGTCGTATTTTGTGAGCCCTTCGGTTTGTTGTGGGGTATTTGTGTTGTATTTGTATCTTTATGTACCTTTATACACATGTATAAGTCCTGGCTGTTATCCCAGGCACAGCATGTATGTGGGATCCCTCATTGTATTTTTATCTGGCTCATGTTTATGCCGGCTGTACTTTATGGTTCGGTCCCTTGTTTACTGGACACAGTATTCTTTTGTACTTTGTCTCGGCGGGCATAGGTATGCCTCCCCCACCGCCTTTAGCACAGGTACCCTCTCATAAAAAGAGACTTGTTGCACTTGCAAGTCTCGTCTCCTCAGGGTCTAGTTCTTCAGCACATTAGTCTACCTTACCTTTCTCTCTCTGACTTCCCTTTTGATGTCTGGTGATTGAGTTCGTACAACGTACTTCGGTCATACGATTTGCTCCTAACACTCGCACGCCGGGGGAAATCTGTTACACCATTTTTTCGTCATCTAACCTACTATCATTAGATGGACCCAAGTACACCATGTAAGACCAATTTTACCCTAAGTAAAATTGCTTTCACTATGTAAAATAACTTAATAAAACACATTTATTAGGTTGTTTATGGTCTAAACAGGAAACCCCAAAAGGAAATATTAAACAAACCTATATTTGTTTGATTTTCCTCAAGGAATAATTAATTAAACAATAACTTAATTATTATTCTTGGTCATGTTTAACCCAAAACAAAGAAATTAATTAGATAAATCTTTATTTATCTTATTATTTTCTAGGAATAATTATTTAAATCTTATTTAAATAATATTCCTTGTTAAATATGACTAAATCACCCATAAATAATTAAATAAATCATTATTTATTTGATTATCTTTCAACTACTTCCTTAAAATGATAAATAAATCATTTATTTATTTATTATTCACAAATAAAGGGATTTGACCCAAGTCAAATACTTTTTCCCTCCAACAAATATAATAAAATATTCCATAAAAGGTGGATCTAGATTTGGTTAATGTTATTTTAATCATGCACCAAGATCTAGAATGACCCAATATTTTGTTATAAATACGAGGGTTTTTCCTACCATTCTTCACCTTTTGTTGCCTATTAGATCACTCTGGATCTAAACTCTTGGTCTGACTTTGAGCCATTATCATTGTCATATTTTCCATCATTTGCTGTGTGAGCTCCCTTTGAGCTCTATCTTTGTCTGGGTTTTCTACACCAACAGGAGAGAGAAATGCTAGATCTGAAGTGCTAAGGACTTCCAAGAACCCATCCCATTGAGGAGAATTGGAAACATTTTCTTGTTTTCCTCCCAGGTGCCCTTAATACAAAAAATTCTTTCAAAAATTGTTCTTGTCTTGTCTATTGGATATATGGAGCAAAACCTTCTTTTTACTGCTTAATGTCTTTCTATACATAGATATGGTTTTTGCAGCTCTTGTCTTGATCAACTAACTGCAGATCTGAAGATATTGGCAGCCATATTTGATGTTAGGGCTATTAGTTATGCGTAGCTAAAGTGGTATTTTTTCGTACACTTCGACAAAGGATTCATACTAACACATGCTCACATATGTAAAAATTCTCTATACATTTTGTATACACTTAGTACTTGCTTTGTACTTAGTAGCTACGATAGAGAAGGGAATTGCTGAAGAAACATATATTTTTTTCTAGCTACGAGAATGATTACATACTCATAGTTAGGTTGGTTCAAAGAGTGGAAGGGTTTTTTATACCAAAGGAAAATGCTTGTTCTGGACCCTGGAAGAATCTGTACGACATCAAGGCGAACGCGGTTGTAAGACTCCTTCTTCTATTTAAAGATAATACAATTGGATCCTGTTTTCTCAATAAGTTTTTTATGTGTATATTTAAAATGACTTATTTCTTAAATGATCATTAAGATATATTTGTGAATTTTGAATTAGTATATGCTGAAGGTGCTTTTAATTCTCTTCTATGTCTTTGTTTGCAGATCTTAAGAGGTGACTTCTTAAAGCGACGGGAAAGAAGAATTCAACTAGCATTGGATCACAGGTAGGTCCTTTCTTCATCATAGAAAATTATAAATCATATATAATCTAGAGAAAGCAGTCTACTTTTGTCCTGTTTGTTTCTAGCTATCCTTGTGATACTAGGGATATCTTTCTTCTCCTCAAGAACGATTTATCCGCCTAACAAAATGGTGACTCCACTGGGGATCTTTGTTTTGAACTTAGTTTTCTTTGAGTTTGACTTTTGAAACCATTTGTTTTTTGTTTTGATTAGTCCATACTTTCTTGGGTACATTATCTCTACTGAATCCCCGAAAAGTATTTCAAATTTTTTATTCTTCTTTAATTTCTCTGATCTCCGCACTCTTTCTTTGAAAACAGTGCGCTCATCTCCGCAATTTCTCTGTGTAAATAGTGTGGCACCGCATCTTTGTACCCTGTAACCTATAGACCTTGAGAAATTTTTTGGAAAACTCAAAATTCTCTTTTCTGGTACCAGCTTACAAGATTCTCTGTAATTACCCAGACTTGTTTTCACTATCAAAAGCCTCTTGTGAAAGTTTCTTCTAGCATTTCTAAGTTTTGAGTGATTTTCTAAAGATTTTCATTTTATAAGAAATTTTTGCTTTGTCTTTGTGTGGCTCAAAGATCATAAGCCTTTACATACCTTAGATCACTGGTATTTTATTGTTTTCTTGCTGAGCCTTTGAATTTATAGCAGAACTTGTTTCTTTGAGAGTTAGATTTAATTTTTCTTTCATTTGCAAATCTTAAGAGACTTTTAGTTCAATAAGTTTTGAATTTCACTTTGAAACCACCATTGGATGATTTTGATTTCTTGCAAGGATAAGCAAAGGATTTCTTGGTTAGATTACAAACTGAGTAGAACATCCTCAACATTTTTAGAGTTTTTAGTCTTAAAATTTAATATTTAGAATTTTTTAGAGTTCAAAATTAGTGTTTTTAGTTTTGAATTTTGTTTTCTAAGTAATCATACTTTTCTTTTGGAAACTATTTTATTTGTAGTTTAAGACTTGAATGATAAAATGGATTTATTTTTGAGAAATTAATCATTGATTTCTCATAAAAGATATTTCTTTTCATATATTCTCGTTTTAAAAGGAAGGATTGATTTAAAAAAAAAAACGATTGCATCCCTCAACTCTTTCTTTTAGATAGATTTCATTGAAAAGGAATGAACTGTTTCTCATATAGATGCATTTTAGTTTTTTTTGGAGTCGGGTCATTATACATCATTGAAGTTTCACTTTCATGCCCATTTTCCTAAGAAACAACCAACTAAAAGTAACGTTTAATTAAAATCAATTTAGTAATTTTTTGTTTTTCTAGGGCTCTTTCCACCAATATAGCTTAGGCTAGTGTCTTGGAATGGGTTTTAGTTAACTCTCCAAGACAGTAAAACAAACAAGTAGTCAATCTTGCGGTAAAATATTCCAATAGTAGCATGTATGCTCTGGGAAGCTCCTCCTAAAGGAGTCAAGCATGAGATCATATCCGAACTAGTGAGGTAATAAATACTTCCTCGTTAGGAACGATAGAAGATATACACGTATTAACAATGGTAAACCTCGAATTGACCATTGTTGAGGAGCCTGGGGTCACTTGTCGGTAAACCTTGGATTATGTCAAGGAGCCTTCAAGGGGATTGAGCTTTGTTACTCTTCCCTTGCGTGTGTATCGGATCATAGACTGTTCCCCCAGGTATATTTGTTCCTGTTGGTGACCTTATTGGCCATAAACTCTAGGATTCTTTCCCAAGGTGATGGTGGAGGGAAGATCCCACTGTACCTGGAGTAGACGTCGGCTAGACTCACTTGGACTCTCTGGAGGGTTATCTTCACTGGAGATGGTTTAAGTGGATAAACTTGCACCGGTCTGTTTCATTAAGCAAGTTGTTGGGGTAACTATTCCAACCGCCATTTCTGCATTAAAATACTGCGATGTTGGATTTCATCACCAACTAGTGTTTTTAGTGCGAGAATCTACTGTTTGTGCGTGGTTTGATCTCTTAGATTTTATAGACGTATGATCATTTGTTTGTTTCTTAGCGACTTTAGTAATTTTTGATTGAGATTTTCTTTGATTGTGTGTGTTAAAACTTTTAATCGTGGCTGAATTACCGAGACGATCATGCAGAACTCAGGGGAAACCCCTTGAGTACACACCAAGTCAACTAGAAGGACTTAAATCTCTGATAACAAATGTTATCAGTAGCACTGGATTAAAAAAACAAGGAGAATCATCTATAATTACTCATCTTGATTTCGAAGTAGGTCAATCACAAGTAGCGGAACATACTCCACAAACAGTTTCAATTTCCGAGTTAACTGAATTTGCTTCTACAAAAAGTGAATTATCACCTGAAATTCTAAACCGGAAACTGAACCTGCTACATCAGAACCTACTTTATAATTCACTGATTATCCTGATTAACCGCGAGTGAAGAGTCGAATTATAGAAGGTCTTCCTCCTGGTCTTATTAGTATTGAAGAAATCACTGATACAGAAGAAGAAGTCCTTCTCCCTTCAACTTAGGAAAATTTAGAACTTAGACAACATGAATCAATTTTTACAGTCCCTTTAGAACAGATGCTTGGTATTCTTCATTGACAGATTTTCTGCAAAACGTAGGTCTTCAGTATTCACCACCCCAAATACCTTTTTACACATCACCAATAGGTCATAAACCTCATTTAAACATGTCAGGTGAGTCATCTATGTTTTCTAAATCGCCAGAAACATTCCTCTATGGTGGTCTGTCTGTTCCTATAAGCTATCAGTCACTCTCTGGTACATTCTCAGGAGCATCTCCTTTTCCAAGAAAACCAATGTCATCATCTGGCCTGAATGAACCAAATACTGGAACTTCGAACAATGAAAATTTTTATATGATGTCTGGAAATATTTCAAACCCCACATCTCAAGGTAGTAATATATAGCCTAGGGGGAAACCCCAAGGGCAACACATACCTCAGGGTCAATCTCAACCTCAGGGACAGTACATGCCTCAAGGTCAATATCAACCCCAAGGACAGTACATACCTCAAGGTCAATATCAACCCCTGGGATAGTACATACGTCAAGGTCAATCTCAACCTCATGGTCAGTACATACCTCAAAGTCAATATCAACCCTAGGGACAGTACATACCTCAAGTTTAATATCAACCTCAAGGGCAGTATCCTGCTCAAGGATTGCAACCTCCTTTAGCTCCGCAGTTCTATACAGAACAACAAATGTTATAAGGAGGTGGAAATTATCCAGTTAATTATCAGCCATCTGTTCAACCCAGTTATGGGTCATCTTATGTACAAAATTCAATGGGACCCTCATATCCCAGAGTGGTGTGGGATCCATCCCAAGTCCAACAGAATTTACAACCAAATATGAAAGTACCTTATTATCAAGCAGGACAACCTGTTGGTCAATATCAACCCCAACAACTAGTCCAGCCTTCAATTCCAACACCTACATCTGGTCCTGTTCAACAACCTGGTCCAAGTTCACCTAGCACTCCACCTCAAACAGTTGTTCAGACTTCTGTTCAACCTATCACACCAATTCCTGCAATGTCTACAGTTCCTATTACATCTTCCCCTCAAACATCGATACAGATTCCTCAGGTTTCTATTCCGCAGTCTGGACCGACAATTCAGACTACTGTTCAGATACCTGTAGGACAATCTGGTACAAGTACAGTTATAACGAGTCAACCTCAATTTACTTATCAACTATATCATGGGCCATACCAATATGGACCTGTTTCACAAACTCCATTCTATCTGCAACAACCGTACCCTGGATATACATATCAAACACCTGTTCAACCTAAATATGGTCTGGTTTATCCTGGTTATCCAGGGGGTAATATGATTCCAAATGCACAACCTATTCCAGGTTATCCTGGATATCCTCCTCCTAGGACTGGTTTAGTTTCACAATGTTATCCACAAAACCCTACCCGTTTATTGCCATTCATAGAAAATTTGAATTTACCAGATTTAACTCGCCTTACGAATGATCCTATCTATTATCATCCGTATTGGCCACCAATACCTCATAAGTTGCCCAGTGATATCCCAAAATTTGAAGGAAAACCAAGAGAGGATCCTTCCAACCATGTTATGACTTACCACCTTTGGTGTGTGTCTAACTCATTAATCGATGATTCTATTCAACTTAGACTTTTTCAGATAAAGTTAATAGGATTAGCTGCTAAGTGGTGCATTAAACTGCCACGAGGCTCGTTTACCAATTTCAATGCCCTAGAAAATGCCTTCTTAACTCATTTTCAGTTTCCAGTCAGATACGACAATGGCACAGAATTATTAACTTCACTAAAACAATCTATGTCTACTTATATATCAAATCATATTCATGAATGGAGACGTAGAAGACATTTGTTAAATTTTTTTATCCTGGATCAAATATTGGCAGAATGGTTTGTTAAATCATTTCTACCAAAGATCACTGAAGATGTAGCCAAAGCAGGAGTTTTACGGAAGAACAAGTTATTTCTCAAGCTCAATATCTAGACTTGGTATATACCCAGTCCAAAATTTTATACGAGAAAATTCCCGATTTACTGTGTCCTATTCAGATAACCACAACTCCTTTAGGGTCTCATGCTGTTGATGGTGTAATCGGTTTAGTTACTACAACTAAGAATAAGAAGAAATCTTCAAATATTACTTCTCCTATAATAACATTACCTGATTCACCAAAAGGAGAATCTTCCTTAGAAACTAATGTTGATATTCACATTGTATATTCATCTACTAAGTCGAAATTCTACAATAATAAAAAGGGGAAGAAAAATAATAAAAATACCTCATCTCCAAAAGAAAAAACTAATAAAACTGAATCAACTGATGACAAACGGAAACCTCGTTATCCTTGTCTTACTATGATGAGGATCATTGCACCAACGAATGTCCACATAGGGATGAAGTTCTAAGTTCGTCAAAGGTTCACCCACTCCCACTTTCTTGAAGGATCCCTTTCCAATTCAAGATAGTAAAATGATTGGATCCTCTTCTAATACGTCAGGATATGTTTTGATGGTTGTGACATGATCGCAAGACTACGGTAGGAAAAATCCTATAACTGGTAAAGAAACAGAAAATTCTAATTCAGCACCAGTTTCATCTCCCTCGGTTTCTGATCCTCTTCATATCGAGAAACCGAATCCTGACTTAGTAATCAAACTGCTTGCTAAAGGTGTGCTTCGAAAATCATCCTTCAATCCACATGTGAGGGCTGCTCAGAACTACAACATTGTTGAGGATTTGGCAATTTCCCCTTCAGCAATGTCGGCCTTGGAAGTGTTGCAGTCATGTCCAGCACAAAGGAAATTACTATTATCAGTTTCAGAAGCCATATATTTGTAGGATTTGAACCTTATGGTCTTCAATTTAGAAAATTTTACATCTCGCCTACCCCATCAAATGGCTTTCCAAATTCCAATGTTAGTCAAAAACAGACATTGCTTTCGTATTATGATTGATGAAGGGGCATCTACTGTATCATGTCATTGAAATTTTGGAAATCGCTTGGTTCTCTGACAATTAACCCCTCTCCAACCATCCTAAAAGCTTTTGATGGAAGAGTATTCCATCTGTATGGTATTTTACAGGATCTACCTATAGAAGTCGAAGGAAAAACTGTTAACCTATATGTGGAGGTAGTTGATGCCCCTCTAGATTATAACCTTCTCCTTGGTCGAAGTTGGTCTTATGATATGACTGTCGTAGTATCATCGGTCTTTCAGCTAATCATGTTCCCTCACAATGGAAATATTGTTAAAATTGATCAGCTTTCATATTATTCGTCCGACCCAGATTCTACGGATAGTATCCAGCATGTTGGAAAATCGACTATCCCTTACAAAGACATTGGGGTAGGTTTAATTAAAGACTTTGCTTTAATGGGAACTTTTTCTATCCCTACACTCAACGTACCGAATATTATCGCTAATATCAATATGATTACATCAAGTACTATTCCATTTGATGATCCTTGGATAGTACCTTCAGAATCAGAACTGGATTCTTTCGAAGGCGAGATGCCTTTGAGTCCTTTTGAGTTAGCATATCAAGCAGTACAGTCATTTTCTGATACCTCTTCAACTGCAATTGATCCAGTGAATGTGATCAATGAATAATTATTTTCAACATCAAGCTTAGCCTTAACATCAATTCCTGATCCTTTTCAACAAGTATTCAATACTGATGAACATATTTGTGAATTTTTTTCTATGAATGAATTACCATGGGAAGATCTACATCATAGATCTTCATTTCTACCTGATCTTGATCATTTTGAAAATGATTTTTCATATATTTTCACCGCTGAATATGTCAAAGAACCTCAAATTCCTCTATCGATCACAAATTCGGATTCTGAATTGAATTTAGAAAATATTTCT
Organism: Pinus albicaulis; assembly: GCA_034641835.2. Taxonomy (NCBI): domain Eukaryota; kingdom Viridiplantae; phylum Streptophyta; class Pinopsida; order Pinales; family Pinaceae; genus Pinus; species Pinus albicaulis. Next base: position 1,074,933,913 of record CM076578.1, read on the forward strand.
ACAACGGTTCCCATTGACATCTTAGTAAAACCAGGAATTGTTGAAAACATTCATATATGTGCTTCTTATAAAAAAGATGAAATTGATATATACAAAGCCCTATTTCAAGAATTTCGTGACATTTTTGCCTGGTCCTATGAAGAAATGCCAGGAATTGATCCATCCATTTTCGTTCATGAAATTAAAACATACCCAGATGCTAAACCTGTTAGACAAATATTACGTCAGATACATCCACGAAAAGCTGCTGCAATCAAAGCTAAAGTTGAAAAATTAATTCGAGTAGGATTTATTTATCCCATTCCTCTAATGGATTGGGTATCTAATATTGTTCCTATTAATAAGAAACAAGGAACAATCAGAGTATGTATCGATTATAGGGATATAAACAGAGCTTGTCCAAAAGACAATTATCCAACCCCTTATATCGATCAAATCATTGACGATTGTGCCGGAAGCGAAATGTTTTCATTCATGGATGGATTTTCTGGTTATAATCAAATAAACATACTCCCTGCTGATCAACCAAAGACAACATTCATTTGTCCATGGGGAACTTTCACTTATCATAAATTACCATTTGGACTTAAGAATGTTGGGGAAACTTTTCAAAGGGCCATGTCTTATGCATTTCATGACATTAAACACATTGTGCAATCTTATCTCAATGATTTAACTACTTATTCATTATATAGGAAAGATCATCCTACTCATTTACGAGCAATATTTATGAGATTTAGGCATTATAAGATTCATCTGAATCCAAACAAATGTGTTTTATGTGTACAATCTCGACGATTGTTGGGATTTATTGTTTCGAAGGCAGGAATTCGTGTTGACTCGTCGAAGGCTGAGGCCATCATCATTTTACCTCCTCCTTCCACACTCCACCAACTCCAAAGTTTGCAAGGGAAAGAAAACTTTTTGCGTAGATTCATTCCTAACTATGTTGAGTTAACCAAAGGTTTTACTAGGCTGTTGAAATAGAATATTCCTTTCATTTGGGATGAGATCGCTGATAGATCTTTTGATGCTCTAAAACACGCATTGACCCATGCACCATTATTGCATCCACCCAATTACAACCAAGATTACTTTTTATACTTATCAGCCTCTAATTCCATGATCGGAATGTTTTTGTTCAGGAAGATGAATTTCACAACGAACATGTGATTTACTATCTCAGTCGAAATTTACATCCGACTGAAATCAAATACTCACATGTGGAGAAATTGGCCTTGGCAGAAGTCCAAGCTATCCAAATATTTCATCATTACATTTTGTTACAAAAAACAATAGTGATCTCTGATTGTAACCCTATGATGTATATTTTGACCAAACAACTGCTAGGAGGAAAATACTCTAAATGGATAGTAATCCTTAAAGAGTTTGATTTAGAATTTGAAAAATATAAATCAAAGAAATCACTAGTGTTCGCCGAACTAATGTGTGACTTCCCACATACTAAGACATAAACTATGGTAAAACTATGGTAGAACATCCACTTGCTAATGAATCTTTGCTTCTTATCAGTACTTTAGATCCTTGGTATGGAGATATAATCATTTATCTCTAGACCCAAAATTTTCGGCCTAAGCTTTCACGTTCACAACAACAAAAGATCCGTTACCAGTATCAGCAATACAATATTGTTGGAGACACGTTTTATCGTCACGGTGCAGATTCTGTATTTCGACAATGTTTAACCCACGAAGAGGCCGAAAAGCTTTAAATGACTCTCATTCTGGAGCATGTGGCAATCATATGTCCGGTTATGCCACAGCCCAAAATATATCGCTGGTTATTTTTGGCCTTTGTTATTTAAAGATTGCATTCTAGCAGTCCGAAGATGCCACAATTGTCATATCTTTGATCGTAAAATGCGTGCACCACCAGCTCCTCTTCACCCAATAATTTTTGTCAGTCCTTTTGCAAAATTGGGCATTGACTTCATTACATGTAACCCTCACTCGGCTGGGGGGCATGGGTATATTATTCTCGCAGTAGATTATTTTACCAAATGGGCCGAGGTGATGCCTACATTTGCGGTAGATGGAAAAATTGCAGCCACTTTTGTATTCAATCACATTATTGCTAGATTTGGTGTACCCTAAGCTATCATTACTGATCATGGGAGCCATTTTTGAAACATTATGATGACTGAACGTTCTAACCATCTTGGCCTGTGCCATGATATTTCTACACCATATTACCCACAGGCTAATGGTCAAGTTGAAGATGTAAATAAAGTTTTAACCACTATGATTAAAAGGATAATCGGCATTCATAAATCTAATTGGCACACTATGATTTTCTCAGCACTTTGGGCATACCGAACCTCAGCAAAAACCACAACAGGTTTCACCCCTTTTAGCTAGTTTATGGTTTATAAGTTGTGTCACCAATTGAATGTGAGATATCGTCACTACAGTTAGCCATAGAATTACTACCAGATATCTCTGAGGAGGAAAAAAAATTTATGTACTTAGCTCAATTAGATGAAACTCGATGCATTGCTACATTGGCAGCAAAAGCTCACAAAAAACACGTTAAATCTCAGTACGATCAAAGTGTTACACCTCGTGTTTTTTCAGAGGGTGACCTAGTATTGGTATATGACCAAGCTAATGATAAGCTAGGAGCTGGAAAATTCAAACCTATGTGGCATGGTCCTTATATTTTCAAGCGAGTGCTTGCAAAAGGGGCCTATGAATTGAATGATTATGACGGGATCTCTTTAGACAAACCCAGAAATGGGCTTTATCTTAAGAGATATTATGCTTAAATCTTGTGTGGAGATTTTATTTGTCTTTTATTTCTTTTCGTAGCTAGTGTGCCTTAGATTAGAAGAGTGTGCCTAGTATAAGTTTGCCTTTACTACTATCCCTGCTTATTTGGATTACTCTTGATATTGCATATGTCGACATCCCTTCAAACGTATATTGGTTTTGCTGATGGTGCTTGTCGTAGTACATGGAATATTTCTTCCGCATCCTGGGTTATTTATTCACCCAATGATGAGTTAATATCTATGCATGGGGTATGTTAGCCTCCTATACCAATAGGTTTCATCTTTCATGATTGTCTTGATTGAACCATGGAATATGTTCAAACCTTCTTTCTTGAGCAAAGGTGTTCCATATTCTTGAAAAAACCAAAAAATCAAAAAATTTAAAAAAATGTAAAGAGGGTATACCCTAAAAGAAAAATCAAAGGGTAAAAAGAATAAAATGGTCAAAAAAGAGGAAGAAATGAACCCCAAGCAAAAAATAGACCAAGGAAAGTGTGCAAATCCAAATGCCACTACTATTTCATTTTTGTAATAAAGCAATTGTGTGCAGCTTGTCAAACCTTTGCCACAATTCATGAATAAGTCAAACTGTTTAAACTTGGCTTAATCATATTTCAATTTTATGTTGTAGATTAGAGAATAAATATCTGACCAAACAGTTTAATCTTGGCAGGTAAGTAGATAGGTAGAGTTAATAAGAGGTGCTCAACAGTTTAATCTGAGCCCTTGGATGTAATAAGGGTAGAAATAGATAGATTTATCATGTAAAAAGAAAAGATTGATAAGGGTTTGCAAGTCTAAATGCACCCTAATAAAGAAGAGAAAATGGTAGTGTTAAGTAGATAGGGTAGGTAGATGGTGCTGCAAAGTGTTATCTGATGAATGATGCTGCTACATGTTGGTTAATCATTTACTTTCATCACAAGTACTACAGCAGGAAATACACTGGAAAATCACAACAAGCGAAGTCAAACTCATTAACTTCCCTCATCACTTTCCCCTCAAAAGTTTTACTAATCTCCCCCCCAAAATACTAAGGTATTTGGAGATCAAAGGGGCTCAAGGCATTTCCTTGACTTCTGGAGGAACCGGACCCTCGGCCTAATGATCAAAAAAGACCTAAGTACTTGAGATAATTCATCATTATAATCATCCATCTTTAACCTTGTCCTAAGTAAAATCCCATTTTACTTAGGAACATCATGCAAAATTCCATAAAAATCCCTCAAGATAACTTGCTATTCTAAGTTTAAGTGTTGAAGATAAGATATTGCAATTTACTTCAGAAGTTATCACTTTCTTAGATGTGTAAAATGTTTTGAGTTTCCTTGTCCTTTGCCATATTTACATTTAACTCTATTGTACTAAATCCCTAATAAAATACCTTATCCTAAGTATATAACTCCCTTTCATAAATATCCCAAAAACCCTTATATTATATAGTTTAACCAAAGTAATAATTTTCCCAAGTATTCATTAAAAACCCCGCTTTACAAACCCTTTGGTTAAATATATCTTTATATTATAATCCCGCCCTTATGGTAATTAAATAATGTTTATTGGTTACCATATAATAAAAATATATATACAAAAAACTTTAAACATGCGATATGTATGTTTAAACACAAAAATTTGAATAAAACTAAAGTTTTAATTCCAAATAAAACTTCGGAAAAGTTTCGTGCCACCGTGGATTGTCCACCTGGCATTCCACTTAACCAAACCCCGCCGTAACCCCTTTCTTACGCATACGGGATTAATTAGTCATCAGGACTAATTAATAACCTTTTATCTTCCTATTAGATATCCCCCGGAGTGATCAAAAAACGTTAAAAAGTGTTTAAAGCGAAGCGGGCCCACATCTGAAACCTCCGCTTATTCCCCCATCGCTTCAGCCGTCGGATCAACCCTTTGCAGATCAACGATCCACGTGAACCCCGCTACCCATCCTTTGGGAGAACTTTAACGAGTGGGGAATGGGCGGTATTTGAACAGTCAACCATCCACGTGGCGATCACTCTGTGGAATCGTTGCCCTCCCGATTTAAACCACCCTCGACCAAAAGCGGTGCGGGGTTACCACTTACTGCTTACCGCCCGACCTTGCATACGTCAGCCCGTATGTCGATGACATCACACCTCGAAAAAATAAAAAACCCTTTTAACTTGCAAATAAAGCCATTTTTCGTGTTTTTCTATTATTTTCGTTATTTGAAAACGACAGTGCTCCCCGCTGCGATTTTCGAATTTCCACTGTAATAGACCGATTTCTTTCAAGATTCCATTGCGCCCGTGATCAAGTACAGTTCCACCATTACCTGTTACCTGTTAAAGAACCAGCCTCCTTCAAAAAACATGTATTTATCCTTTCCCGCCCGACTGCAAGTAAAACTCTGTGTTCGTTGTTTTTCGCTGAAATAGTGATTATAAATCATCACTGAGTTTTCCCCAGAGGTTTTAAAACTGTATAATTGTTCCCTGAACCAACGAATTGCGCCAATTCCCTTCATTTTAGAAATCCCGTCCGGCCTGCGAGGAAAACCAAAAACCTCCATTTTGAATCCACAAGAACCAAAATGGAGGCCTCGGCAGCTTTGAATATCACTCCACTAAATTCTCCCCACCGTGAATTGGAATATTTACCCTTGATAGATGAAGATTTCCAAATTAAAGACCTGCATTTTGATGAAAGTCCCCTATTGAGTTATTGTCGCTGCAGAGACGAATACTCAAAGGGGCAAGATTTTATAGGGTTGTGGGAATCCAATCTCCCAAGGTATCTCATCCCTTCAGTTATTTCTTTCCCAGAAATCATCCATTATTTCCAGTCAAACTATGATCCCACACGGAGGGCTGTAATAGCTCCTGATCAAATTATTATGTTTCCCATCACTCCTCAGGCTATCAATGCCATGTTACACTTTGAAACAGACCAAGAATTAGCTCCATTATCCATAGAGGGATTGATTGAGAAAACCAGACAATTAACCCCAGAAAAGCTAAAATCCATGTGTCAGCATTTCATGTTACCTGAGCATCAGCCAAAAGGGTCTCCTCCCTATGGTTTTTACTTTTTCAATACATTGGGAAGACTCATTGTAAATATTATATCTTTTGTCTTAGGATTCAACACCAGTGAATATGTGGATGAGATAACCTTGGCTTTGCTATCCATTTTTACTCCTGGGCAACCTCCTGAGATTAAATATGACTTTGCTTCCTTCATAGCCAACAAGATCCATGATCAATTCATAAGGCTAGATGTTGAAAAAGTTTTTAAATACTCCTCGGTCATCTATCATCTCATTATCTACTATCAGTCAGAAAGGTTCCCTTTCCCTGTTCAAAAACTTGATGCCAAGGGAAACCCCAGGTCAGTCATATTTTGGTCCCCCATAATTCATTCTTCCTCTGATTCTCCCTATTCCTACACTGAATTCATTGATCAGTTTGTATATCCTGCAACAACTTTGTTAACAGGAATTCCTCCCCCAAGGCTCAGCAATGAAATTAGAAAGACCTTGCAACTGTCAAAGAATTATAAAGTTGGGGATTGGTATTTGTATCAAAACCATACAGTCATCAGGATTTATGGATGTGAATTACATCCATTCAGGTTACCCAGATATGTGCCCATGAGGATTTTTGCCTTGGAATACTTTAGGCAAATGAACAATTCAGATGTGATTCATTTTTGTAATGTAAAGAAGAAAGCTCACTTAAGGATCAAAAGCCAATAAGGTCCTTTTATCTGCAACTCTAGGGAGGCTGAGAGAGAGGCAGAAAATTTATTGCAAAGAAAGTTCCAAACATCTTTCCGTTGGGTTCCTTATGACCCGGTTGGTTTTATTTGTGAAAAGAGATTAAAGAATAAATCATCCCCTTATATACACCACAAGATTCCTGATCTAGAACAGTATGCAAATCAAGATGAATGGGTTGAAGGAACACTTGCTGAGGAAGAAAGTGAAGCTGACAAAATGAATAAAATTATGAAAGATGTTGAGAAGAACTTTGACCTAGAAACGTGTGGTCAAATGCAGGTACCCTACATTGGCACATCTTCAGCAGCAACTTTACAGCAAGCATTACAGGAAAGAAGTTCATCAGTTGCAACAGAATCAAAGGGCAAAGGAAAAGAACCTGCAATCTAGGTTATTGAAACTTTGGTCATGGCTGAGAAACCACAAACTTCCAAAACACCTGAACAATCACAGGTTTCTCCCACTCAGGCACAGCATCCACAAGTTCCAGAGTTGCAAACTCCATTAAATGTGGAAATAGGGAAGAAGAGACAGGCTCCAGATACCACACCTCCAAAAGGGGCCTCACAGGTACATCAAACTAAAAAACACAAATCAGATCCACCTCCAGATGTAGAAATTATAGATGAAGTATTTGATGATGGAAGGGAAGATAGTCAACAAACTGGCACAACAAGTGAAACAAACATAAGCCAGAAAGGGAAAGCTTTACAAAAGCAATTAAGCACTGAGGTATCCTCTTTCAGACCACCAAAGACAGACACTGGAGATATTAAAAGAACCTTCATTAATATTAAAACAAAGAATGATCCATTGAAAATGAAGGTATATGATCAGTATATGAAGTTGGCTCCCCATAATCAAGAAAGGCTAATGTCAGCGTTTGACCTTTCACAAGGCAAAATGCTGATGAGCCACTTCAAAACAAAAGTGCCAAAGCCCACTTCAGCAGCAGATTACATCAAAACGAATTTTGAAGTTTTGGCAAAGGATATCCATCCCCTGGACCAGATAGAGCTACACAGACAAACTGGGGAAATGGTCTATTCTACTCTCACCAACAAGGCCATGGCAGCTATAACGCTGCAGGATTCTTTGAATAACACTACTGCACAATTAAAAATTGAGAAGGCCTCTTCACAGGCCAAAGATAATAGAATAAAGTCTTTAGAAGAAATAATCATTGGTTTGGGTCATAATCCCAAAGACATTAAAAGTATTGAGGCATTAATAAAGAAGAAAGATGATGACATAGCTGCACTCAGAAAGCAGCTAAAATTACCAGCCTTGAGGCACCCTCAGACCCAAGAAGTTCTAAAAGGGAATTCACAGGAAGAAATAATGGAGTTGCTCCTAAATATGACTGAGCGACTAAATGAAACAGAGAAGGAATTGGAAAAAGCATTGCAGGAACAGGAAACTATCAGGCAGACTTCAACAACAGGTACTACAACAACAGGGCAGCAGATACAGCCATCCCAGGTAAATACTTCTGGTTTGAATTCTGATGAATTAATAAAGCAGATGGAAAGTCTACAACTCAGGGTCACAGAACTCCAAGAAACAAAATTGCAATTAGTAAAATTGGAGGAAAAATATGACACATCTAAAAAGACAGCTGCTGATAACACCAGGGAGATAAAAAGGTTGGAAAAATTGGTTCAGGCTTTGGAAAAATATCTTTCATTGGAGAAGCCTTTAAACGAAATAAATGACATTCTTTGGGGTAACATCATTGAGTTAATAAAGGGTATTTGGCCCTCTATTCAAGCTATTTTTGAGCAAAATGAGTTGGTTAAAATAGCCCAAGAAGAAATAAACAAAACCAGAAATGAATTGAGAGGCAGGCCTGAGCAGGCCAATCAGCTCATTCAATTTTTGAATTCCAGAACAAAGCAACAGGTTGCATTGTTGGGAATTGATGATAGGACAGGCACAGTTTTGGAAGTAAAGAGAGTTTTCACCAAGAGGACTTTCATGCAAAATTTAGAAAGGAAGTGCACAGACATTTTGGTTGATATCAACATTTTCAGAGAGAAATTTCAAGCTTTGTTGGATAGTGGGTTACCAAGTCTTATGCTCACAGAAGATCAAATAATAGACTTGGAAACCTATGTGAAGAGAATAAATGCTCATGCTAAAAATACAGATGCTTGTTCTACTAGCTCGTCAGAATCGACATTACCAACCAGGAAAAGTATCTATGATAAAGTGAGGAATTTATTTCATCTGGAACATGAAATAAAGTATCTATTTCCGAATGAGCCTACCTTTTATAAACTTACTGAAGCAGATGAAACTTTAAGAAAGCTCAGAAGAACTATGATACCAGATGATCAATGGTGGAAGGAAATGTTGGAAATTCTATAAAAGTTGTTTTCAGGATGAGAAATTATCTTTACTATCAAGTAAATGGTAAAAATAAGTACAGATGAAAGAGTATCAGTCAAGCAGGTTAAAGAGTATCCGTAAAGGCAGAAGAGTGTCAAGCAAGCAAAACAAATTACTCCTGAAGACAGCAACGAGCCCTTTTTCAGCACTTAACTCCAGCACATCCACAAAGAAAGGGAACAGCACATCAGCAGTTACTTATTGTGCTATCTACGAGACCATTTGTCTCTTGTTTACTTGTAAATTAATCCTTAGTCACCCAAAATATGGGCTAGGATAGTGTAAGATATTTTCAATTATTTAGTGTATAAATAAACCCTCAAAGAGAGTGTTGAGGGTGGATTCTATTACTCTGCTGTAACATTGAGATTTTCGGAATAAAAGCATTTTGGAGAAATTTTTCGTGGCTTACTGGATGACGATTTAAAGCACTGGACTTGTTGCAGGATTCATGTGTTGGACTACAGTTCAATAAGTGTTTCTACCCTTTGTCTGAAATTTTATATTAGTTTATAATACCATCATATCCATTTCTGAATAATTTACATAAAGGATTGAAACAGAATTTGCTTAATTGTACTCTGTTTTCAAATGTTATTATTCTTATTGTTTTCTTCTAAATTAGCTATAAGCATGAATTCTTAATTGCTCTTGCTTTGCTAATTTAAACACTGTTGATTACTATAATAAAGAATTCTTCATTGCTCTTTGTTTGTAGTCATCTCATTTCTTTCTTTTGAACATGGTGAAATATTCTTAGCTGTCTTTCATCCCTTCAAGATCATCCCATCCACTTTAAATTTTAAGGATTGTTCTCTGTCTAGCTATCTTGCCCTGTAATACCATCTTGTGCTTAGAATAGAAATCCAGTAAAGCCATCCTTTGACTCCATAGCCCAATGGACTGAAAGCCCTCAACCTTGCCCTTAGTTTGTGGATTCCACCATTTTCCCAAAACAAACTCTTGAATCTATAACTAGCCTAAAACTTTCTAAGAACAAAGATAAATCATAAAGAGAGAGCCCTCTCTGGATGCAGATTGGCTAGATTCTGCATCTAAAAGGTTGGTTTGTGGTTACCTCGGGTATACTTTCCTTTTCAACAACTTCAAGGAAAACCTGAGTGATAACATAGTGGCGACCATACTGGGGACCTGAATCATTTTTATTTGTTAGTATTGTTCAAATATAAGCTATAGACAGAGTCTGAAGATCAGCCAGGTAGCCTTTGAAATTGCTTTTGCTCTGCAATTGCAAAAGTAAATAAATGCTGCTTCAGTCTATCTCTGATTTAGCTTATATATTGAATATTAGTTTCAAATTTTTCAATCAGATTCTCTAGTTTAAACAGATCTTTGAGGAAATCTTAATCACATATCATTATTTCTTGAAGAATTTGTAGAAGTTGTATTTATTTTTCAATTAAAATCCAAAATCCAAAAACACATAGTCTAGGAAAGCTGGCTTCAGAAAGGATTTGACATACTAGGTCAAACCCCGACCCCAATCCACCACCAATATTTGAAAATCCAAATCTGATTCCCAGGATTCTTAGAAGACAAGGAAGTCAAGAAAGTTCTGAAAGAGGAAGTCAGGAGAGTACAGGAAGTTCTAGACCACTTTCTAGATCTGCATCTTGTCCTGTAAAAATTATATATATTGATGACATTCCTTTCGATGCAAGATTTGAAACATCTGTGTTTGTGAATTTTTCTGAAATTGAATTATCTAGATTAGTTCCAGATCCATTGTTCTTTGAAGATTTGCAATACCGATTTGTTTCACATCATCTTGACAGAGAATTGCATAACTCTATTCAGTCTGAACAAACCTTTGAAGAAATTTCAAACATTTCTGTGATTACTGAAGCATCCCTAAGTCCAGTCACTTTTTCTCAAACTTTTCAAACGCCTGTTATCCCTTCTACTCCTCCATCTCCTCCTGCCAGATCATCAACTCCTATTATCTCACTTTATCTTCCAATGGCTAATCGATACGCCCCTCTACAGTTACCAGCCAACCCTCCAGCTTTACCTCAGGACTACCAGAGTAAGATCACACCTTTTGATGGATCAGGTACTTACACAGCTCAACAACACACCAAAATAATGACTGATTACTTTGAGTTTTATGAGATTGATACTGATAATATCCGAATGAGAATTTTCGTTCAGAGTCTTACTGGAGAAGTTAGAACTTGGTTTAGGGCTCTTACCTCGAACAGTATTGCTGATTTAGAAGCTTTGTATAGGGCATTCTTGAACAGATGGGAGAAAAAGAAGGATCCTCTTCAGATCCTATCAGAATTTGAGAAATTAAGAAGAAGACCTAACGAAACCGTGCAAGATTACATCATTAGATTCAATGAAGCATATAATGCAGTTCCTCAAAACCTAAGACCCCCACCTGACTCTGTATTAGTTAAATTTCCAGATGGTTTTGACTCTGATATAGCTTATTCCCTCAGGGAAAGAGCTCCTCAAACACTAGAGGAAATGCAAAGCATAGTGGTGAGTGTAGAAGCAAATCTGATAGAAAAACGAGCCAGAGCTAGGGCAGAAAGAAGAATGCCTATGAATGAAGAACCTTCATCTTTTGAAAAGAAGTTGGATGTAATCATTAAAGGTATGGAAAGATTAGGAGACAGAGTGGAAACCATTGAAAGAAAGTCTTCTACTGACAATCAGAATGTTGCAAGAAACCCGAACTTTAGGAGGAATCTGAATCAAAATAGTGGAAAGAATGTTCCTGATCAGAACATTAGGCCACCCTTTCAAGAAAACTTTGTTGAAGGTTCAACTTCTGAAGAACCTACAGAAGATGTAGAAATAAACAATGTAACAGATGACAAAGATGAACCAGAGGTTTTCCTATCCCAGGATGATCAAGAGAACCACATCCTTGAAACATTCCAAACTCATTCAGGTGAGACTTTTGATTTTAAGGAAGGCTATGACACAGCAATCTATGAAGTCCATAAACAGTATAATTTGAGAAGTAGAAGGATTGATGTGCCAGATAATAACAAACAAAAAACCACAAAACAAAATGTCAAAGGTAAACAAAACATTCCCCCTGTACAAAACAGTCCCCAAGTACAAATTTTGTCTAGAATAACTCCCAACCCTTCAAATCCAATAATTGAAGATGTCTCTGACAACCAACCAAACAATAAACAACAATCTAATACTTCTCCTCCTGTGGGAAATGTAGAAGAAACAGTAGAAGTTAGTCCAGAAACATCTTCAAAACAAAACTTCATTCATGAAAAAGAGAAAAACATTGAAGACCCAAAAAACAGAGAAAACCCAACTGTGCAAAACACTAAAACTCAAACGGAAAAACCTTTCAATCTAGAGGCTGAAATAGGCAAACTCAAGATAGTTGTTCCTTTATCAGAATTGGCTAAACATGATGTCTATAGGAGTCAGATTACCAAGTCCCTAAACATTAACATTACTGGATTGGATGATTCAGTAAATATTCTTGATGATCAGCCCAAACTTCTTTTTGGTCCTGAGGTTAATGGCAAACCAGAAAGTGGAGGAACCCCTCCATTTTATGTAAGCCTGAATGTTCATGATAAGATACTCCATAATGCAATGCTTGATTCTGGAGCATCTCACAATTTGATGCCAAAAGCAGTAATGGAAAGATTGAATCTAGATATTACCAGACCATACAAAGATTTGTTTTCATTTGATTCCAGTCAGGTAAAATGTTTAGGTTTAATTAAAGATCTGTGTGTCACTTTGGTCCAATACCCTGCTAAGTCTGTTTTAATGGACATAGTAGTTTCTGATATTCCACCTAAATATGGTATGTTATTGTCTAGATCTTGGGGTGCTAAACTTGGAGGATCTATTCAACTAGACATGTCATATGCAACTATTTCAGTATTTGGTCAGCCTAAAAGGTTATATAGAGAAACCTTGATGAAGTACTTAGTCAGTAGCCATGAGAAGCCTGAAAACTTCCATGTTTACTCTGTACATTCTGATATGGATTCTTTTATTTTATACAATGCTGAGTTAGATCTTCCTACTGAAATAGAAGCTCCAGAATTGGAAACCATAAACAAAACCACTGTTAAAATTGAAGAAATCTCTGAAAACAAAGAAACTCCAGATGATCAAGAAATACCTGAAGAAACTAAACAACTAGCTCCTGTCAAGAAACACTTTAAAACGATTGATGAGGATTATGAACATGAAATTCTATGGCATTTAGAGTTTGATGGCTCAGTAAACAGACTAGGGGCAGGAGCTGGGATTTGGTTACATAATGTTGAGAACAAATATGCAGAAGGTCATGCTTATAGGTTGAATTTCAAATGCACTAACAACATGGCAGAGTATGAAGCTCTTTTATTAGGGCTTAAACATGTCAAGAAGTTAGGAGGTATTAGGGTATCAATCATAGGAGACTCCGAACTAATCATCCAACAGATTAAAGGAGAATGTTCAACAAAAGACATGAGACTGAAACAATACAGAGAGACAGTTGTAGAGATTCTCAACACATTTTTACAAGCTCAACTTGCCAAGATTCCCAGGAAACAAAATTTGCATGCTCACAGTTTAGCAATGTTTGCTAGTACATGCAAGTTACCTTTTGACCCTAATCATCAGTTTTCAGCTGAAATTAGGCATAGGCCTGCTATACCAGACAATCTTTTGAATTGGCAAGTATTTGTGAATAACAATCAAATCAATAATTTTTTGACACTTCAAAGTGAGTTTTCTAACTGTAATATAGATGAGGATATAACTATTGATGAATCTGATCAAGGAAAAGAACAAAAATAGAAATTTCAAGAGAAAATGCAATTCATATGCTACATCCGACCACATTCACTGAAAAGGACATGCAAAATTTGAAACAAATGGAATCTGATGAAATCATAGAAGATGAGACAGAAATCATCAATTTAAAAGATAATCATTTGCCCAAAGGATTAACTCCTTTGGAAGATCTGTTTGACTCAAATGATATTCCATTTAGACCTAAAATGGAACCTGTAAAGGCTGATATGGAAGAATGCAACTTAGGAACCCCAGAAAATCCCAAAATGGTCAAGTTGTCCAAATCTCTTCCAAAAGATCAGAAGGTTAAATATGTTGAACTATTAAAAGAATTCCAGGATGTTTTTTCCTGGAGTTATGAAGACCTCAAATCTTATGATACATCTATCATTCAACACACTATACCTTTGAAACCTGACCAGAAACCTTTTAAACAAAAGCTTAGGAGAATAAATCATGTTTTATTACCCTCAATTGAAAAGGAAATCAAAAGGATGTTTGAAGCAGGTATTATAGCTCCTATCAGATTCTCAGAATGGGTTTCTAATCTAGTACGAACAAGAAAGAAGACAGGAGAAATTAGATTGTGTGTCGACTTAAGAAATTTGAATAAAGTTTCTTTAAAAGACAACTATCCTCTGCCGAAAATGGACCACATTCTGCAAAGGGTTGTAGGATCTTCGAGAATATCACTACTGGATGGATTTTCAGGGTACAACCGGATTTTGGTTCATCCTGATGATCAGGATAAAACAACATTCACAACACCATGGGGTACGTTTAAATATGTCAAAATGCCATTTGGGCTCAAGAATGCAGGAGCTACATTTCAAAGAGCAATGGATATTGCTTTTGCTAAAGAGATACATGATTTTCTGGTAATTTACCTAGATGATTTGACTGTTTTTTCTAAAACAGATCAAGAACATTTAGATCACTTAAGGCAAGTATTTATAAAGTGCAGAAAATATGGAATTTCTTTAAACCCTAAGAAGTCATTGTTTGGTTTGGAAGAAGGAAAGCTCTTAGGACACATTATTTCTAAAGATGGCATTAGGATTGATCCAGAAAGAATTCAAGCAATTTTGCAAATACCCCACCCCAAAAACATAAAAGAGTTGCAAGCATTCATAGGAAAAATTAATTTCTTGAGAAGATTTATTTCTAGTCTAGCAGAGTTACTTAGATTACTAACTAACATGCTGAGGAAAGATTCAAGCATTGATTGGACTGTAGAAGCCAAACAATCATTCGAGGAAATTAAAATGGCTTTAACAAGGACACCAGTTCTAACCAGTCCTAAATTTGATAGAGACTTTATTATTTTTTCATTTGCTTCTAAACATACTGTTGCAGCTGTTTTGCTTCAAAAAGATGACCAAGGGTGTGAAAAGCCAATAGAATTTTTTAGTAAAGCACTGAGGGATGCATCTCTAAAATACAATATTATGGAAAAACAGGCTTTTTCATTGGTAAAAGCAATCAAAGATTTCAGAGTTTACATATTATATTCTCATGTGATAGCATATGTGCCTAATGCAGTAGTTAAAGATATTTTGACTCAAGATGGCATAGAAGGTAAACGAGGTAAGTGGATAGCTACCATTTTGGAATATGATATTGAGATCAAGCCAACAAAACTTATAAAGGGCCAAGGTTTAGCACAACTTATGACAGAAACCAATTGCCAAGCCTTAGACCTTAATGAACTGGACAACGAACAGGAGATGGCGACTCCTCGGATCAGTCAAGCTTTCTTAGATTCACCCTGGTACTCTGATATAATTCATGTTTTATTAAACCTGCAGGCTCCTCCAGGGTTGTCCAGAACCAAAAGAAGATTTTTAAAAATGACATCTTTGAAATATTGTATTTTAGATAGCACTCTATTTTGGAAAAATCATGAAGGAATCTTGTTGAATTGTCTCTTAAAAGATGAAGCTGATAAAGTGCTTAATGAATTTCATGCATGGGATTGTGGAGAACATCTCTACTGGAAATCTACTGCAGACAAGATCTTAAGGGCTGGCTTTTACTGGCCAACTTTATTCTCTGATGTTAAGAAATTTGTAACAACTTGTCATAAATGTCAGATATTTGAGGGTAAAAGAAAGTTGTTACCTCTGCCTTTAAAACCAATTTCCACAGAAAGGCCTTTTCAACAATGGGGGTTAGATTTTATTGGAGAAATTCATCCCCCTTCTTCAGGGCAACATAGATGGATTTTAACTGCTACAGACTATTTCACTAAATGGATTGAAGCCATCCCTTGTAGACAGTCCAATGATTCTGTGATTATTGGGTTTTTAGAAACCAACATACTTTCAAGATTTGGTTGTCCAGAAAAGATTATAACAGACAATGCTGCTGCATTTAAATAAAAGAAAATGATCAGTTTCTGTAGTAAATATCATATTACTCTAGGCCATTCAACAGCCTATTACCCCCAGGGTAATGGACTAGCAGAATCCTCTAATAAAAGCCTTATCAATATCATCAAAAAATTATTGGAAGAAAACAAAAAGAATTGGCACAAGAAGCTGACCAATGCATTGTGGGCAGACAGACTTACAACTAAGAAATCTATTGGGACTAGTCCATATGAGTTAGTTTATGGCATTGAAGCAAGATTCCCATCATCTTTAGGAATTCCTGTTATGAAATTACTTCAGGAGGCTCAAGTGGAGCCAAATGACATTCAAAGAAGAATTAATCAAATAATCCACCTGCAACAAACTAGGGAAGAGGTATACCAAAGATCACAAGTCTTGCAGGAAAAGCTAAAGAAAATGTTTGATAAAAGAACTAAATCAGAAGATTTTCAACTAGGTGATAAAGTCCTGAGATGGGATTCTAGAAGAGAAGAAAAAGGGAAACATGGAAAGTTTGATTTCTTGTGGAAAGGGCCTTATATCATTCATGCCTTGCAGGGAAACAACACTTATTTTTTGAAAGAGTTGGACAATTCAGAAGTTGAAGAAGGACCAGTCAATGGTCGAATGCTCAAGCATTATTTTGATCCCATTTACTAGAATGTTTTGATTTTGCTAACTTGTACATAATATATCCTTTTTTCTAATGCAGTTTTGGATTGGATGGTGACTTCTTGGAATTGAAGCCCGAAGTGAAGGCCCTAAGTTCCAAAAGTTTCACTATCACATGTAAAATAAAGCTACCAGAAGAAGGAAGACTTCATATTTCCAGTTTGAAGACACTTTGAGGCATCTGACCTGCTGTTCTTGACTTTTCACAAGGAAAAGCCATCCCCAAGTGGAGCCAGTGTTAGCCTCCTATACCAATAGGTTTCATCTTTCATGATTGTCTTGATTGAACCATGGAATATGTTCAAACCTTCTTTCTTGAGCAAAGGTGTTCCATATTCTTGAAAAAACCAAAAAATCAAAAAATTTAAAAAAATGTAAAGAGGGTATACCCTAAAAGAAAAATCAAAGGGTAAAAAGAATAAAATGGTCAAAAAAGAGGAAGAAATGAACCCCAAGCAAAAAATAGACCAAGGAAAGTGTGCAAATCCAAATGCCACTACTATTTCATTTTTGTAATAAAACAATTGTGTGCAGCTTGTCCAACCTTTGCCACAATTCATGATTAAGGCAAACTGTTTAAACTTGGCTTAATCATATTTCAATTTCATGTTATAGATTAGAGAATAAATATCTAGCCAAACAGTTTAATCTTGGCAGATAAGTAGATAGGTAGAGTTAATAAAAGGTGCTCAACAACTTAATCTGAGCCCTTGGATGTAATAAGGGTAGAATTAGATAGATTTGCCTTGTAAAAAAGAAAAAGATTGATAAGGGTTTGCAAGTCTAAATGCACCCTAATAAAGAAGAGAAAATGGTAGTGTTAAGTAGATAGGGTAGGTAGATGGTGCTGCAAAGTGTTATCTGATGAATGATGCTGCTATATGTTTTTGATCCTTTACTTTCATCACAAGTACTAAAGCAAGAAATACACTGGAAGAGTACAGTGAGCAAAGTCAAAATCATTAACTTCCCTCATCACTTTTTCCCTTAAAGTTTTACTAATTTCCCCCAAAGTACTAGGGTACTTGGAGGTCAAAAGGGCTGAAGGCATTTCCTTGACTTCTGGAGGGACCGGACCCTCGGCCTAATGATCAAAAAGACCTGAGTACTTGAGATAATCCATCATTATGATCATCCATCTTTAACTTTGTCCTAAGTAAAATCCTATTTTACTTAGGAAACTCATGCAAAATTCCATAAAAATCCCTCAAGATAACTTTCTATTCTAAGTTTTAGTGTTGAAGATAAGATATTGCAATTTACTTCAGAAGTTATCACTTTCTTAGATGTGCAAAATGTTTTGAGTTTCCTTGTCCTTTGCCATATTTACATTTAACTCTATTGTACTAAATCCCTAATAAAATACCTTATCCTAAGTATATAACTCCCTTTTCATAAATATCCCAAAAACCCTTATATTATATAGTTTAACCAAAGTAATAATTTTCCCAAGTATTCATTAAAAACCCCGCTTTACAAACCCTTTGGTTAAATATATCTTTATGTTATAATCCCGCCCTTATGGTAATTAAATAATGTTTATTGGTTACCATATAATAAAAATATATATACAAAAACTTTAAACATGCGATATGTATGTTTAAACACAAAAATTTGAATAAAACTTCGGAAAAGTTTCGTGCCACCGTGGATTGTCCACCTGGCATTCCACTTAACCAAACCCCGCCGTAACCCCTTTCTTACGCATACGGGATTAATTAGTCATCAGGACTAATTAATAACCTTTTATCCGCCTATTAGATATCCCCCGGAGTGATTAAAAAACGATAAAAAGTGTTTAAAGCCCGGCGGGCCCACATCTGAAACCTCCGCTTATTCCCCCATCGCTTCAGCCGTCAGATCATCCCTTCGCAGATCAACGATCCACGTGAACCCCGCTACCCATCCTTTGGGAGAACTTTAACGAGCGGGGGACGGGCGGTATTTGAACAGTCAACCATCCACGTGGCGATCACTTTGTGGAATCGCTGCCCTCCCGACTTAAACCACCCTCGACCAAAAGCGGTGCGGGGACTTACCACTTACTGCTTACCGCCCGACCTTGCATACGTCAGCCCGTACGTCGATGACGTCATTTCTCGGAAAAATAAAAAACCCTTTTAACTTGTAAATAAAGCCATTTTTTCGTGTTTTTCTGTTATTTTCGTTATTTGAAAACGACAGTGCTCCCTGCTGCGATTTTCAAATTTACACTGCAATTGACTGATTCACTCCAAGATTCCGCTGCGCCCGTGTTTAAGTTCAGTCCCGCCATCACCTGTTACCTGTTAAAGAACCAGCTTCCTTCTAAAAACAGGTATTTATCCTTTCCCGTCCCGACTGCAAGTAAAACTCTGTGTTCGTTGTTTTTCGCTGAAATAGTGATTAAAAATCATCACTGAGTTTTCCCCAGAGGTTTTAAAACTGTATATTTGTTCCCTGAACCAACGAATTGCGCCAATTTCCTTCATTTTAGAAATCCCGCCCGGCCTGCGAGGAAAACCAAAAAACCTCCATTTTGAATCCACAAGAACCAAAATGGAGGCCCCGGCAGCTTTGAATATCACTCCACTGAATGCTCCCCACCGTGAATTGGAATATTTACCCTCGATAGATGAAGATTTCCAAATTAAAGACCTGCATTTTGATGAAAGTCCCCTATTGAGTTATTGTCGCTGCAGAGACGAATACTCAAAGGGGCAAGATCTTATAGGGTTGTGGGAATCCAATCTCCCAAGGTATCTCATCCCTTCAGTTGTTTCTTTCCCAGAAATCATCCATTATTGCCAGTCAAACTATGATCCCACACGGAGGGCAGTAATAGCTCCTGATCAAAGTATTCTGTTTCCCATCACTCCCCAGGCTATCAATGCCATGTTACACTTTGAACCAGACCAAGAATTAGCTCCATTGTCCATAGAAGGATTGATTGAGAAAACCAGGCAATTAACCCCAGAAAAGCTAAAATCCATATGTCAGCATTTCATGTTACCTGAGCATCAGCCAAAAGGGTCTCCTCCCTATGGTTTTTACTTTTTCAATACATTGGGAAGGCTCATTGTAAATATTATATCTTTTGTCTTAGGATTCAACACCAGTGAATATGTGGATGAGATAACCTTGGCTTTGCTATCCATTTTTACTCCTAGGCAACCTCCTGAGATTAAATATGATTTTGCTTCCTTCATAGCCAACAAGATCCATGATCAATTCATAAGGCTAGATACTGAAAAAAAATTTAAGTACTCCTCAGTCATCTATCATCTCATTATCTACTATCAGTCAGAAAGGTTCCCTTTCCCTGTTCAAAAACTTGATGCCAAGGGAAACCCCAGGTCAGTCATATTTTGGTCCCCCATAATTCATTCCTCCTCTGATTCTCCCTATTCCTACACTGAATTCATTGATCAGTTTGTATATCCTGCAACAACTTTGTTAACAGGAATTCCTCCCCCAAGGCTCAGCAATGAAATTAGAAAGACCTTGCAACTGTCAAAGAATTATAAAGTTGGGGATTGGTATTTGTATCAAAACCATACAGTCATCAGGATTTATGGATGTGAATTACATCCATTCAGGTTACCCAGATATGTGCCCATGAGGATTTTTGCCTTGGAATACTTTAGGCAAATGAACAATTCAGATGTGATTCATTTTTGTAATGTAAAGAAGAAAGCTCACTTAAGGATCAAAAGCCAATAAGGTCCTTTTATCTGCAACTCTAGGGAGGCTGAGAGAGAGGCAGAAAATTTATTGCAAAGAAAGTTCCAAACATCTTTCCGTTGGGTTCCTTATGACCCGGTTGGTTTTATTTGTGAAAAGAGATTAAAGAATAAATCATCCCCTTATATACACCACAAGATTCCTGATCTAGAACAGTATGCAAATCAAGATGAATGGGTTGAAGGAACACTTGCTGAGGAAGAAAGTGAAGCTGACAAAATGAATAAAATTATGAAAGATGTTGAGAAGAACTTTGACCTAGAAACGTGTGGTCAAATGCAGGTACCCTACATTGGCACATCTTCAGCAGCCACTCTACAGCAAGCATTACAGGAAAGCAGTCCATCAGTTGCAACAGAACCCAAGGGTAAAGGAAATGAACCTGTAATCCAGGTTATTGAAACTTTGGTCATGGCTGAGAAACCACAAACTTCCAAAACACCTGAACAATCACAGGTTTCTCCCACTCAGGCACAGCATCCACAAGTTCCAGAGTTGCAAACTCCATTAAATGTGGAAATAGGGAAGAAGAGACAGGCTCCAGATACCACACCTCCAAAAGGGGCCTCACAGGTACATCAAACTAAAAAACACAAATCAGATCCACCTCCAGATGTAGAAATTATAGATGAAGTATTTGATGATGGAAGGGAAGATAGTCAGCAAACTGGCACAGCAAGTGAAACAAACATAAGCCAGAAAGGGAAAGCGTTACAAAATCAATTAAGCACTGAGGTATCCTCTTTCAGACCACCAAAGACAGACACTGGAGATATTAAAAGAACCTTCATTAATATTAAAACAAAGAATGATCCAATGAAAATGAAGGTATATGATCAGTATATGAAGATGGCTCCCCAAAATCAAGAAAGGCTAATGTCAGCATTTGACCTATCACAAGGCAAAATGCTGATGAGCCACTTCAAGACAAAAGTGCCAAAGCCCACTTCCGCAGCTGATTACATCAGAACAAATTTTGAAGTTTTGGCAAAAGATATCCATCCTCTGGACCAGATTGAGCTACACAGACAAACTGGGGAAATAGTCTATTCTACTCTTACCAACAAGGCCATGGCAGCTATAACGCTGCAGGATTCTTTGAATAACACTACTGCACAATTGAAAATTGAGAAGGCCTCTTCACAGGCCAAAGATAATAGAATAAAGTCTTTATAAGAAATAATCATTGGTTTGGGTCATAATCCCAAAGACATTAAAAGTATTGAGGCATTAATAAAGAAGAAAGATGATGACATAGCTGCACTCAGAAAGCAGCTAAAATTGCCAGCCTCAAGGCACCCTCAGACCCAATAAGTTCTAAAAGGGAATTCACAGGAAGAAATAATGGAGTTGCTCCTAGATATGACTGAGCGACTAAGTGAAACGGAGAAGGAATTGGAAAAAGCTTTGCAGGAACAGGAAACTATCAGGCAGACATCAAACACAGGTACTACAACAACAGTGGCAACAGATACAACCATCCTGATAAAACTTCGGTTTGAATTTCATAAATTAATAAAGCAGATGAGTTCATAATCAGTGGTCAGCGTAACCCAACATAAACAAACAATTAGTAAAATTGGAGGAAAAGTATGATACATCTAAAAAGACAGCTGCTGATAACACCAGGGAGATAAAAAGGTTAGAAAAATTGGTTCAGGCTTTGGAAAAAGATCTTTCATTGGAGAAGCCTTTAAACGAAATAAATGACATTCTTTGGGGTAACATCATTGAGTTAATAAAGGGTATTTGGCCCTCTATTCAAGCGATTTTTGAACAAAATGAGTTGGTTAAAATAGCCCAAGAAGCCTGGACGCGGGTTGGTTGAATCGGCGACGGCCGCTCCGAGCAAAGCACCGGCACCTGCGCCGAGGAGCGTACTTCCAGTATTTCCGCTACTTGCATTGTTAGGAATTGATGACATTGTGCACGCTTAAAGTAAAGAGAGTTTTTATCAAAAGAACTTTCATGCAGAATTTAGAAAGGAAGTGCTCAGATATTTTGGTTGATATCAATATTTTCAGAGAAAAATTTCAAGCTTTGTTTGACAGTGGGTTACCAAGTCCTATGCTCTCAGAGGATAAAATAATGGACTTGGAAACCTATGTAAAGAAAATAAATACTCATGCTCAAAATACAACTGCTTGTTCTACTAGTTTACCAGAGTCAACATTACCAACAGGTAGAAATATCTATGATAAAGTGAGGAATTTATTTCATCTGGAACATGAAATAAAGTATCTGTTTCCTAATGAGCCCAGCTTTTACAAACTCACCGAAGCAGATGAGACATTGAGAAAACTCAAAAGAACTATGATACCAGATGATCAATGGTGGAAAGAATTATTGGAAATTCTATAAGATTTATCTTCAGGATGAGAATTTCATCTTTACTATCAGGTAAAAGGATAAAAATGAGTACAGATGAAAGAGTATCAGTTACGCAGGTTGAAGAGTATCTGTAAAGACAAAGAGTATCAAGCAAGCAAAGAAATTACTCCAAAAGACAGCATTGAGCCCTTTTTCAGCACTTACCTCCAGCACATCAGCAAAATGAGGAAACAGCACATCAGCAGTTACCTATTATTCTATCCACGAGACCATTTGTCTCTTGTTTATTTGTAAATTACTCCTTAGTCACCCTAGGTTATTGGCTAAGTTAGTGTGAGATTTTTTCAATTATTTAGTGTAT
The DNA here is from genome assembly GCA_034641835.2 of Pinus albicaulis. Classification (NCBI taxonomy): domain Eukaryota; kingdom Viridiplantae; phylum Streptophyta; class Pinopsida; order Pinales; family Pinaceae; genus Pinus; species Pinus albicaulis. The sequence goes on from CM076578.1 coordinate 1,074,957,120, forward strand.
AAATAAACCCTCAAAGAGAGTGTTGAGGGTGGATTCTGACATTCATTGCAACATTGAGATTTTCGGAATAAAAGCATTTTGGAGAAATTTTTCGTGGCTTACTGGATAACGATTTAAAGCACTGGACTTGTTGCAGGATTCATGTGTTGGACTACAGTTCAATAAGTTTTTCTACCCTTTGTCTGAAATTTTATATTAGTTTATAATATCATCATATCCATTTCTAAATAATTTACATAAAGGATTGAATCAGAATTTTCTTAATTGTACTCTGATTTCAAATGTGGTTGTTCTTAATGTTTTCTTCTAAATTAGTTATAAGCATGAATTCTTAAATGCTCTTGCTTTGCTAATTTAAACATTGTTGATTACTATAATAAAGAATTCTTCATTGCGCTTTGTTTGTAGTCATCTCATTAAGGACTTTTGAATATGGTGAAAGATTCTTAGTTGCCTTTCATCCCTTCAAGACCATCCATCCACTTTAAATTTTAAGGATTGTTCTCCGTCTAGCTATCTTGCCCTGTAATACCATCTTGTGTTCAGAAAAGAAATCCAGTAAAGCCATCCTTAGACTCCATAGCCCAATGGACCGAAAGCCCTCAACCTTGCCCTTAGTTTGTGGATTCCACCATTTTCCCAAAACAAACTTTGAATCTATAACTAGCCTAAAAACATTCAAGAACAAAGATAAATCATAAAGAGAGAGCCCTCTCTGGATGCAGATTGGCTAGATTCTGCATCTAAAAGGTTGGTTTGTGGTTACCTCGGGTATACTTTCCTTTTCAACAACTTCAAGGAAAACCTGAGTGATAACAGGGTAAACCTCGGTAAAACAATGAATAATATTGCAGAATATAGCACAGTGATTGAGTTATTATCTGAATCCATTTCATTTGGAATTCGACGTTTGATCGTTAGGTTAGATTCTGAACTCGTTGTATTACATTTAAATCGAGTATACGCAATTAAAAATATAGTATTATTGAGGCTATTTTTTAAGGTACGTATCTTGGAACGAGATTTTGATTATATGAATATCAACACATTCCAAGAAATTTAAACACATTGGCTGATGCATTAGCTACTAGTGTTATAAACAGGCATTTGCAACATTAAAGTAGTAAATCAAAGTAAAATTAGAGAATCATGTTGAACAGATAGCTGAAAATAGTATTAATATCGTAGAATAGAGTAATGTTTTCAAAAAATATTACATCGTCCTCGATTATAAGTTTAAAACACCTTATAATCGGCAAAAATAGTGATACAAAAAACAAAATGTCATAGTCTACACAATCATCCACTATCCGTGGTGATGATCATGATAGTACACGACAGCCCACACTACTCTATTCAGGAATCTCCTGAACTGACCAGGAACCCCAATAACATGTCTCTAAAGATAGAGAGGGATATCATCTATCGAAGTCTCTGGGATATCCTAGGTCAACCGTTCTAGGTTGTGTTCTAGGTCAGTAAGAATCTTAGCTGCCTGGTCCTGTGGTGCTGCAACGGGCTCTCTTTGCTTCCTGTCGAAGCGACGGAGTGTGGATGGCCTGAGTGGACAAACATCTGCATTTTAAAAAAAAATTTCATCAGTATTGGATGATTTAAACAAAAACAAAATAAAATTAGAATTTAAAACATATCAAAATGATTCTTACTTGAATCATCCCACTGTACTCCTGGAGGAAGAGACATCTCTCGATCACCACGGAAGTCTATCCTGGCATATGGGAAATCTTCTATGGAAAATATTTGATTCTCCAACAAATGGAAATAAGCCGGAGTGAAATGAACAATCTCACCTCCCTCACTATGACGGGCCATCAGTGCAACCCATCTGACCATCCGAGGCTCCTTGACTCTACCATGATCAATTGAGATAAGTTGTGGTGCAAGGGAAGGAATTCTCTCCAGGGAAAATGTGACAACAATAGCTCCATACCCAAAGTTTTTCAACTTTGAGTTCTTTTCTCGGGTCAATTTACCTTTTACATTGGCCAATACTACCTCACACCAATTGAAAATGGTGCCTCTGAAGCAATCAACAACAGTCTGCATTTGGGATCTAGTAGCAACATGTGGAGCTACGCTCCCACACAATCGAGTTATAGTAAATTCAACTACTTTCAGTTCAGGACATATGATTTCTTTAATATCAATGCGTTTATCTTTGGGATCTGCTTCTTCATTGCAAAATTCTTGTTGAAGGCTAGTGACAGATTGGCCACCTACCCTAGCCCCAAATAAAGAGATTGGTTCACCTCTCTTTGATAAACCAGTAAGAAAATATATATCTTCTAGCTCGATTTCAAGCCGATGATCCCCAATTATAAAGCACTTCTCCTGAACATCCCATTTGTTTACTAACCATGTGAGCAACTCTACTTGGGCCCTCATACCCTGAATATCCCAGAATTTATACAAACCACATTCCCTCAACACACGCAATGTGGGCGCATGTACCATTGCGGCCTCATCAACCTCTTAATGTTCACGTTCCCTCCACTCAAGCATTGTAGATATTCTACAATGAGAAAATTGGAAGATTAGAAACAATTTGAGTGAAAAAATTTGGTTTATTTTGGGAGAAACTATCAATTTATTTTCTTCACGACGCCTACGCACCTTTTTCACAAAGACAGTGCATATATTCGCAAGTGTCCTGTACAAAAAGTGCAGGACCACAACAATTTTCTTTTTGAAAAATTACCAGGGTCCACAGGTGTCACGTGTATTACCTGTGGACCCCCATGGGTGAAATTTTGAACATATTTTTACCCTAAAAAATGAATTTAAAACCTAAATTAAGAAAGTGAACAGACAAAAATGAAGGCGAGAATGATGTGGATTACCTGGAGCTGATGATTTTCAATTCCGACGGTAGAATTTTCCGTAATCTCCTCTGGAATGTTTTCCACCAAAAGCTCTCAACTTTCACTCTGGAATCAAATGGTAAAAATGATTTAGAAAAGCTCCTTTTTATAAGATTTTTTGAATAAATGAAATATAATTTTTTTTATTTTCCGCTTTAAAAATTTGTTTTCTGAATTATTTTTATTAATCATAAATAGATATGTTTAATGTTTGATTTTTTGTGCAGAATAGAAGATTTTTTGGGTAAAATGATCATTTTGAAAAAAGAGTATATTTTTTATCACTTTTTTCGAACTCGGTAAAAATTATGAAAAAGAGAAACTTAGGAGTACATTTTTATCCCTTTTTCGAACTCGTTAAAACTTACGAAAAAGAGAAAACCATGAGTACATTTTTATCCCTTTTTTGAACTCATTAAAACTTAAGAAAAAGTGAAATCTTGGAGTTCTCTTTTAAGCCCTTTTCAGACTCTTTAAACATGAAAATATTGTCGATTACTTGACTATTCGAACTCATTAAAGGAAATGAACAATCGTCCCTTCAGTATAATTTTACCCCTTTTCCCGACTGAAATGGACTATTTATGAAAAAGGTATATGTTGACTAATCATAGTCAATAGAGTTCTCTCTTGTATTATTTTATCCTTTTTCAGGCTTGAGAGACTAAATTTACAAAAAAGTACACCCACGGAGTTTTCTTAAGTTTTTCTGACTCCCTAAAACTGAAAAAACACCGAGTTTATCCTATACTGGACTCCTTAAAATTTAATAGTAAAGGACCTGTAAATTATAAACAGGAACATACCACTCCTTCTTAGGGTTCACTTTTAAACTAAGTTGGAATCATCCGAAGGATGAGCTTATACCACAAGCAAATGTTATCCTCTTCAAGCTTGTTAAAAATAAAGAGGTGCTTGCTAGAAATGGTGGGGGGAAAGAGAGAAAATGGATCCAGTTGTCATACTTTGATTAAAAGCAGTATATCACTCTTGAACACGACACTTTTTGTCACACTTCTACCTGGGTTGGGAAAATCCTTTGCCTATCAGTAAATCAAACCACATTGAAAGTCTTCAGCCAGTTTCTGGGTATTAGCTTTAGGTCAATTGTTACCAAACCATTTGTAGTGTCGTTATGTGTTCAAGAGGACAGTTTAAAATAAACCATTCATCTGCAAACATATGTCTCCATTTGCGTTGACCATTCCCGAGTCATTTCTCACAAAATATTCCTACAAAACTTGATCTAATGGTTTCATGTCGTGGGCTTTCCTACGACGAGTCATTTTCTATTGATGACAGCTCATTATCTAGAAAGTTGATCTAGAATCCTATCAATACCTTGGAATCTACATGCCTTAATGGTATATTTCTTGCCTTCGACAATAGGTTACATCATTGACCTCTGATCGGATGATTCTATCAAGTGTTCGACTTCAAATCATTTATTCACACTTCATGGATTGTACTGAGTACTTTGAGAGCCATTCTCATTATTGGTGGTTTCTCTCACACTTGTTAACATTTCACATCATTGACTGGTAATCAAGTGGTTTCTACCATGTTCGACTTCAACATAATCAATCACATGGATAGAATTGTACTAGTTCGGGTAGTAGAAATCAAGACCCTGGATCTAGTTTCCACCATCCAGGCTGTAAGGAGTTTTATTATTCATTATGCAGTAGACTATTCATAATAGATGGTTGCATCCATACTGTGTCTACTATTGATGTAATATTAGAATCATTTCTATATCAGAACATTTTAGTTAAGTTTTGATTTAGTTAGTTTTTGCTCTGTGTATGGGAATGCCTACCTCAGTGATGATATATATATGTTTTCATTGAATGTTTTTATAGGTTCCAACCGGTGCATCCACAAGCCAATTCTCAGAATGATAAATCCCTTCACTCTTCAAATTATCTCAGACTTCGCACTTTAGGGGTCAATCTATTACACATTATTTTGTCACCATGAAATTTTATTGTCTATATAGGCTCATCAAAACCTATATTATAAAAAATTTCCTAAATCAAGTCCTGAATTTGGAGAAAATCTTGTAAAAATCATAAAAATACTTGTACCACACTTTTCCTCAGCTTTACCTGCAGCACCACACTCTTTGACTCTAAAAATTATGGAGCGGACCGCACATTTTCTGCATTAAAAGTGTGGACCCCTGTAAAAGGTAAATTAAAGGCGAAAGTAAATTCTAGAAGCCTAGCTGGTCAAATATTCTCCCAGCTGGAAGCTTCTAGAAGGTGTTATCCAGTCTAAGCCTTACTCCCTCCATTATCATGAACATTCATTCATTCATAAAAGGAGCCTATTCCTTAGATTTTGGAACTTAATCCCTTGATAAGGGGACTCTATCCCTTACATTTTGGAGCTGTAACCACTTTCCTTCTCCTATAAATTGAAGCTTTGGTTCAGTCTCAAGGGTACATGCTCACATATGTAAAATTTCTCTATACATTTTGTATACACTTAGTACTTGCTTTGTACTTAGTAGCTATGATAGAGAAGGGAATTGCTGAAGAAATATATACTTTTTGCTAGCTGCGAGAACGATTACATACTCGTACTTAGGTTGGTTCAAAGAGTGGAAGGGCTTGTCATACCAAAGGAAAATGCTTTTTCCAGAGCCTGGAAGGATCTGTACGACATCAAGGCGAATGCGGTTGTAAGACTCCTTCTTTTATTTAAAGATAATACAATTAGATCCTGTTTTCTCAATAAGTTGTTTATGTGTCTATTTAAAATGACTTATTTCTTAAATTCCTTGATCATTAAGATATATTTGTGATTTTTTAATTAGTATATGCTGCAGGTGCTTTTGATTCTCTTCTATGTCTTTTTTTGCAGATCTTAAGAGGTGACTTATTGAAGTGACGGGAAAGAAGAATTCAACTAGCATTGGATCACAGGTAGGTCCTTTCTTCATCATAGAAAATTCTAAATCATATATAATCTAGAGAAAGTAGTTTACTTTTGTCCTGTTTGTTTCTAGCTATCCTTGTGATACTAGGGAGATCTTTCTTGTCAGCAAGAATGATTTATCCGCCTAACAATGACTATACTCTTTGTTGGGATTTGTGCCAATGAAATTGCTACATCTTTAATTAACCCAACACATTTCACCCTTTTGGAATCAAATGAATATAGATCCCTATAATGTTTTTTAATATGCAAGTTAAGTTCCTTCATAACAGACAATTGCATGAGATTATGGGATTCTCCTGAGTCCAACATGCAATTATGTAGAGTATAATCATGAAGAAACAGAGAAATATAGAAGGGTGGAATAGAGGGATATATTTCTTTTACATGAGGACCAAAGGTGACCATTAGCTTTTCCTCTTGTAAGTTCATTGTGTCACTTATGTCTTCCACCTATGTGAGATTAATAAATTCTGAAATTTCTTTCTTGTAAGCTGGTATTTGGGTTAATTCTAGAAGAGGTACCTGAAATTTGAACTTCTCCAACTCTTTTATCAAATTGAAAGCATGATTTTGCTTAAGGTTATTTTCAGGTTCTTCTTCACTCTTTCTAGAATTTGTTGCTTTCTCGGGTACAGGAACAACTCTCTCCAAGATATTAGTGTCAAATGATTTGTTCAGGGAAGATTCACCCTACTGCACATTTGTTCTATTAAGTGAATTTACAGGTTGTTTCTTATTACTGACCTGTTTCGTAGGGTCCTTTTGTAGTGGAGTTTTCATTGGAGGAGGAATAGAACCTTGTTGTTCACCTTCATTACCCTGCACTCTAGATCTCTTTCTAGACCTCAAATCATACTTTTTATGTAACTCAGCTTGCATTAAATATGTGAATTTCCTACATTATTCATCCATTTCATCTTGATCAAAAGAAACTTTTGCTTGAACATATTATCCCTCGCAATATTCCTCTTCATCCTCTTCTATTGAATACATAGTAGATACCTGATCCTCAGCCTCCCTTTGGTCATCTTTTTCTGGCTCTCCAGGTGTTGCTTCTATATACAATGGAGCTTCAACCTGGTCTTGATCTCTTCTTTCCCTCTGCAAGATTTGCAAGGGATTTCTTCTGAATTGAGGGTTAAACCCCCCTCTGTTTTGTTGTACTTGTCTTTGGGAGTTTTTATTTTCTAATTCCATCTTAGCTAGATTATTTTCAGATTTTTTATCACCTTTGTCATATCTTTAATTCTTATATCTTGTGATGATTCTTCTGCCTTCCCCTTCTCTTGGACTAGTTGTTTCCCTTTCGCCTTTCCATCTACAATCATATTGGCTTCAATCTCTAAAACATCTGTCTGTATCTGCTCAAGAGTAGGGGCTCTTCTCTCTCTCAATGTAAAGCTAAAATCAGCTTCAAAATTCCCAAAAAAACTACCTTTGCTCCTACAGGGGGGGGCTTCATCTCTGTAAGTAAACTATTGTACAATTTGTTGAATATTTTTCAAACTCAAAATTTTTTTCATTACGCTTTCTTTTAATTGCATTAAACTCTATCAATAAGTAACCATTATATCTCTTCTCTCCCCATATCTGAGTGAATTGAGTTTCTATCTCTTCCAGTCATTTATGGAATCATTTGGTAAACCTTTGAACCATTTCCTAGCCTCTCCACTTAGAGACTGCACAAATAGTCTCATCACAACATCAAGATGTTCTACATTTAAATTCTCAGCAAAAGTGAAAAACAAGGGTAAATGTTGTTCTGCAGTTACTTCATCTTCTCCAGTGAAATGAGGAATTAATTTGAGGTATTCTTGAGGCATGGCATTCATTGGTTGCGGAAGATTTAGTGGTGCATATCTATCCATTAAGAAAGTTTGTGTTTTTGTATTAACAACTTGGTTAACTACTCCTTGGGTGGTTGAGGTTGATGAACCTTCCGTGAAAGTGAATGAAGGTGGAGGAAAAACTGATATGGGGGTGTGCTGATGGACATTAGCAGAGGGACCAATAACTATATTTGGTTGAGCTTGAGTGGAGATAAAAGAAACAGACTCGAAAGAATGTTCTTGTAACTGAGGTTCTTGAAAATAAATGGGTGGGGAAGGAGTATATTGTTTCAAGAAAGGGAGTTGCTTGGAAATATATTCAAACAAAGGGTTATGAGAACTGCTGCTAGGAGAAGGCAATGCAGGATCAGGTATTGAAGGAGTTTTGGGTTTCTGAGCCTTTTTAGAAACCAATCTTTCAGGATTTGGAAAAGCAGGGACTATCTGTTGTGAGGTATATGACCTCGTGTGAGGCCTTTTGAAAGCCAGAATTTTGAAAATAACAAACGTAGCCAAATATTTCCTCCTCACTGAACAACCAGAGGAAATAATGTGAAAAACCCACAGAAAATAAACATCGTTTCTTCGTCCCCGACAACGGCGCCAAAAAATGTTGTATCTCACGAAACAATCCCTTGGCTATGGTGAGGAATCAATGCTTAAGACATTTTGTAAATGTATGTCACAATTATAATATCAAATGGCCTCTGCTTAACACCTTTAGAATCTAATTATTTAATACACTCAATAATCTGATATAATAAAAGCCTTCACAATGCCACAAACTGATGATATCCAAATGAAATGAAAAGAATAACTCTAAAGGAAACTTGAAGTGATATGTTGAGAAACAGAATCTATCACTTTTAAGTTTTAGAGGAAATTCATAGAGAGAGAGGAAACTCAAAATAATATGCTACAAACACAAAATCTATTTCTTTAAAGTTTCATTAGGATTTTGTGAAGAAAGAAGAGAGGATGTGAAGGAGGGCAAATTTAGGTTCTTTAACTCTTACTCACATATGTAATTAAGAGACCGACTGCTACATTACTTCACTTCATTCAAAGAGGAATAAACACAGAGCAAAACTGGAAAGACATATCAACAACAACAGTTTCAAAAAACTTGATCTTCTTTCATTTATTTCTCAGAAAATTCAGTACCAAATTAACAATCCTCCAGAGGTCCAAAAACTCGGAATGCCTTTTCTTTATTTCTATCTACTTAAATACATCACATTGGTTCTTAAATATTGAACTTATTGAAACTATTCAACTAACTAAAATCTTAAGATTATTTTTGCAATCATACTTGAGAAAACAAATTAAAACTAGAAATATCATTCGTTTTGTTGAATCTGATGTTGCTGATGCATCCTCTCGAAGTGCAGAGATGTCCTTTCTGGTTATGATGTAGCGGCTGCATAGCTCTATAACGACACCTCAGTGCCTGACTTGAACTAGCTGTCATGCTCCCAATAGGGAAGTTATATGCTCTTATACTCGACTCTGCCTATAACCCTGTGCTTCAAACGTTGTCAATCATATCACCTGCTACCCAACTTTGCCTCTTCTCCTTTGATCTGTTTCGGGTCACTTACTCGAGATTTTCTGCCGCATTTTGCCTATTTCTTCATAAAATGGCGCATAAACCCAGACTTGAAATCCTTTATATTTCATCTTGGATCCACGTCATGTCCCTGTCAACATCGCACTATGCATTTCGCCATCATTAAATTTTCCTTAGTGCTTATCTTTTAAAACTTACAATGTGCGCTATGTGATTGGGTCCCACTTGGAATCCCACATCGCACTTCGGCGACCTTATCACTTATCTCCCACAGTGATCCTTTAAAACTTGTGATTCACGATTTTCGATCAGGCCACACCGCATCCAACATCGCACTTCAGCGATTATAACACTTACTCTCCACCCTTAACTTTTAAAACTTGCGTTGTGTGGTATGTGAGCCAGGGCCACATCATCTACCACGTCAGCTTGCCACGTCGCACTTCGCATTTTGCTGACTTTAAACTTTTCCTTAACATTTATCTTTTAAAACTTGTGATGTGTGCTACGTGATCGAGTCCCACCTAGCATCGCACGTCACACTTCGGTGACTTTATCACTTAACTTCTACACCTATCCATTGAAACTTACAATTTTCAGTTTGTGACTTAATCTCTGTCGTCTATCTCTCCACTCCAGTTCTGCGCTTTGATCCCGACCATCCATTTTTCCCTTTGCACCTCCTCCAAAACTCTTAAGTGTTTAAGGGAAATGCACCCTTTCTAAACCTTTGGGAAATTAGTTTGTTTTCTCTAGAGTGTAACCCTCCTGAGCTTATCTAGTGTTCTATCACGCTGGTCCCTCCACAGCTTGCGAATGAGCCCAACTCGACCCTGTTCAACGTGCAATGTTTTGAATGTGCCAATCGGTCTAGCTCTTGATTTGTTATGTACGTGAATGATCTTGACTTGACCAACCTTCACATCTCGTGACGTAATGTTAATGTGCCAATATATAAATCAAAATTCTTTTATGACACACAAAATTTTACATTTTCTATCATATATCCTTTTTTGGTGTTTTGAAAAATATTTCAAAGGTAAATTAAAATGAGCCACAACAGTAGTGTTGATTGATTCAAGTAATACCCATAATTTTATTCATTGTTAGATAGACAAGGAATTGAATTGCTTCCTATATCCAACACCATAGTGTCAAGTGATGGTTGCAAATGGAGGAACTATAGATTTCTCTCGAAAGTTCCATAATATCAAGATAACCATGGGGGAATATGTATGGAATGTTCCAATGATTTACATTCCAATGGGTGGTGTTGATGTTGTACTAGGATTCCAATGGTTATAATCTTTGGGTACGATAGATTCTAATTTTCAAGAACTTTTCTTGAATTTTTTTGGGAAATAAAGGAAGTTGAATTAAGGGGTATCGCAGGGAACCCAGGAAATATATTCAGCTCTAATGTCAAGAAATATATTCTAAATAAAGAAAAACGGGGTGTAATTACAAAATTATGCTCACTAGAGGTTCAAACATCGAAATCATATATTTCTCCATATCACCAAAAAGTCTTGCACAATCATTACAAGGTATTTGGGAGTCCCAAAGGCCTCCTACCTATTCATGATCATGATCATGTTATTCATTTGATTCGAGGAAGTGTTCCTCCAAAGATCAGGCCTTACAGATATCCCTATGCCCAAAAGAGTGAAATTGAACATATGGTTGTAGACATGTTAAAGGCTGGTACAATTCAACCTAGTCAAATTTATTCTATGCTCTAGTAGTATTGGTGCACAAGAAGGATGGATCATGGTTGATGTGTCCAGATTATAGGGAGCTCAACAAGCTCACTATTATAGATAAATTTCCCATTCCTGTCATTAATGAATTATTGGATTAATTACATGGAGAAATTTAATTCACCAAGTTGGATCCTCATTCAAGATATCATCAAATTAGAATGAAGAATGAAGAAATTCTGAAACAAACATTTAGAAGTCATGAGGGTCATTATGAATGGAAGAATGAAGAACAAGTGTGGAAACTCATTCAAAATTTGCAGTAAGATCCCAATACATATAATACATTTAGCTGGAAAAATGATTCATTATGGTACAAACATTGGTTATATATTTGTAAGAATTCCTAACTCATGTTGAAAAGTCAACAAGAAGTGTGTATCTAATTTAATTTTCCCTTAATTAAATTGGACAATAAAATGTAATCTTATCTCATAATCAATTGTAATAGTTAATTGAGTGTGATAAACTTAGTTAGCCCACGAATTTCAAGTTGAGGGTAGTTGGTGAGGCATGCAAAGTGATTCTATTAGTTATGGAGTTCCAGTTGCAGTTAGTGCATTAGTTTAATGCATGAGAAACCAGTTAACTCAATTTATTGAGTTAAAGTCATTTGAACTAGTTGTAACTGTTTGTTGCACTAGTGAGAGATCAAGTGAATTAAATCAGATTTAATTTACATGCATTAATCTGCCATGTAACTGATTATTTACTATTAATATCTACATGCATGTCAGTTCTAGTGGAGACCCAGTTGAGACAAAGGTTAAAGGGATGTTAACTATCAGTTGTATCATTAGTAGGTTGCCTGCATGCAGTGAGACAACCATACGATTTCCTATGAGCATTGCGCATTTTTGGAAGGCTGGATTTCCTAAAGAATAGGGAGTTCATTCCACATGAATTGTGCAAGCAAGGAAGGCTAATTAGAGGCAGGAAATTGGATAAGTGTTGGTCGATTTTGCCCGAGTCAGTGTGAGACAGTTGTGAGAGTGCAGGAGACTCTTGTGAGAAGAGTGCATTATAATTTTTTCATGATTCCATGGTGAATATACAATAGAAGATAGAGGGGTTTTGAGTAGCAAGCTTTCCCTGGGAAAATATCTGTGTTGTGGTTTGATTTGCTTCTTTCTTTACTTGTTGTGATTGGTGATCGTGTTTATTTTTCGCAATTTATTTTTAGAAGGATTCAGTATATTGCTTTAGTAGATCGCATGATCGGATTGAATCCATTGATATACGTATTGTTTGTATAATTTCTACATGGTATCGGAGCGCAGGAAATCACTATAGTGGAGAAGAAATTGAGTTTGTGACTGAATAGCATTTGAATTTGCAAAAGTATTTTTGGTGCAACAGGCGGATCAGGATTAAGATGGCTTTCAATGGCTTGAGATTGGAGTATGCACTCAAGGGAGGTTCCAATTATATTTCATGGAAATAAAATATTAAGGCAGTTCTAGAGGATAATGGGTTGAAATAACTCATTGATAATGAAATTCCCAAACGCGCTATAGCAGATGTTGCAAAGCTTGATGCTTGGAAAAATAAGGTTGCAAAGGCGAGGAGGATATTACTAGAGGGAGTACAGACCACATTGTCTCAAGTCTCCATGGAAAAGAGACACCATATGCAATGTGGAAAGCTTTGATAGATCCATTTCAGAGCAGCAGAGATCATAAAAAATGGGCACTGAAGGACAAGCTCAGGAAAATCAAAATGGATAAAGGCGAAACTATTCTGAAATATTTAACCAAGTTTATCCAATGTCAAGATGAGCTTGGGAGAGTCACAATTACTGTCATGGATGATGACTTGGTGAGCCCAGCTCTTCTAGGCCTTCCCAAGAGTTGGCATAGTTATCAGGACTCTGTCAATGGGAGGGAAAAGCTGCCAGATTGGGAATGAATTTGGTCGGAATCAGTGCAAGAATAATTTAGGCGAAATACTAGAGATGGATCTTCATCTAAGCAATATGATGAAGAAAATTGTGCCTTGGATGGTGAGGTGAAGAAGGGGAAGGGAAAAAAATCCTATTCCAAATCTGAGTCCGGCAAAGAAGGCAAGAAGCGCGACATGTCTAGAGTGAAGTGTTCTTACTATCACAAGCAAGGACATTATGCCACTAATTGTCCACAAAAGAAGAAGAACAAGAAGGCTTTATGATCTGCAGCTGGTGAGGATTTGGCCTCGAAATTTGAGTTTGACTTCTCGCTCATCACATCCATGGTGTCAAGTGTGATGGGATCGGTGTGGTACTTGGATATTGGTGCATATTTCCACATGATGGGATATAAATAACTTTTTAGTAGATTGGAGGAGAAGGACCTCCAGATGCATATAGAAATGGGTTATGACGAGTTGTACAGTGCTATTGGGATTGGTACAGTTACCTTCCAAATATAGTTAGGTAAACCATTCTTATTAAAATATGTAATGAATGTAACGGGATTGAAAAATAATTTAGTTTCAGTCGCAATGTTGGAGGATAGAGGCTATGATGTGGTTTTTAGTGAAGGGAAATATTTCCTTCGACACAAAGCCACAGGAAAAGCAAAGAATATTGGGATTCATGTGAATAATATCTATAAACTTGATGTAGATGGTTGCGCAACATTGACGGGTAAGGCAGACAAAGTGGTGAGCTGGGATGAGGGTGAGTTATGGCACAGGAGATTGGGCCATCTACACGATGGAGCCTTGAAGCTCATGCAAAAAATTTCTACAGGTCTTTCCAAGGGTACTCTTACTTAGATAGAAACATGCAAGGGATGTACCATGGGGAAGTATGCAAAGGCCCCTTTTCACGAGAAGGACAACCGAGTAGCGGAAATACTTGAGAGAGTTCACTCATATGTGTGTGGACCATTCTCTACAGCTTCAAAAACAAAGCACAGGTATTATGTGATATTTGTTGATGATTTTTCTAGAAATTTATGGATCTACTTCATGCAGAAGAAGATCATACGTTCTCAAAATTTTGTGAGTTCAAAGCACTCGTGGAGAAAGACATGGGGAAGCATTTGAGGGCTCTTAGGAGCGACAATGGTGGTGTCAACATCTCCAATGAATTCAAGAAATTATGCAGCAAAGAAGGAATTAAGATAGAGTTGATTGTGCCTCATAACCAACAACAGAATGGGTTCACAGAAAGAAATAATAGAACAATTGTGGGTGTGGCACGAGCGATGTTGCATGATCAAGGCCTACCGTTGCATTTGTGGGTGGAGGCATGCAAATCGACAGTATTTGTGCAAAACTGTAGTCCTCATCGGATACTTAGCATGAGTACACCAGAGGAGGATTTTTCTGGTAAGAAACCTAATGTTTCATATTTTAAATTTTTTGACTCAATTGTCTATTTCCATGTGACCAAATATTCCAGGAATAAGCTCAAACCAACAACTGATATTAGGTTATTTATGGGGTACACTGATACTCCCCACAACTATCAGGTGTATTTTTCAAATAGCAGGATGACTGTAGTGAGACGGGATATAAAATTTGATCAGGAGAAAGCCATGCGATTTCCCCTTGAGAGGGAGTTGGATTTGATGCAGATGAGGAAATCTTGGTTCCAAAGAATGAACCTCAAGATGTGGAGCAGCCACATGCGGAGGATCATGGAGTGATAGAAAACACTCATGCAGAGCTATCCATCAGAAATGGTAGAAGGCACACCACGGAAGCTGATAGATTGAGACTTGATACGGCAGAGCATGTAAGAGAACCTACTTCACTGTGCAGACAAAGACAGTCTCCAGATAGGTTTACTAGATACATGGCTATTATGAGCAAGTGTATTGTGACAAAACCATCCTCCTTTAGGGTAATCAGTGCAACAACCAATTTGGGTTGACACCATGGTTGAGTATGACTCCATCATCAAGAAGAGTGCATGGGAAGTTGTCCCAAGACTGGTCAGAAAATCAGTGGTTGGATCTAGATGGATCTATAAGGTGAAGCAGATGGCATATGGGAGTGTGGAGAAGTACAAGGCTATATTTTTAGCCCAGGGATTCTCACAAGTAGAGGGGATTGACTATGAGGATACTTTTACACTGGTTGCGAGATACTCATCAATTAGATCTATCCTTTCACTCTTAGTGCAGATGGGGTGGAAGATACATCAGATGTATGTGAAACATGCATTTCTCAATGGATTTATTGAGGAAGAAGTGTACATAGAGCACCTAGAAGGTTTTGATATCTTTGATAGTGAGTTGCATGTGTGCCGACTCAAGAAAGCATTGTATGGGCTAAAGCAAGCACCTTGTGCTTGGTACACTAGAATTGACAGCTATTTCACCGGGTTGGGCTTCACCAAAAGTGAAGCTGATGCGAACTGTACTAGATTGTGGTTGATGGTAAGCTCTTGATTATCGTACTTTATGTTGATGATCTAATTTTGACAGGTGATGAGAAACTAATAAATTATTGCAAGGAGGATCTTGCAAGGGATTTCGAAATGAATTTCATGGAACTCCTTCATTTTTCCTTGGTTTGGAAATATGGCAATGGGATGATGAGCTATTTGTTTCTCAAGGCAAGTAATCCAAAGAGATTTTGAGTAAATTTCACATGGAGAGTTGTAAACCCATGGAGACTCCTCTTCCGGGAAACTAGAGGAAGGAGGATGTTATTTCAGGAGAAGTAGCAGACGCTACTAGTTATAGGTAGCTAGTTGGTTTACTGATGTACATGGTGAACACCAGACCAAACATTTGCTACGTAGTTAACTGGTTGATTCAAGCTATGGTTAAGCTGACCAAGCTCCTTTTGAAGGTGATGAAGCATGTCTTGAGATATTTCAAGGGCACTACAAAGTATGGATTATGGTACAGACAAACAGAGGGAGTGAAGCTTCAAGGTTTCACCAATACAGATTGAGCACGCAGTCCATCAGATAGAAAGGTAACATCAGGCGGGATCTTCAGCATAAGATCGACAATAGTTGCTTGGTACAACAAGAAGCAGCGATCCGTAGCACTGAGTTCAGTCAAGGTAGAGTACATAGCAGCAAGTCAGGCTGCATGTGAGGCCATCTGGATGAAAAAAAATTTGGTTGGTTTGTTTGGTTCTAAGATGGATCCGACGATGATACATTATGATAACCAGAGTCTCATTAAACTCTGGGTTAATCCGATATCCCATGATAGTTCCAAGAACATAGAAATCTGGTACCATCATGTTAGAGATTGTGTTCAGAGGTGCATTATGTTACTTCAGTAAATTTCCACAAAATATTAGGATGCAGATATTCTGATGAAGGCGCTCGCTAGGAGAAAATTCAAATACCATAGAGGCATGATTAACGTGGTAGATAATCACTTTCTTGATGAGAGGGAGTTGTAGTGCTCAACTTAGTGTTCCTAAATTGAGGTCATAAATTGTCAACCAGGGCTAGTAAACAGTTGAAGTGAGGTGCACTATATGTGCCTAGGTATCTGTTTCTCACTACGTTGTGTTTAGTGTTTTTCTGATGTTTTTGGTTTTATGGTTTTATGTTAAAAAGGGAAAGAACTGAGTGTTGGTAAAGAGAAGTGGATGGTTACACTAAAACAGAGCAAAACCTATTCTAAAATCTGTATGGCACTAAAGAACAGAAAATGCAAAGCTTGATAATGACTCATAGCAAGGAAATAAATCACAAAATGAACTCAATAACTCATAACATCAACTCATCCAATTCATTCATTAGAAATATGTTGGAATAGCTGTTGGGTCTCAATCTAGTCTCCTAAACTGAGCTCATTTAATTGTCAACCAGGATTTGTAAACTGTTGAAGTGAAGTGTACCATATGTACCTAGGTGCTTGTTTCCTAATGCGTTGTGTGTAGTGTTTTGTGATGTTTTTGGTCTTTTATGTTGATTTATGATGTTTTTGGTCTTTTGGAATTTTATGTTTACAATGAAAATGCCTAGGAAACTAATGGAAAGAAATTGGTGGTCAAAAACACAATTGAGCCTAATGTATGGAATGGAAAATGCAATTAGAAACACTGAAGCAACATCTGAACTATGACTAAATAGAAACAAAAGCTTGATAATGACTTCTTAGGCAAATGACACAAACTAAACTTGAAAAATTATCACTAAATATGCAAGTTCTCTAACTGAACAGTTAAACACTAATGATGCAATATTCTGTCCTGGCTCATCTATTCCATGATTAACCCCTAATTCTATTCTGCAATTTAATTGAATGTCACAGAACCTATACTCAAAGAGTTGTTGATTTCTTGTTTAAAGTTTTTTTTTTTTTTAGGAAGAGCTCTGTTTATAAAATGATGAGGAGATTGCAGAGATTTCAGACCTTATAGTGATGTTATCTTTTGTTCCTATGGTTATGGATCACTTGTAGTTTTCAGAAGAAAAAAAAGACATTTGTAAATAATGAAGGCTGTCTTGTGAATCCTAACAACTAAAATAATCTATTGTGCAAAGGATGACAGTGTGACTATGAGATGTAAGTGCAATGAGTTAACCTAAGAATGGATCTAAGATGCTTCTAAACTAGAACAATGTTGAACGATAAGTCATCATCAAACTTGAAACAAAGTAACTGAACATGAATTAAATGCAAATGAAACTCCGGAGCATTCTAACTAACATGCATTATTCTATGAAGTTACACAGTCTGTTTGTTCATCATTAGTGATATTTTGGAAGAGTTCCTTCTTGTGGAAGAGGTAGAACAATTCTGACTGTGGACTTGTATGCAATTGAAAGCAAATGAACTGAAAGCAAATGAAAGACTAAGTTATCACATCACGGTCATATCTTGAACTTCTTAAGGATGTCTTGGAAGAATTTCTTCTTGCGGAAGAGTGATTAGAACAAGTGCAACTGTGATAGTGAATAACAAAAAAACTACAACTAATTCCTACAGTACTATAGTTATTCATCATTCATTGTTATGATCTGTTGGAAGAATGTCTTCTTGTGAAAGAACTGGAATGAATATAACTACAGTATCTAGTTAAAAACAAATACAAATTCAACTCCTATCCTACAATACCATAGTCATTAAACATTCATCATTTTGGTCTGTTGGAAGAGTGTCTTCTTGTGGAAGAACTGGAACGAATTATGACTACAGTAGCTAGTTAAAACAAATACAAATTTAACTCCTATCCTACAATACCATAGTCATTAATCATTCATCATTTTGGTCTGTTAGAAGAGTGTCTTCTTGTGGAAGAACTGGAACGAATACGACTACAGTAGATAAAACAAAACAACTACCAATTCAAATGCAAAACGTAAAGGCAGCTAGGAAAAACTTATCTAGTTTACGCAAAAGAAATCTGTGCAAGAGGCAGGGGCCCTCTACCACTTGACGGCATTCAACTTCAAATCAAATCACGCTTTCAGAATAACTTTGTTTGCTCCATTAACAATGCAATAGTTCGAACATAACACTCTGTGTCTTCAAGGACGTAACACAGAGTTTACACAAAATCTAGCAGCAAATCTAACACAAAATCTCTAACTAAGCTCTCGGCCTACTCAAGAGTTTATAAAGTAAATGCAAGTAACAATAATTACAACAATTTAGGAATGATGTCTTTCCTTATCCGAATCATCTTAGGAGTCTTTGAGGTGGCTACGTGAAGAAGAAAAGACATCTGGACTGAGACAGTCCTAGTAGGAGTCTTCCTTCACAAATGTGTTCCCACGTGCATAACCGTACCCAGAATTCATTTCCTCTTCCATGATGAGCAACAAACCATGTAGGCACGACGTGGATCATACCCATATGCGTTTTTCCTCAAGAGGCCACCTGGAACATACTCAAACATGAAGGTAGCTGCAGAATCGCCGGTTAGCTACGGAATGTCTGCATTCTGCAGCTAGTTCTGGTCAAAATGCTTAACAATGGCAACAATCACAAAATTCAACAAGTCAGTCATGTAAACCATTCTAGAAGTAATTTTAACTATTTTTATTGATCAATTGGGTTCAAAATAGAAATGGACAAGGGAAAATGAGGTAAAATGAGGTGAAGGAAAGCACAAATTTGAGGCTCAACATACCCCCACTGCTGTCTCTTTGCATGTCCTCATGCAAATTATCCTATGAATTCTGAGGCTTCTGCAAGGACATCTAATCCCCTTCTTCTCCTTTGTCTGAAAGCTAGAGGCCTTGTGGGTTTCCTGATCACAAGTTTGAACCTGAGGTTTGTGAGTGCCCTGATCAACTTTTTGTTCCTTGTCTTCATCTTCTCATTGGTCCTCTCCACTTTGTTTATATGCAGGGATAAGGTTGAGTTCATATCAGTTTTGAGCTTGATTTGATCTTTGAGAATTTCATTCTCATTTTTGATGTGTCTATTCAACAATTCCAACTCATACCTATCCCTCCTTAATATATCAATTTCAGACAGTGGAGGACTGGGGGTTCTCTCTCTACTTTCTGAAGCTGTCCTCTCTAAAGTTTCCACATAATCATAGATTTCCTGTTGAGCAGGATCAATCTCAGGGGTGCCTTCATAAAAATCTTCTTCATCATCCTCTTCAATGGATGTTTCTTCATCTTCAATATTGATTACCCCTGTTTGTTTGATTGGTGTTTTCTTCAGTTTTCCTTTTAATCTGTGGCTTCTCCTAAGCTGAGAGGACCCCTCTCCTTTTTCTATAACAGATTCCTTGATTATCTTCTCTTCCTTGAGTTGCCTCTTGATTCAAGTCAACTTCTCCAAAATGACTTCCTCACTGCTTTCTTGAACTGGTTTGTCAATTTTACCTTTTGAAGTCCTCCATTTTCTACTTCTCTTTGTGGGCTGTGGTTCAGGTGATAGTTCTTTTGCTTCTTCAAAATGATTTCTTATTAAGAAATCATTCCATGTATCATTTGTTTTAGATAGATGATGCTCAATCAAAATTTTAACCAACCCATGATGATACAGGGTTGTCTCTAAAAACTGAACTCTTCTCTGAACACAGGAAGCCATTTTCTTCAGACTTTGATGCAAGAAATATGGTAGATTTAAATCTTCTCCCAGAAAATGCATCATTAGTCTGATGTGGTAGACATAAAATGTCCCATATCTACCCTCACATGTAACAAATTTTTGTAAAAGAAGTAGTATGTTTCTCCATTTTATTTTCAATGAAGTACTGGGAATTCCTTTCTTGAACACACTAACATCCATATTTGGTGATTTTAAAATTTGTTTCCAGGAGTCATTATGGAATTCTCTATTTTTAAACCATCTTTCTCCAGTTCTGGACAATCCTGTAGCCTCTGCTATAAAAACTTCAGTGACAGTAAACTTGACATCCCCTATTTCAACTTCGGTTCCTTGGAATGATCTGGCAAATGTTTTAGTGACTTCCTTATGGAAGCCATTAAATTTTCCCAAGAATTGAAGCCATCCTATTTGTTGTAACATTTCCTTGCATTGTGGGTAACCTTCTAAATATTTTGATCCCATAGGCTCAGTCCTTACGATGAAACCCATGATTTTTCAATATCAAATTAACACTCTTCTCTACCCACAAAACAATGGCTTTTACTTCCGGATTAAAATGGCTTCAAGCTCTAAATGAAAATGGCTTCAATTCTTAGAATGACATACCTCTGTTTTATAGTGGCAACAGCTTCAAAACCTTTGGGTGATATGCTTCTGTTTGATCATGAAAGCAATCTCAAATTTCGAACTGATATGTATCTGATAAGCAGTGAGAGATGGCTTCAGATTTCTTCTTGTGCAATGCCTCTGTCTTTGGTAACAGAAAGACTTCAAAGTCAATCACTGAAAAACACCTCTGTCTCTAATAGTAAATGGTATGCTTCAAATTCAACACTACAACATCTCTGTCTCGGGTAACAACAGACTTCAATTTTAGCACCTCTGTCTTTTGGTAACAATAGACTTTAAACTCTACACAGCCACCATTCTGTGTTGACAGTGAAAATGCTCCAAACTTCGTCCACAGTGATATGTTATCTATCCTCCGGATCAAGTGGCTTTGAGTCCTCACACTGTTATTCTTCCAAATTTACCTCTCCTGCTCTGCTCTTACAATACTCAATGCTGTTATCCTTTAGCTTTGCTCCTGATGATGATAATATCTCTGTCTTCGGAATGGAATACCGGCTACGGAATGAAGTTATGGCAAATGGTCATGGCATAGAGTAGTGGAGTGAGGTGGAGGGATTGTATTAATGATTGAGGAGACGGCGAAGGATTTACGATGGCAGGGAAAATCATCATCATTAAATAACTTGGTTAAGAGTCGTGGGAAATTCAAATGCTTTGGCCGTTTCACCGCTTAAATGCTATCGGAAAATTTGAAATGGAAGATTTTAATACAAAGTCTGTAGAGGGTTTGTTTGGTGTTTGATCAATAAAATAATTAAAACAACCTTTCGAATAATCCACAACTAAACTATGCTAAACTTTTATGAAATGCCATCGTAATTTAAATTTGTTACCTCTGCCCTTTATTTGATGTTTTTGTAGCCTTTGTCTTCTCTGCTCATCTTTGGAGGAATCTTTCACAATTTTCTTGATGTTTTTGATTCATGAATTCACTGGATCACTTTGTTGTAATTCTGATGTCTACTGGTTGATGCCTTCAGGATTTGTAGCTGCGGAGAGACTATTGGGCTGCAGAAAGGCTGATCAGCTGCAGAATGTCCACTGAGCTGCAGAATGTTCCCGTAGAACACTTTAATCATGAAAATGAAATGTTTTTGGAGTATGGGTGAAATGTTATGAAAATGGATGATGGATTATGATATGTATGAAGTGGATAATGGAATAAAATGGATTCTGTTCATGGAATGAAGGAACATAAGGGCTGTACTGCAATTCATGGCATATTTTTATTCACTTACAGCAAGATATCAAATTCTATGTTTTGACATGAAAATGAAGTGAATGGAAGATGGGGTGTAATGAATGAGATGTGGAATGGAGTGAAATATGAATGATGGATGAGATGAAGTATGGATGGATAAATGAATGGAGTGAGATGAAATGAATCATAAGTACTATGGAACTGAACTTATGATTTTTATAACAGCTGCTTAGAAACAAAAATGGGAAAAGTTAGAGTGTCAGAGAGACTCTGATTTTCACCCTATCTTTTCTGTATAAACATGCCAATCAGTGATTGGTTTTCATGTTTATACCTTTATTTTATTTTTATTTTTTTTTATTTTTTTTATTTATATTTATTTTTTTTCAAAAGAGAAATGCTTCAGAAAATTTAATCAAGTTGATGAAGAAGAGAGACTCTTCTTCATTAACTTCACATCATTGTCTTCTTGGAACTTCTTGACAAACTCTTCTCTTGAGAGTGGCTTGTGGTATAGCTTCAGTCTATGACCATTCACAAGAAAAGTGACCTCCTCTTCATCTATAGTTCTGATTTTTACCGCCCCATTATAAAAAATTCGAACAATTTCATATGGCCCAAGCCAATGTGTCTGAAATTTCCCTTGGAAATCCTTGAATTTTGAATCAAACAAGAGAGCCCAGTCACCCTCTTTAAATTTCTTCTCCTTGATGTACTTGTCATGCCATCTAGCCCTTTGCTGTTGGACTAGACTTGTTTTCTGAACTGCATCTTGTCTGATCTCATCCAATTCATTAATTTGCTCCAGTCTATGCTTTTGTGCCTCCGTTAGATCAAGTCCTAGCTGAATTGCCATCTTGAATGTTTGAATTTGGAACTCTATAGGAAACAAAACTTGCTTCCCATAAACAAGCTCATAAGGAGTATGGCCTGTTGTGTTTCTCCATGTAGTTCTATAGGCCCACAAGGCTTCAGGAAGCCTATCTACCCAATCCCTTCTATGTAGATGAACAGTATTTGTTAGGATTCCTTCAATGACTTTATTGGTAGATTCCACTTGACCATTTGCTTGTGGATGATAAGGAGTAGATGTTCTATGTCTGATTTTGTACTTCTCCATCATTTGCTCCACTAGCCTTGATGTAAATTGAGCTCCTTGATATGTAACAATTTCCCTTGGGACACCAAAACGAGTAAAAATATCCTCAAAAAGAAAAGTAACTACAGATGATTCATTAGCAACAAGTAATGGTTTAGCTTCTACCCACTTAGTAACATAATCGGTGCAAACTAATATATATTTCTTTTGTCTTGATGGAGGACTAATAGGTCCTACAAAATCCAAAGCCCATTTTTCAAAAGGTTCAATGTGTACCTGAGGTTGTAATGGCATCTCACCTGAAGGAAAAGGTTTCCCTACCCTTTGGCAACTGTCACACCTTTTTACATACTCCCTTGCATCTTTGAACAAGGATGGCCAATAATATCCTAAGTTAAGGATCTTATAGGCTGTCCTCTTATCTGCAAAGTGTCCGCCACAAGGTTCATCATGACATGCCTTGATAATTTCAGGCATCTCATCTTCACGAACACACCTTCTAATGATCAAATCTGAACTTGTCTTGTACAACTCATTAGCGACCCATGAATATCTTGCACTATCATTAATGATTTTTCTTTTATCCCTTGCATTCATAATTGAAGGAAATTTTCCCGAAACTAAATAATTAGCAATATCAGCAAACCATGGAGTTTGAGTAGAAACTGCAAAAAGATATTCATCAGGAAATTGATCTTCAACCGGAGTGTCATCTTTGATATTTTGAATTCTAGACGGGAAGTCAGCCACAGTGTTTTGTTTTCCAGGCCTATCTAGAATAGTAATGTTGAATTCTTGCAATAATAACAACCATCTTATAACTCTACCATTAGTGATTGATTTATTCATTAAATATCTAATGGCAGAATGATCAGTGTGAATAAAAGTTTCATAGCCTGTTATATAGTGTCTAAATTTGTTAATGGCATGAACAACGGCTAAAAACTCTTTTTCAGTTACAGTATAGTTTAACTCTGCAGGAGTCAAATTTTTACTGATATAATAGATGGCATAGGGAATTAAATCTTTATGTCCCAATACTGCTCCCAGAGCTGTATCGGAAGCATCTGTCGAGATATGAAAAGGTAACTTCCAGTTAGGTCCCCTTAATATAGGTGCTTCAGAAATTTTGGTTTTCGGGGTTTCAAAAGCTAACTGGCAATCAGAAGTCCACTTAAATTCACAATCTTTGGTGAGTAATTTGAAGAGAGGAGATGCTATTTTGGTGAAGTTTTCTATAAATCTCCGATAATACCCTGTAAATCCTAGAAAACTTCTAACATCTCTTTGACAACTTGGAATGGATAAGTTAGAAATAACTTCAACTTTCGCCTCATCAACTCTAATCCCATCACCTGAAATGTGGTGCCCTAAAACAATACCTTCAGTGAACATCATAAAACATTTTTCATGACTAAGAGAAAGGTTTGCTTCTTGACATCTTTTAAAGACTTTTTCCAAGTTTTCTAAAGCCTCTTCAAATGTATCCCCATAAACTGTAAAATCATCCATGTACACCTCTACACAGTCATGTATCAGATCAGAAAAAATTCCTAATACTGCCCTTTGGAATGTTGCAGGTGCATTGCATAACTCAAATGGCAATACTCGGTAGGCATAGGTACCCCAAGGACAAGTAAATGTGGTTTTATCTTGGTCTTCAAGTGCTACTTGGATTTGATTGTAACCACTAAA
This sequence comes from Pinus albicaulis, assembly GCA_034641835.2. Taxonomy (NCBI): domain Eukaryota; kingdom Viridiplantae; phylum Streptophyta; class Pinopsida; order Pinales; family Pinaceae; genus Pinus; species Pinus albicaulis. The sequence goes on from CM076578.1 coordinate 1,074,981,713, forward strand.
CCCATCTAGGAATGAAAAGTACTTTTTACTTGCTAGTGTATCTAATACTTGATCTATGAAAGGTAAGGGAAAATGGTCTTTAAGAGTAGCTTTATTCAATTCTCGGTAGTCAACACACACCCTCCATTTTCCATTTTTCTTAGGCACAATCACCAAAGGAGAAACCCACTGACTATCTGAAATAGGATAGATGAAGTTAACATTTAACAATTTTTGTAATTCTTCCTTGACAATTTCCCTAAGATTTGGATTCATCCGTCTTTGAGGCTGTCTAATTGGTTTGCAATTTGCCTCTATATATATGTGATGAGTACAAGTCTTGGGACTTATCCCTTTCATGTCAGTGTATTCCCATGCATATGCGGAAGAATGTCTCTGTAATACTTTGACTAACTCTTCTTGTTGAGATTTTTCTAGGTTTTTGTTTATGTTCAAGGTTTTGCCTGGAAAAATTTCACTTGTAGAGCTGCCAAATTTGTCCATGGAATGAAGAGACATCTGTCTAGATGACAAGAACTCAATATTGGATCTCTCTTGAAATGATTCTTGTTTGTGTTCTGAAGAAGATTCAAAGTTTTCTAGAGTATTCAGAATTTGATTATCTTCATTAATTTCTGAAATTGTGAAGAGTGGTTGTAAATATTCTTCATCCTCTATCCATTGAGTGTCATCTAGTTCTGTAATTGTCCTAGCTGGAGGATATAAAGTGAATTTCTTTGTTGAACTACCATCAGAAATATACATATCACCGGACCTACAACTAATAAAAGCATCAGCTGTAGCCAGCCAAGGTCTTCCTAGTATAACAGGATGGCCTCCTAGATTATTCTTGGGTGTCAGGATCATGAAATCCACAGGGTACTCCCAAGAATCTAGGGACACTGGAATATCTTCTATTACCCCATCTGGTCTGATCACAGATCTATCCGCTAGTTGTAATAGTGTGGGTGTAAAGAGAAGATTAGGAAGTTTCAGTTTGTCCATGATTTGTCTACTCATGATATTTATTGTTGCTCCTAAGTCAATGAGTGTGTTTTGAATTTCAATTCCATTGATGTGAATTTTGACAACTGGATTTCCTGGGTCAAGGTACTTTGGAATATTAATCTTACCCATCATAATGTCTGCTATTTGTCCTACCAGTTGAATTTTCTTGGTTTCTCTTATTCTTTTTCTTGTTGTCTTCATACTCAACTCCTTTATTGTTTTGGCTGAAATTGGGATTTCCTTGATGGCTTGCAATAATGGAATTTTAATGCAAACATTTCTCAATTCATCCAAGAAATCATAATTAGGCACCATTATTTGTTTTTCTACACCTTTATCAATGTGTAGTCTTTCCGGAAAGGGAGGTATAGAAGTAGATGTGGATGGTTGCTCTAATACTGGAGTTGGACTTATTGGATCTTTTTGTTTCAGTTTTTCAATGTTTTGGCCTTGAAAGGATGTACCTTCCTCAAGACTTTTATTAACCCGTAGGGAGTCTTCCTCAGAATTATCTTGTTCTTGTATGATCACAGAAGGTTTCCTCTTCTCAAGTATCCTTCCAGACCTAAGTTGAACATCACTAAGGTTTAAAGGAGTAATTAAATAAGTTGGAAATTGTTGTCCTTCTATCATGTATGTATTCTGAGGATTCTTATTATTGGGGTTTGGTATAGGCTGAGCTGGTAATTGATTGGATTTTTGAGGGAATGGTAATGGAAGTGGTTGATTTTGATGAGATTGGTTCAGATGATGTTGCTGAGAATTTTGTTGAAAATTTTGTTGAAGATTTTGAGGAAAATTTTGTTGAGGATTTTGAGGATAAAAATGTGGATATGGTGGATAGGATGGTGGATACTGATAATATGGAGAGTATCTTCCATAGGGACCTTGTGATCCTTGTGCCCAAGCTTGAGATTGATTTTGAAATTGGGGCCAAGGTTGCTGCTAAGAATTCCAAGGTGGAGGTTGATTATACATTTGATCATGAAATCCCCGTGTCTGAGATCCCTGCCAAGGTCTTCTAGATACAAAGTTAAGAGATTCTGTGGAATCTGTAGGAGTTTCTTCTTGAAAAACAGCCTTGAGACCAGGAAGAGAAGGACAATTCTTGGTCTCATGTTTCTCGGAACAAATAACACAGGTTTCTACAGCTTTTACATCCAAAGGGCACTCTCTCAAGGCATGTTTCTTCCTACATTTGGGACAAAAGATTGCCAAGGCATCAGATTCAGCCTTTTGCTTGTTTTGTATCTTGAGGGTGTCTATTTGTTCACTAGGACTCCCTAAGATGTCAGATTTAAAATCATCAAGCATGTGTCCTATTTCTGATCTACTTACTGTCCCAGAAGCAGACTTGCCCTTGCAAGAGCGGGATCTCTTGGACCTTTGACAGTTTTAGATTTCCCTCTTGAAAGGTTGATACATAACTCAGATATTTCAGGTAATGTGAGCTGTGATATATCCCCTTTTCCCATCATGTTGAGGATATCCAACCATTCATCCCTAATTGTTTTCAACAAAAAAGCTTTTAAGGTGTCTTGATCTAGGTTTTCCATTTTTGCTCTTTTGATGTTGTAATTAAATCTCTCCAACAAATCTTCCAAATTTTCATCTTCTTTTTGTAACATCTTGAACACTTCTTCCTTATGATTAACCGGCATACAATAATCCAAATATCTCTCTAGAAATGCTTGTTTCATGTCTTCCCATGTTCTAATGGAACTACTGTTTAAACTCATAAACCACTTCAATGCTGCTCCTTTTAGAGTCGAAGGAAACAATTTCAATTTTTTAGCATCTTGAAGATAGTCATAAGTCCTACACAGCACTTCAAATTCGAATAAGAAAGTTTCAGGATCCTCAGTTTTAAGTCCATAGAAGTTCGGAAGGACAGAAGGTGAAATGTTTTTCATGTTTGTATTGGTTTCTTCATCAAGTATAGGGAACCCAAAAGAGCTTCCTATTCTACCTCTTCCTCCATCTGCACCTCTACCTCCTCTTCCTCCTTCTCCTCTACCTCTACCTCTACCTCCTCCAAATAATGTGTGTTCTCCATTAACAACTCCTCCTCCTCATGTCTTCTGCCATGGTTGACTCTCCTGTGGAAGTAGAAAGGTTTGTATCATAAGCAAAGTTTTGGATCCTCTTCTGCATAGCGGGTTCGGTGGATGAAGTGGAAGGTTTCTCTAATGGAATAGGTGACCTTAGATCTTCTAGAAGTCCAGGATCAGTAAAGGATGGAAGATGGGTTTGAGTTGAAGGTGTACTAGTTCTAGGTCTAGATGAAACAAGTGGTGTTCTAGATATCAAACTTCTGCCTCTGCTGCTTATAAATCTTCCCCTTGAATCTCTCTCCCTACGCATAAAATTGTTTTTGGATGCTAAGAAACAAAAGTTACCTAGTTTTCACTTCCCCGGCAACGGCGCCAAAATGTTGGGTCTCAATCTAGTCTCCTAAACTGAGCTCATTTAATTGTCAACCAGGATTTGTAAACTGCTGAAGTGAAGTGTACCATATGTACCTAGGTTCTTGTTTCCTAATGCGTTGTATGTGGTTTTGTGATGTTTTTGGTCTTTTGTGATGATTTATGATGTTTTTGGTCTTTTGGTGTTTTATGTTCACAATGAAACTGCCTAGAAAACTAATGGAAAGAAGTTGGTGGTCAAAACAGAGTTAAATCTAATGTATGGAATGGAAAATGCAATTAGAAATACTGAAGCAAAATCTGAACTATGACTAAATAGAAACAAAAGCTTGATAATGACTTCTTAGGCAAATGACACAAACTAAACTTGAGAAATGATCACTAAATATGCAAGTTCTCTAACTAGACAGTTAAACACTAATTTTATCATGGTACAACATTCTGTTCTAAGCTCATCTATTCCATGACTAATTCCTAGTTCTATTTTGCAATTTAATTGGATGTCTCAGAACCTATACTCAAAGAGTTATTGGTTTCTTGTTCAAAGTAGTTCTTTTGAGGAAGAGCTCTGTTCATAAAATGATGAGGAGATTGCAGAGAGATTTCAGACCTTATAGTGATGTTATCTTCTGTTCTTATGTTTATGGATCACTTGTAGTTCTCAGAACAAAAAGATATTTGTGAATAATGAAGGCTGTCTGGTGAATCCTAACAACTAAAATAATCTATTGTGCAAAGGATGACAGTGTGACTATGAGATGTAAGTGCAATGAGTTAACTTAAGAATGGATCTAAGATGCTTCTAAACTAGAACAATGTTGAATGATAAGTCATCATCAAACTTGAAACAAAGTAGCTGAACATGAATTAAATGCAAAATGAAACTCCGGAGCATTCTAACTAACATGCATTATTCTATGAAGTTACACAATCTGTTTGTTCATCATTAGTGATATTTTGGAAGAGTTCCTTCTTGTGGAAGAGGTAGAACAATTATGACTGTGGACTTGTATGCAATTGAAAGCAAATGAACTGAAAGCAAATGAAAGACTAAGTTATCACATCACGGTCATATCTTGAACTTCTTAAGGATGTCTTGGAAGAATTTCTTCTTGTGGAAGAGTGATTAGAACAAGTGCAACTGTGATAGTGAATAACAAAAAAACTACAACTACTTCCTACAGTACTATAGCTATTCATCATTCATTGTTATGATCTGTTGGAAGAATGTCTTCTTGTGAAAGAACTGGAATGAATATAACTACAGTATCTAGTTAAAAACAAATACAAATTCAACTCCTATCCTACAATACCATAGTCATTAAACATTCATCATTTTGGTCTGTTGGAAGAGTGTCTTCTTGTGGAAGAACTGGAACGAATTATGACTACAGTGGCTAGTTAAAACAAATACAAATTTAACTCCTATCCTACAATACCATAGTCATTAATCATTCATCATTTTGGTCTGTTGGAAGAGTGTCTTCTTGTGGAAGAACTGGAACGAATACGACTACAGTAGATAAAACAAAACAACAACCAATTCAAATGCAAAACGTAAAGGCAGCTAGGAAAAACTTATCTAGTTTACGCAAAAGAAATCCGTGCAAGAGGCAGGGGCCCTCTACCACTTGATGGCATTCAACTTCAAATCAAATCACGCCTTCAGAATAACTTTGTCTGCTCCATTAACAATGCAATAGTTCAAACATAACACTCTGTGTCTTCAAGGACGTAACACAGAGTTTACACAAAATCTAGCAGCAAATCTAACACAAAATCTCTAACTAAGCTCTCAGCATACTCAAGTTATAAAGTAAATGCAAGTAACAATAATTACAACAATTTAGGAATAATGTCTTTCCTTATCCGAACCATCTTAGGAGTCTTTGAGGTGGCTACGTGAAGAAGAAAAGACACCTGGACTGAGACAGTCCTAGTAGGAGTCTTCCTTCAAATGTGTTCCCACGTGCATAACCGTACCCAGAATTCATTTCCTCTTCCATGATGAGCAACAAACCATGTAGGCACGACGTGGATCATGCCCATATGCGTTTTTCCTCAAGAGGCCACCTGGAACATACTCAAACATAAAGGTAGCTGCAGAATCGTCGGTTAGCTACGGAATGTATGCATTCTGCAGCTAGTTCCGGTCAAAATGCTTAACAATGGCAACAATCACAAAATTCAACAAGTCAGTCATGTAAACCATTCTAGAAGTAATTTTAACTATTTTTATTGATCAATTGGGTTCAAAATAGAAATGGACAAGGGAGAATGAGGTAAAATGAGGTGAAGGAAAGCACAAATTTGAGGCTCAACAATAGCTTAAGAAAAGGACAAGTTTAGTGCAAATGAGGTTCTCCTAAGTAAACAATCATCTTACAATATTACAAAGAATCTCATCCATGGCTAGAAGTTTATTGGAACACAATTGGAAAATATTATTTGTAGCACAATAAGATTTCTACTCTGAATTAACTTGTAATGCTAAGATTAATCCATTCTGCAGCTCAACTTGTCACTACTAAGCCTCATCCGAAAGTTAGAGATTTTCTAGAATAGTTTTGGGAAAAAGCTTATTTGTGAAATTGCAAAAGATTGCAGAACAATCAAGGCCTTAAACTGATATCACTAATTCCTGTCTATGTGATGATGCATTAATAGAAAGTCAGAACAAGAGTAGCTTGTTAACAATGAAGGCCGTGAAGTCTAATTTTGAAAGTCAATACAATTTAAAGAACAATGGATAACACTAAACTAGAATGCAATTGATCAAACTTGAAACACAGTGACCACAACTAAACTAGAATGCCATTAACTTAACTTGAAATGCAATGAACTGAAACTGAACTAGAATGCCACTAATCTAACTTGAAATACAGTGAACAGAGTTGAACAAGAGTGCCATTATCAAACTTGAAATATAGTGACAGAATTAAACTAGAGTGACATCTACCTCCGGAGTACTACAACTAGACTAAAGATGCAACTAATCACTGAAATGTTTCAGCTCTGTCTCATTCGGAGTTAGTGGTTTTTTGGAATAATTTATAGAACAGGACTGGCTGCAACATACTATGTAAATGAGCATAAAAGCATAAAATTCAACAAAACACAGAAAAGCTCTAAAACACCACAGCTATGTCTCATCCGGAGTTAGTGATATTTTGGAAGAGATTAATAAGAACAAGACTAGCTGTAGCAACTGATGTCATTGAGCACAAAAACATAAAGTTCAAGGAAATGCAACTAACTACTAAAATACTACAGTTATATCCCATCCAATGTTAGTGGTATTTTGGAATAGTTTGTAAGGATAAGACTGATTTTGGCATCCACTGCAAGTAAGTATAAAAACACAACGTTCAGTAAGTTACTTATCTAAACCATATGAACAAAGCTTCTCAGGTAGCAGGGGCCCTCTACCACCAGATCAGCATGCAAATCTACTCAAGATTGACTTATCTCTTGCAATAAAGTGATGCTTCTTTCATTAAAGGAGAAATTCTTCAAAACAGAGTATTATGGTCTTTTGAGATCTAGCAATAAAACATAAATCTAGCTAGCTGTTTCTTGATCTCCCGAGCCATACTTATAACAAAATTACATAACTATCTTTGAGATAAAATAGGAATAATTGTCTTTCCCAACTAAAATCAAATTAGGACTCTGGTGGTGGCCTCGTACTATGATTAAGGACATCTGTACAGTCCCTATCCTATTAGAATTCTATCTCCTAGTTTTGGTTTCCCACGTGCATAACCACCTGTAGACTTGAGCTCAAACTTCGTGGAGAGCAAGAAATGATGGGGAAGTGATGTGGAATATGACCATATGTGTTTTTCCTTGAGGTGACAGCTGGAACCTGCATAAACATGAAGATATCTGCGGAATAGGCGACTGGCTACAGAATGACTGCGTTCTGTAGCCGAGTCTAGTAAAAAATTGCTACAATAACAAAATCATGAAAACATAGCAAGTTAGTCATTATATACATTATTAAAGTAATCCTAATAAATCCTATTGATCATTTAAGCCTGTAATTGATGAGGGACAAAGAAAATGAAGTGAAATGTGGTGGAAAAGAAGGACATCTTTGGGGCTCAACATACCCCCACTGCAAGGCTTTTGCATGTCCTCATGCAACTATTCCATGTACTCTAAGACCTATTCTAGGACATCTAAGTCTCTTCTTCTACTTTTCCTGACAGTCAATGGCCTTCTGGGCTTCCTTATGACTAACTTGAATCTCAAATTTGTAAGTGCCCTGCTTAAATTTTTGTTTTTCTTCTTCAATCTTTCACTGGCCTTGTGCAACTTTTTCATTTGTAGAGACAAAGTTGTATTCATATCACCCTTCAGCTTAACCTGCTCCCTTAAAATTTCATTCTCATTCTTGATATGCCTATTGAGTACTTCTAACTCATATTTATCTCTTCTTAGCATATCAATTACAGATTTTGGTGGACTAGGAATTCTGTCTCTAATTTCTGAAGCTCTCTTCTCTAGTGTCTCAACATAATTGTAAATTTCTTGTTGTGCTGGGTCTATTTCAGGAGCTCCTTCATCAAAATCCTCCTCATACTGATACTCAGGTGATCTAGCAGTAGGTGTTTCTTCATCCTCAATGTTTATGATTCCAGTTTGTCTAACCTCTGTTTTCTTTAGTATACCTCTAATCATGTCGCTCCGTATCGGTTGAGATGGCCCTTCTCCTCTGACTTTGGCATATTTTCTTATTATTCTTTCCTTCTTAAGATGCTTCTTAATTTGAGCCAGTTTCTCAGAAATCATCTCTTCATTGTCCTCTTGTATTGATTTACCAGTTTTAGTTTCAACAGCTTTGGAAATTTCCTTTCTCCTGCTTCTTCTTGTAGGTTTGCCTTCAGGTGGAGATTCCTTGGGTTCTTCAAAGTGATTCCTCACTAGAAACTCATCCCAATAATCTCCCATTTTTCCTAAATGATGTTCAATTAAGATTTTGACTAACCCATGGTGATACAAGGTTGTTTCCAGAAATTGAACCCTCTTTTGAACATTTGAGGCCATTCTCTTTAAGCTATGAAGTAAGAAAAAGGGAAAATTGATTTCTTCTTCTAAGAAATGCATCATTAACCGAATATGATAAACATAGAGGGTACCAAATCTTCCTTCACAAGTTATAAATTTTTGCAAAATGAACAACATGTTCCTCCATTTATTCTTCAGTGCCGAGCTAGGAATACCTTTCTTAAAAATGAAAATATCCATACCTGGTGTTTTGAGTATTTGCCTCCATGCCTCGTTATGAAATTCCCTATTTTTGAACCACTTTTCTCCTTGCCTGGGTAATTCCATTGCTTCTGCAATGAAAGCCTCTGTAATGGTGAATTTAACATCTCCTATTTCAACCTCCGCTCCATTGAAGGACCCTGCAAATGTTTAGTCACCTCTTTGTGAAAACCATTGAATTTTTCCAAAAATTGCAACCACCCATCCTGCTGTAGCATTTCTCTGATTTGTGGATAGCCTTCCAAGTACTTGGTTCCAACTGGTTCAGTTCTTACTATGAGACCCATAACTTATCTTTTCAACCCTCAAATTACTGCTCCTCTGCTCACGGTGAAAATGGCTGTTAAAGAGATGTTTTTACTCCACAGATGTTTCCTCTGTTTTACAGACCGGAATGGCTAAGAATTGGCTACGGAAAGAAATGATATGGAGTAGTTATGAAATGAGTATAATGCGGTGAGGGTGATTCACACGGGTTAATGAGTTGAGAGTTATCACGGAAGAAAAGACTGCAGAGACATTTCGTGAGAAATTCAAAATCATCATTAAATACTTTGGCCTAGTGACGTGATTGATTAAATCACTTCAGTACTTAACCGTTAAGTTTTAAATGATGATTGGATATGGCAAGATGGAAGGGATTTTGTCCAAATTTTTTATGATAGGTTTGATAGGCATGATCAACACGACTAATTAAAATAACTTTTTTGAATCATACATGACTTAACTATGCTAAACTTTCATGATCTGTCACCATAATAATTTCATAACTTTTACCTTTGCCTTTCCTTTGATTTTTTTTAATTTTTTTTGTGGCTTTGATATGCCTTGTCCTCCTTTGAAAATCATTGATCTTCAGTCCTCATAACTCCTTTGATTTTTCTTGTTGTCTTGGATATGCAGGATCAATTTGCTGCTCAATCAAGTGATTACTGGATAGTGCCTTCAGGATCTCTCGCTGCAGAATGTCTGACTGGCTGCAAAATGTCTGCCTGGTTATAGAATGTCTGACTGATTGCAGAATGTACCTGTAGAAGTCTTAAAATATGGAATGGAAAGGTTTGAAGCATGAATGGAATGTTTGTATGAAATGAGTTAAAAATGGATAATGAAGTATGGTGAAATGGAGTATGAGTGAAGTGAATAATGGAATGAAATAAATCACAATTATGAAGTGGAGTGAAGTATGGAGAATGAATTGCAACTTATGATTTGTATTATTCAATTGCAGAAAGAAATCAATCTTAAAACTCTGAGATGGAAATGAGGTGGACCATGGAATGAAATGGATGAAGTATGGAATGAATGAAATGAAATGGAGTATGGATGAATGGAGTGAAATGGATCATAAGTGGAATATGAATCACTTATGATTTTATGATAGCTGCTTACAGAAAAAGAACAATCTTGAAAAGCTAAAGTGTCAGAAAGATTCTGATTTTCAAACATGCTAATCAGAGATTAGTTTTCATGTTTATACTTCTTTTTTTTCTTTTTCTTTTTTTTATGCTTTTGAATTCAAAAAATTCAACTAAGTTGATGAAGAAGAAAAATTCTTCTTCATTAACTTCACATCACTGTTTTCCTGAAATCTCTTGACAAATTCTTCTCTTGAAAGTGGCTTGTGATACAGCTTCAATCTATGACCATTTACAAGAAAAGTGACCTCTTCTTCATCTATTGTCCTGATTTTTATTGCTCCATTGTCAAAAATTCTTATAATTTCATATGGCCCAAGCCAATGTGTTTGGAATTTACCTTGAAAATCCTTGAACTTTGAATCAAACAAGAGAGCCCAGTCACCTTCTTTGAACTTATTTTCCTTGATATACTTATCATGCCATCTAGTCCTTTGCTGTTGAACTATACTTGTTTTCTAAACTGCATCTTGTCTGATCTCATCCAATTCATTAATCTGCTCCAATCTGTGCTTTTATGCCTCTGTTATATCAAGTCCTAGCTGAACTTCCATTTTGAAAGTTTGAATCTGGAACTCTATGGGAAACAAAACTTGCTTTCCATAAACAAGTTCATAAGGAGTATGGCCTGTCGTGCTCCTCCATGTAGTTCTATAGGCCCACAAGGCTTCAGGAAGCCTATCTGCCCAATCTCTTCTATGCAAATGAACAGTCTTCGTTAGGATCCCTTCAATGACCTTATTAGTAGATTCCACTTGACCATTTGCTTGTGGATGATAGGGAGTAGATTTGCTGTGTCTAATTTTGTACCTCTCCATCATTTGTTCCACTAGCTTTGATATAAATTGAGCTCCTTGATCTGTAACAATTTCCCTTGGGACACCAAAACGAGTAAAAATATCCTCAAAAAGAAAATTAACTACAAATGCTTCAGTAGCAGAAAGTAATGGCTTGGCCTCTACCCATTTGGTAACATAATCAGTGCAAACTAATATATATTTCTTTTGTCTTGATGGAGGACTAATAGGTCCTATAAAATCTAAAACCCATTTTTCAAAAGGTTCAATATGTACCTGAGGCTGCAATGGCATCTCACCTAAAGGAGAAGGTTTCCCTACCCTTTGGCAACTGTCACACCTTTTCACATACTCTTTAGCATCTTTAGAAAGGGATGGCCAATAATACCCTAAATGAAGGATCTTATAAGTTGTTCTTTTATCAGCAAAGTATTCGCCACAAGGTTCGTCATGACATGCCTTGAGGATCTCAGGCATCTCATCTTCCTGAACACATCTACTAATGATAAAATCTGGACCTGTTTTGTATAACTCATTAACAACCCATGAATATTTTGCACTGTCATAAATGATCTTTCTTTTGTCTCTTGCATTCATTATTGAAGGAAATTTCCCTGAAACTAAATAATTAGCAATGTCAGCAAACCAAGGAGTTTGAGTAGAAATTGCAAAAAGATATTCATCAGGGAATTGATCTTCAACTGGAGTATTGTCTTTGATGTTTTGGAGTCTAGATAGGAAATCAGCTAATGTGTTTTGTTTTCCAAGCCTATCTAGGATGGTAATGTTGAATTCTTGTAAAATCAATTACCATCTTATGACTCTGCCATTAGTAATTGATTTGTTCATTAGATATCTAATTGTAGAGTGATCTGTATGAAAAAAAGTTTCATAGCCTGTTATATAGTGTCTGAATTTGTTTATGGCGTGAAAAACAGCTAAAAACTCTTTTTCAGTTACAGTATAGTTTAACTCTGAAGGAGTCAAATTTTTACTGGTATAATAGATGGCATAAGGAATCAGGTCTTTTTGTCCCAATACTGCTCCTAAAGCTGTATCTGAGGCATCTGTTGAAATATGAAAAGGTAACTTCCAGTTAGGTCCTCTTAAAATAGGTGCTTCAGAGATTTTCGTTTTCAGGGTCTCAAAGGCTAACTGGAAATCAGGATTCCACTTGAATTCATAGTCTTTGGTAAGTAATTTGAAAAGTGGAGATGCTATCTTGGTGAAGTTTTCTATAAACCTTCGATAATATCCTATAAATCCTAGAAAACTTCTAACATCTTTTTGACAACTTGGAATAGATAAGTTAGAGATGACTTCAAATTTTGACTCATCAAATCTAATCCCATCCCCTGAAATCTGATGTCCTAAAACAATTCCTTCAGTAAACATCATAAAACACTTCTCATGACTAAGTGAAAGATTTGCTTCTTTACATCTCTTTAAAAAAAATTCCAAGTTTGTTAAGGCTTCTTAAAATGTGTTTCCATAAACTGTAAAATCATCCATATATACCTCTACACAATCATGTATTAGATCTGAAAAGATTCCTAGTACTGCCCTTTGAAATGTTGTGGGTGCATTGCATAGTCCAAATGGCAATACTCGATAAGCATAGGTACCCCAAGGACAGGTAAATGTGGTTTTGTCTTGATCTTCAAGTGCTACTTGAATTTGGTTATAACCACTAAACCCATCTAGAAATGAAAAGTACTTTTTGCCAGCTAATATATCTAAAACCTTATCTATGAAAGGTAAGGGAAAATGATCTTTAAGAGTAGCTTTGTTTAATTCCCGGTATTCAATACATACCCTCCATTTACCATTTTTCTTTGGCACAATTACCAAAGGAGAAACCCACTGACTATCTGAAATGGGATAGATAAAGTTAACATTTAACAATTTCTGCAATTCTTCCTTAACAATCTCCCTAATATTTAGATTCATCCGTCTTTGAGGTTGTTTGATTGGTTTACAATTTTCCTCTATATAGATGTGATGAGTGCAAGTCTTGGGGCTTATCCCTTTCATATCAATGTACTCCCATGCATATGCAGAAGAATGTCTCTGTAATATCTTGACTAGCTCTTCTTGTTGAGATTTCTCTAGGTTCTTGTTTATGTTTAAAGTTTTTCCTGGAAATATCTCAATTGTAGAGCTGCCAAATTTATCCATGGAGTAAAGAGACATATGTCTTGATGATAAAAACTCAACGTTGGATTCTTCTTGAAATTGCTCATGTTTGTATTCCGAAGAGGATTCAAAGTTTTCTAAGGTATTCAGAATCTGGCTATCTTCACTAATTTCTGAAATTGTGAAGAGAGGTTGTAAGTCTTCTTCATCCTCTATCCATTGAGTATCATCTAATTCTGTAATTGCTCTTGCTGGAGGATACAAGGTAAATTTATTGGTTGAACTACCATCAGAGATGTACATATCACCGGATCTACAACTAATGAAAGCATCAGCTGTAGCTAACCAAGGTCTTCCTAATATAACAAGATGCCCCCCTAGATTATTCTTAGGAGTTAATATCATAAAATCCACAGGATATTCCCAAGAATCTAGGGACACTGTAATGTCTTCTATTACCCCATCAGGTTTGATCACAGATTTGTCTGCTAATTGTAATAATGTGGGTGTAAAAAGAAAATTAGGAAGTTTTAGTTTATCCATGATTTGTCTACTCATGATATTGATTGCTGCTCCTAAATCAATAAGTGTGTTTTTGATATCAATTCCATTGATGTGAATTTTAACAACTGGATTTCCTGGGTCTAGATACTTTGGAATATCCATCTTACCCATCATGATATCTTCTATTTTTCCTGCCATTTGAATTTTCTTTATCTCTCTTATTCTTTTTCCTGTTTTCTTCATGCTCAACTCCTTTATTGTCTTTGCTAAGATTGGAATTTCCTTGATGGCTTGTAATAATGGGATATTAATACAAACATTTCTCAGCTCATCTAGGAAATCATAATTAGGCACCATAATTTTTTTTTCTACACCCTTATCAATTTGTAATCTTTCTGGAAAGGGAGGTGTAGAAGTGGATGTTGATGGCTGCTCTAATATAGGAGTTGAAATTATTGGTTCTTTTTGTTTTGATTTTTAAATGTTTGAGTCTTGGAAAGTTGTGTTCTCTTCAAGACTTTTATTTACCCGTAGAGAATCTTCCTCAGAATTGTCTTGCTCTTGTATGATTACAGAAGGTTTCCTCTTTTCAAGTATTTTTCCAGACCTAAGTTGAACATCACTAAGGTCTAACGGAGTGATCAAATAAGTTGGAAACTGTTGGCCTTCTATCATGTATGTGTTCTGAGGATTTTTATTATTGGGGTTTGGTATGAGTTGGGCAGGCAACTGATTTTCTTTCTGAGGAAATGGAAATGGAAGTGGTTGATTTTGATGTTGTGGATTTTGAGGATTTTGTTGAGGATTTTGTTGAAAATTTTGTTGAGGAGGGAAATGTGGATATGGTGGATAGGATGGTGGATATTGATAATACTGAGGGTATATTCCATAGGGATTTTGTGCTCCTTACGCCCAAATTTGTGATTGATTTTGAAATTGGGGCCAAGGTTGCTGCCAAGAATTCCAATTTGGTGGGGGTTGATTATACAACTGATCATGAAATCCTTGTGTTTGAGGTCCTTGCCAAGGCCTCCTGGAGACAAAATTGAGAGATTCTGTGGAACTTGTAGAATTTTCTTCTTTAAAAAAAGCTTTAAGACCAGGAAGTGAATGAAAACTCTTGGTCTCATGTTTTTCTAAACAAATTACACAAGTCTCTACAACTTTTTCATCCAATGGGCACTCTCTCAAGGCATGTTTCTTTCTACATTTGGGACAAAAGATTGCTAAGGCATCAGATTCAGATTTTTGCTTGTTTTGTAACTTAAGGGTGTCTATTTGTTCACTAAGACTCCCCAAGATATCAGATTTGAACTCATCAAACATATGTCCTATTTCTTCCCTACTTATTGTCCCAGAAGCAGACTTACTTGCCCTTGCAAGAGCAGGGTCTCTTGGTCCTTTTACAATTTTAGATTTCCCTCTTGAAAGATTGATACATAATTCAACTATTTCAGGTAATGTGAGCTGAGATATATCCCCTTTTCCCATCATGTTAAGGATATCTAACCATTCATTCCTAATTGTCTTCAACAAGAGAGCTTTCAAGGTGTCTTGGTCTAAGTTTTCCATTTTTTCTCTTTTAATGTTGTAGTTAAATCTCTCCAACAAATCTTCCAAATTTTCATCCTCTTTTTGTAGCATTTTAAACACTTCCTCCTTATGGTTGACTAGCATACAGTAATCCAAATACCTCTCTAGAAATGCTTGTTTCATGTCTTCCCATGTCCTAATAGAACTGTTGATCAAACTCATAAACCACTTCAATGTTGCTCCTTTCAATGTTGAAGGAAATAGTTTTAGTTTTTGAGCATCTTGTAAGTAGTCATAAGTTTTACATAGGACTTCAAATTCAAATTGGAAGGTTTCAGGATCTTCAATTTTAAGTCCATAAAAGTATGGAAGGACAAAGGGTGAAATGTTTTTCATAGTTGCATTGGTTTCTTCATCTACTATATGGAACCCAAAAGAGCTTCCCATCTCTCTTCTACCTCTTCCTCTGCCTCCTTCTCCTTCTACACCTCTACCTCCTTCTCCTCTACCTCTACCTCTACCCCCTCCAAATAGTGTGTGTTCTCCATTAAAAACTCCTCCTCCCCCTTCTTCCGCCATAGTTGATTCTTCTGTGGAAGTGGAAAAGTTTGTATCTCTAGCAGGGGTCCTTGAATCTTCTTCTAAGACAAGTTCAGTGGATGAAGTGGAAGGTTTTTCTAATGGAATATCGGATATTAAATCCTCTGAGAGTCTAGGATCAGTAAAGGATGGAATGTGGGTTTGAGTTGAAGGTGTGCTGGCCCTTGGTCTTGGTGAAACAAGTGGTGTTCTAGGAATCAAGCTTCTGCTTCTTATGAATCTACCCCCTGAGTCTCTTTCTCTACGCATATAATTGTTTTTTGGAGGTAAGAAACAAGGCTACCTAGTTACACTTCCCCAGAAACAGCGCCAAAATGTTTGCTCAACTTAGTGTTCCTAAATTGATGTCATTATAAATTGTCAACCAGGGCTAGTAAATTGTTGAAGTGAGGTGCACTATATGTGCCTAGGTATCTGTTTCTCACTACGTTGTTTTTAGTGTTTTTATGATGTTTTTGGTTTTATGGTTTTGTGTTAAAAAGGAAAAGAACTAAGTGTTGGTAAAGAGAAGTGGATGGTTACACTAAAACAGGGTAAAACCTATTCTAAACTGTGTATGGCACTAAAGAACAGAAAATGCAAAGCTTGATAATGACTCATAGCAAGGAAATAAATCACAACATGAACTCAATAACTCATAACATGAACTCATCCAATTCATTCATTAGAAATATGTTGGAATAGCTTAAGAAAAGGACAAGTTTAGTGCAAATGAGGTTCTCCTAAGTAAACAATCATCTTACAATATTACAAAGAATCTCATCCATGGCTAGAAGTTTATTGGAACACAATTGGAAAAGATTATTTGTAGCACGATAAGATTTCTACTCTGAATTAACTTGTAATGCTAAGATCAATCCATTCTGTAGCCCAACCTGTCACTACTAAGCCTCATTCGAAAGTTAGAGATTTTCTAGAATAATTTTTGGAAAAAAAGGCTTATTTGTGAAATTGCAAAAGATTGCAGAACAATCAGGGCCTTAAACTGATATCACTAATTCCTGTCCATATAATGATGCATTAATAGAAAGTCAGAACAAGAGTAGTTTGTAAACAATGAAGGCCGTGAAGTCTAATTTTGACAGTTAATACAACTTAAAGAACAATGGATAACACTGAACTAGAATGAAATTGATCAAACTTGAAACACAGTGACCACAACTAAACTAGAATGCCATTATCCTAACTTGAAATACAGTGAACTGGAACTCAACTAGAATGCCACTAATCTAACTTGAAATACATTGAACTGAAACTAAACTAGAATGCCACTAATCTAACTTGAAATACAGTGAACAGAGTTGAACTAGAGTTCCATTATCAACTTGAAATACAGTGACAGAATTAAACTAGAGTGACATCTACCTCCAGAGTATTTCAACTAGACTAAAATGCAACTAATTCTATGAAATACTATAGCCCTACCTCGTTCAATATGAGTAATATTTTGGAATAGTTTGTAAAAACAATTCTAGCTATATCATTCAATGCAAATGAGCATAAACATAAAGTTCAACAAAACACAGTAAGCTCTGAAACACCACAGCTATGTCTCATCCGGAGTTAGTGATATTTTGGAAGAGATTAATAAGAACAAGACTAGCTATAACAATTGATGTCATTGAGCACAAAAAACATAAAGTTCAAGGAAATTCAACTAACTCCTAAAATACTACAGTTATATCCCATCCAATTTTAGTGGTATTTTGGAATAGTTTGTAAGGATAGGACTGACTATGGCATCCGTTGCAAGTAAGTATAAAAACACAAAGTTCAGAAAATTGATTAAACTAAGAATGAAACAAGGCTAAGTTACTTATCTAAACCATATGAACAAAGCTTCTCAGGTAGCAGGGGCCCTCTACCACCGGATTAGCATGCAAATCTACTCAAGATTGACTCATCTCTTGCAATAAAGTGATGCTTCTTTCATTAAAGGAGAAATTCTTCAAAACAGAGTATTACGGTCTTCTGAGATCTAACAATAAAACATAAATATAGCTAGTTGTTTGTCGGTCTCCCGAGCCATACTTATAACAAAATTACATAACTATCTTTGAGATAAAACAGGAATAATTGTCTTTCCCAACTAAAATCAAACTAGGGCTCTGGTGGTGGCCTCGTACTATGATTAAGGACATCTGTACAGTCCTTGTCCTATTAGAAGTCTATCTCCTAGTTTCGGTTTCCCACGTGCATAACCACCTGTAGACTTGAGCTCAGACTTCGTGGAGAGCAAGAAATGATGGGGGAGTGATGTGGAATATGACCATATGATTTTTTCCTTGAGGTGACACTTAGAACCTGCGTAAACATGAATATAGCTGCGGAATAGGTGACTGGCTATAGAATGACTGCGTTCTGTAGCTACGTGTAGTCAAAAATTGCTACAATAACAAAATCATGAAAACATAGCAAGTTAGTCATTATATACATTCTTAAAGTAATCCTAATCAATCCTATTGATCATTTAAGCCTGTAATTGATGAGGGACAAAGAAAATGAAGTGAAATGTGGTGGAAAAGAAGGACATCTTTGGGGCTTAACAGGAGTGTTGAAAATTCAACAAGAAATGTGTGTCTAATTTAATTTTCCCTTAATTAAATTGGACAATAAAATGTAATCTTATCTCATAATCACTTGTAATAGTTAACTAGGTGTGATAAACTCATTTAGCTCATGAATTTCGAGTTGAGGGTGGTTGGTGAGGCATGTAGAGTGATTCTATTAGCTATGGAGTTCAAGTTTTAGTTAGTGCATTAGTTTAATGCATGAGAAATCAGTTAACTCAATTTATTGAGTTAAATTCAGTTGAACTAGTTGTAATTTTTTGTTTCACTAGTGAGAGATCAAGTGAATTAAGTTAGATTTAATTCACATGCAGTGATCTACCATCCAACTGATGATTTACTATTAATAGCTACATCCATGTCAGTTCCAGTGGAGACCCAATTGAGACAAAGGTTAAAGGGATGTTAACTATCATTTGTATCAATAGTAGGTTTCCCGCATGAAGTGAGGCAACCATAAAATTTCCCATGAGAATTGTGTAGTTTTGGAAGGCTGAATTTTCTAAAGAATAGGGATTGCATTCCGCATGAATTGCGCAAGGCAATCAGGCTGATTAGAGGCAGGAAATTGGCTAAGTTTTGGTTGATTTTGTCCGGGTTAGTGTGAGACAATTGTGAGAGTGAAAGAGACACTTGTGAGAAGAGTGCATTCTAATTGTTTCATGATTCCATGGTGTATATACAGTAAAATATAGAGGGGTTTTAAGCAGCAAGCTTTCCCTGAGAAAATATATGTGTTGTGGTTTGATTTTCTTCTTTATTTACTTGTTGTGATTGGCGATCATGCTTATTTTCCACAATTAATTTATTTACTTGTTGTGATTGGCGATCATGCTTATTTTCCACAATTAATTTGTAGAAGGATTCAGTATCTTGCTTTTGTAGATCACACGATTAGATTGAATCCATTGATATACATATTGTTTGTATAATTTATACAACTCAAACAAAATATTATGTTGGAATTTCACACCTCTCCCTTAGGAGGGCACTCAATATTTTTAAAAACTTAGCACAGGGTCAAGAAGGAATTTTTTTGGGATGGCCTTAAATATGTTATTCAAAATTTTGTGGCGGAATGTTTTGTTTTCCAACAAAATAAAGTTGAGAAAAGTAAGACCCCTGATCTGTTACAACCTTTATCCATACCAAGTCAACATTAGGAGGAGGTTTCAATGGATTTTATCTTAGGTTTACCAAAGTTCGAAGGAAAAAATGTCATCATGGTGATAATTGATAGACTTACCAAGTATGCACACTTCTTGCATTATCTATTTCATTTAAATCCAGCACAGTTGCTAATGTGTTTATGGAAACAATTCAAAAGCTACATGGAAACCCAAAGGTTATTTTAAGCAACAAAGATCACATTTTTAGGAGAAATTTTGGATGGAATTATTTTCTTTAGTGGGTACTCAATTATCCCATAGCTCATCTTATCATCCTCAATCTGATGAGAAAACTAAGATAGTGAATAAATTTTTGGAAAGATATCTTTGTTTCTTTGTATCTGATAAACAAACACAATGGTTCAACCGGTTACCTTTGGTTGAATGGTAGTATAACACTTCCTTCCATACTATAGCAAAAATGACCCCATTTATGGAACTTTATGGATATCATCCACCTTCAATCACATCATATTTAAGAGAAAATTTGAAGGTTCAAGCAGTGGAAGATCATATCAAGCATCAACAACAAGCTCTCCAACTCTTAAAGGATAACCTCACTTTGGTTCAGAATCGAATGAAACAACAGGCATATCAACATCATAGCGAAATAAGTTTTGATGTAGGATACTAGGTATTTTTATGTCTACAAACATACAAACAAATGTCCCTCAAGCAAGCTAAGAAGGATAATAAATTATCACCAAATTACTATGGTCCTTACAAGGTGTTGCAAAATATCGATACTATGGAATGCAAATTGGAGCTTCATGCATCTTCCTGAGTGCATCCAGTTTTCCATGTTTCATGATTAAAGAAGGTTATAGGTGATAAGCACCCAGTTCAAATAATATTTACAAAAATTGACAAGGAAGGAAAAATGATATTGGAACCTAAATAAGTCACGAAAATAAGAACTCGACAACTACAAAATCAATCAATTTCATCTCATAAAGTGGAAGAACTTACATGCTGAAGATTCGAAATGGGAGGATGAGAATTTTATACAGAAGCATATGGAACTGCTCAAGCGTTGAGGAAAACACTATTTTTAAGGAAAGGGGCATGTGAGGTCGCTATAATACTAGTGTATCCCCTTATTTTTATTATTAGTGTAGCCCCCTTATTGTTATTCGTGTGCCCATGTAGTCCCCATATTTCTAGTATTGTGCCCCGTAGAATCCCACTATTGTTATTATTGTTCCCTTACATTATTATTTTTATGTAGGCTCTGATTATATTGTGACCCCTAAGAATCCTATATATATAAAGGAGGTTTTTTCATTTGAATCATCCAAGAATTGTTCATTTATTTAATGTAAAAGAGGTTTCCCCTCAAAGTGAATAACTTTTAAGTCGTTGATTTATCTCGTCTTCTATTTTGTAAGTTGGTTGCATAACATCCTTTGGTTCATGTGTGTCTCTTCCGAGATGGTACTATTAACTCTCTCTTAGAGACTCACTTCTCTTTCCCCTATAGTAGAAGAACCTTAACGCACATATGATTGAACACTCACAAGGCACACCCCCTTGATTTTTGAAGGCACATGTGCACCCGTCTCTCTTGCTAACAGTTAGAATCAATGAAAATATATAAAAATACATGGAAACTAGGCTGATATTCTGTATGAGACTCCTACTCGAAAATGGTGTGAGGTCTAATTGGGACTTCACATCGGGAAGGCCCCTTGGTTGAAAATTTTCAAAAACCGGCAACAAGAAGGCAATGATGAAGTGTTTGAAGGAGTGGATTTTTTCAACACTTATATAATGATAGAATTACTCTTGTTATTGGAGGAAGTGTTCTTGAACTTATTTACATCCCCAAACTTACTCTGTGTATTCTTAGCATGATTGGAAGGTGCTGAGATCATTATTACCAACCTCTCTTTTAGTTTATGTCTTTTCAATTCCTGTCCACAGACATGCCCCTTACTCCTTAAACTGTATCGACCATTTTTCTTCTAAGGAGGGGGCTTATTTAGTGGTGGTTCCTAAGCATTATTCTTATAAGTGTTGTAGATATAGTGATATGCATTCATTTCATGTCCAATACTTTTTCTTTCTTTAGCCGTTACAGGTTATTTTGTTTCCTTTGTTTGTTCTTCCTACTCATTTTCTAATAAAGAGTCCACAATGTGCACAACCAGAGTGTTTGTTAGCATGAATATTTATTTGAAGTGTATGAAAAAAGACCACTTTAGCTACACATAAATTATAGCCCTAACAGCAAAAATCACTGCTAATATCTTTATATCTGCAATTAGATGATTAAGAAAAATGCTGCAAAAATCTAGATCTATGCATTAGAAGACATTAAACAGTAGAAAAATTAGATTTACTCCATAGATCCAATAGACAAGACAAGAATGTATCCAATGAATAATTTTTTTAATGGCACCTGGGAGGAAAACACAAGAGGGTGTTCCCTGTTCTCCTCAATGGGATGGGTTCTTGTGAGTCCTTAGCACTTCAGATTTAGAACTTCTCTCTCTTGATGGTGTAGAAAACCCAGACAAAAATGGAAAAATATGGCTATGATTATGGATCAATAGCCAGACCAAGTTTTGAGATCCAAAGTGATCTTTTGGCAACAAAAGGTGACCAATGAATGGAAAAACCCTTCTATTTATAACAAAATATTGAGTTAGTCTAGATCTTGGTGTATAATTAAAATATTATTAACCGAATATAGATCCAACTTTTATGGAATATTTTATTATATTTTTTGGAGGGAAAAGGTATTTGACTTGAGTCAAATCCCTTTATTTGTAAATAATAAATAAATAAATGATTTATTTATTATTTTAAGGATGTGATTAAGTAATAATAAATAAATAAATGATTTGTTTATTATTTTAAGGATATGGTTGAGTAATAATCAAATAATTAATGATTTATTTAATTATTTAAGGGTGAATTAGTCATATTTAACAAAGAACATTATTTAAATAAGATTTAAACAATTATTCATTGAAAATAATAAGATAAATAATGATTTATCTAATAAATTTCCTTGTTTTGGGTTAAATATAACTAGAAATATTAATTAAACTATTGTTTAACTAATTATTTCTTGAGGAAAATCAAACAAATGTATATTTGATTAATATTTCCTTATGGGGTTTCCTGTTTAGACCATAAACAACTTAATAAAGGCGATTTATTAAGTTATTTTCATAGTGAAAGAAATTTTACTTGGAGTAAAATTGGTCTTACATGGTGTACTTGGGTCCATCTAATGATAATAGGTTACATGACCAAAAAATGGTGTAACAGATTGCCCCCCAGCATGCGAGCGTTAGGAGCTAATCATATGACCGAAGTATGTTGTAAGAACTCAATCACTAGAAATCGAAGGGGAAGTCAAAGAGAGAGAAGTATAAGGTAAACCGAAGTGCGGAAAGAACTAGACCCTGAGGAGGTGACTTGCAGGTGTGACAAGTCTTTGTGAGTAAGTACCTGCTATAGGCGGCAGAGTAGGCATACCT
This sequence comes from Pinus albicaulis, assembly GCA_034641835.2. NCBI lineage: Eukaryota > Viridiplantae > Streptophyta > Pinopsida > Pinales > Pinaceae > Pinus > Pinus albicaulis. Next base: position 1,075,004,618 of record CM076578.1, read on the forward strand.
ATGCCCGCCGAGGCAATAGTACAAACAATAAGGTGCCCGGAAAACCACAGAATGAAATGATAAGGTATATGCTAGCATAAACATGAGCCAGATGAATAACACGAGAATGAATCCCACATACATATTGTGCCTAAGATAACAGCCAGGACTTATACAATGATATCTAAGCACATGAGATATAAATGCAACCTAGATGCCCCAGAAAACAGGAAAGGGATTTAAAAATCTAACTGATACATGCAAACAAAACAGCGCTGCAAGCAGCTAAGGCCGAAATCATAAAATCTATGGAGCTACATCGAAGGTTGTACTGAAGAGGTCATCTAAGTGTTTGGGGGGCTACCTGTAGGGCCACCCCCTCATGAGGGCTGAGACATCTCACACACACTCAGGAATCATCGATGTCAGTTGTTGTATCACTGAACCATCGAGTATATAGATCTCAATCATGCTGAAAGGAGCTGGAGCTGAGAAACAATCAAGTCAAAGGGTAATAAGGAGTCCCTTTGCCTGATCCGAGGCACCGAACTAGAGTGGAAGCTGGAACCAATGTACACTGCCCTCTAGACCTATCTTCTGGAATGAATGAGTTGATGTCAACAGAAGGAGGTCCACCATAGGTGAGGCAATAATGGATCCTCAACTAGTGCATGAGAGAAAATAGTAATGTGACTGAGAGACTGACACCAATGATGATGATGAAATGAAGGGGAATGAGTAGCTAACAGACGACTTCCCTTGTTAGAGCATGAAGGGCACGGATGACCTGGAAACAACTAACACAACATCATGAGGGATAGGGGACAGTAGGATTGAAGGCCATAATGTGCGACACGAGAGAGGGACCAAGCAATGAATGATGGAAGACTGTGGGGAGAGGTGAAGGGACTCGGGATAGACTCCATGAAAGCAATGACGACTCAACTCGGATGCTCTAAATAATGGTGATTCGATGGTGTTGCCACTTCTGTGGAGGGTCCAATGGGGACCATAAAAGCATGAGTACAAGATGGTAACTCACGACGAAAGTTGACACGAGCGTGGACAAGCATGGAGGCAACATGGTGCCCCCTGTACGAGTGTTTCAAGTGAAGAAATTCAATCTTAAGGAATGGTGAAGTGGCGCTTCTTGGACAAAATGTGTCCTGGTGAAGTATCACATCACTGACATGTTCTAGCTAATAAAACATGTATTTCTAGAAGGAAATTTTAAGGGTAATACTTCTTCAGATAGAGTGCATTGCTAGGATTGGGAAGGAGATGGCCTTCGAAGTCCTCTAATAGATGTGCGCCCTTTCCAAAATCCTTACTAATAATGTAAGGTCCTAACCATAATGAATCAAAATTCCCATGACCAAGGACATCATGGGTCTGGTCATACACTAGAACAAGATCACCTTCGTGAAAAGTACGAGGTTGGACTTTTTGATCATATTGAACCTTGGTGTGTTTCTTAGCCACCTCGATGGTTTGTAATGCAACACGGTGATCTTTGGAAGCACGTTGAAGCATGATAAGTCTTTGTTCTAAAGGTTGGGTGTCAGGGAGAAGTTCAACGGCTAGATGAAGGGAAGGGATTTCACACTCGATTGGTAAGACTGCTTCCTCTCCAAAAAAAAGGTGGAAAGGAGTGAACCCGGTGGTGGTTTTAACAGAAGTTTTATAGGCCCATCACGCAGGGAAGAGCAGAAGGTGCCAGTTGGTTTTTTGCTTATCCACCGTCCATTGAAGTATGGTTTTAAGAATTTTATTAACCGCTTCAACTTGGCCATTACCTTGGGGGTAATAAGAGGAGGAATATTGGTGCTCAAAGCCCAAAAATGAGGATTGCTCGCACCATGTCTCATCTTCAAAATGTCGGCCATGGTCTGAGATCAATTGTTTCGGAACGCCGAATCGAGCGATAACATGGTTGAAGAAGAATAGGGCTGCAGTAGCTACCGTATTGTTAAACGTTGGCATGGCCTCAGCCCATTTAGTGAAATAGTCAACCGCCACGATGATATACTTATGGTTACCAACTAATGATGGTCGACACTCCATAAAGTATAAGCCCCACATGCAGAAGGGGCTAGCGGAGATGACAGGATGTAGGGGAGTTGGAGGGGCTCGTGCCTTGAGGGGAAAATGTTGGCAATTGGGACAGTGTTTGACTGCCTCAATGCAATCACTAAAGAGAGAAGGCTAAAAGTACCCGGCGCGCATAACTTTCTGGGTAGTGGCCAGACCAGATAGGTGGCCACCGCAAGCACCGCTATAAAAGGCATTGAGGACTTTCTCAGCTTCAATGTGTGTGAGACAACGACAAAGGATAGAATCCACACCGCGATGATAAAGGTCTTCACCGATGAGGAGGTAGCGGGGGGCCTGGTGTTGGATACATCATCGAGCATCACGGTCAAGATGGAGGGTGAACTTTTGAGTCCACAAATAAGTGAGGGTGTCCCCATACCAGGGTTCATCAGTGGTAATGGCGAATAAGTGTTCATCGTGGAAAATATCATTAATTGGAGACTCCTGCGTACCTATAGGAAGTTCTGAAATGAGTTCAGCGAGGGCTAAACCCTTCTTACTTTTTGGTGTGACAAATTCAAGATCAAATTCCTAGAGGACTACGATCCAACGAGCATACTTCCCACTGATGATTCGACGACTCAATAGGAAGGCCATGGGGTTGGAATTAGTCACAACCTTGGTGGAACGCATGAGGATGTAATGACAAAGTTTTTGGACCGAGAACATGATAGCCAATGCTAATTTTTCTTTGTGTGAGTAGGATACAAGAGGTCCTACCAGGTTCTTACTGACATAATAGATGACATGGTCAATTCCATTGTCATCTTCCTGAATGAGGACTCCAGCGACCAAGTGGGTGGAAGCGGAGATATACAGGATGAAATCCCTATCAAAGTCAGGTGGACAAATCAAAGGAGCGGATGTGAGAGTATGTTTCATGGCATCAAAATACTTTTGAGCATGGGCATCCCATACAAAAGGGATATTGGAGTGGAGAAGTGTAAGGAAACCATGTGCGGTGGTGGCGTAGTCAAGTACAAACCGGTGAAAAAAATTAGCTTTGCCTTGGAGGCTTTGTAACTGGCGTAAAGTGCGGGGGATCGGAAGCTCAAGAATGGCTTGAACTTTTAATGGGTCAAGAGATATACCATCTTTAGACACAATGAAGCCTAAAAGATGGCCAACAGGCACACAAAAGACACACTTCAGCGGGTTGAGGCGGATATTATACTTGCGACATTGGAGAAAGACGGTGCACAGATCGTGGAGGTGTTGCGCCCGATGTTTAGAACGTGCGGTAAGGTCATCTAAATAAGCAAGGATAATGTGAGTCAGGTCATGGAAATAGTAAGACATAGCCCGCTGAAAAGTGGCTCCAGCGTTTTTAAGACCAAATGGCATGACTCAATAGGAAAAGGTTCCCCATGGACTAATGAACGTGGTTTTGAGTTGATCAGCACGACGAATGACAATTTGGTTGTATCCAGAGAAACCATCCATAAAAGATAGCACCTCGTGCCCTGCACCTTCATCAATTATTTGGTCAATGAATGGTGTGGGGAAGTTTTCTTTGGGACAAGCTTTGTTCAGATCACGAAAGTTAGTGCAGACACAGATTGTGCCTTGTTTCTTGAGAACGGGAACCGGATTGGACACCCAAGTGGTGTATTCAATGGGATAGATAAAACCAACCTGTTTGAGCTTATCGATTAAGCTTTGACAACTTCACGTCTGGAAGGATTAATGGGTCTCATCTTTTGACGGACGGGATTGGCATCAGGCCATGTATTGATATGGTGTTCGACAATGGTAGGATTAAGTCCGGGAATTTCTAAATAGGACCAGGCAAAAATATCACGAAATTCTTTGAATAATTTGGTGTAAGCTTCAATCTCTTCTGTGGTGCAATGGGCGCCCAATGTGACATTTTATTCAATCCCTAGTTTGTCAGAAATGTCAATTTTAATGGTAGGAGAGATATTGGCCATATTTCCTTCTTCGAAAGCATCAGGTGCAGGGATGGGATTTCTAAACCAATCGACTCTATTAGGAAGGAAGTATTTAGTTTACACAACATATTGGTCATGGGACTGCTGCGGGAGGAAGTATGCACAGTGGTGCATATCATTCCATGGAAAGTCAGGATGGTCCAGTGCTTCCATAATGTCTTCATCGGAGTGGAAGATGGGTTGATTAGCGGAAGGAGGATCACTTGACTTATCATCATGTGAAAAATGGCGCACATGTGCAACGTCATGGGGAGTGGTCGAAGGCTCCGACACATTGGCATCAGGAGGAGGGACGGCAATGGGAGTAGGAAAATCTGAAGCAGAATACGTAAACAAGGAGAGGGGGTGCTTGTCCTTTGGTGCCCCCTTGCGAGCTTTTCCCTTCTTACACAAGACGGTCGTAACTAGAAAAGGTTCCGGTTGAGGTGACGGAGGCACTGGGCTAGCGGGAGAAATAAAAGAGACCGGTGGAACCGGGGTCAAAGCAAGGTAAGGTTTGGGGGTAGCATCTGGAGGATCGAGGGGGTCACGAGTATCATCTGAAGGTAAAGAAACAGGAGAAGGAGGCTCAGAAGGATAATCATAGTACATCATGAAAATCTGGTAATCAGGGGAACTAGATGGAAGAGGTTGAGCAGCCACCTGTCCTTCAAGTGGTTGGGTGGCCACAAGTCCCTGCTGAGGAAAAGGATCGGTAAGCACAGCCGGTTGACTAGGTGCATGACTAGGAGGAACGGAAGGAATCACTTGTTGTCCTCTCAATGTTGCTTGAGACTCCCATAGTTGTCACGTCTGTGGTAGCAGGGGACAATCATGTGTATAATGACCATAAACACCACAACATGAACAGGGCGTGTTTGTACGAAGAGGCCTATCTTGCTTGGGCTGAGTGCCTTGTTGCTGGTTTGTGGTGTAAGGAGCATTACTTTGATTAGGTCCATGATTACCAGAGGCAGCTTGATTTTGATTGCCTTTCCTCTTCCTTTTTGAGGGAGGAGGATTAGTCATGCCCTGTTGTGCGTACACCTACCCTGGAGGGGGTGGTGGTTGCTGTTGCGGGGGTTGAGAAGGCAAGGCAGGAGGAGGTGCTAATTTTTTAGGAGCTGGAGCACCAGGCTGTGGATACGGATAATAAGAAGGTTGGGTAGGAATGTGGTAAATAGGAGGTTTGGAAAAAGGAGGAGGCATTCCATATCGTGGATACGTACTATCGGGAAGGGAAAAAGTGCTAGAGGAGCTAGCCCCTCTCTGAGAGAAACCATAGCCCACGGGAGGTTGAGCATATGGATTAAAGAGAGCTCCAACGATACCATCAGTGGCATGAGATGCCCCCGGTGCGTTGGCACCACCAAGTCTGGGAAGATCAAGTAGGACGGTATAAACATAACCCAACTGAGCATAGATCAGGTCATACTTTAACGCAATCTAAAGAGCGGCTTCTTCGGTTTGAGGAAAGTGCGATGCGACATCTTTCCCGATAGGTGGTAAGAGAGTCCTAAGGAACCAGTCCATGTAGACACGGTCCTCGAAGGGAGGGGCTCAACATAGGCTCCTTCTTCTACGCCATTCCTGAACATGGTGGAAAGGCGGGTTGCAGATGATTGGCAGAAAGAGGTCAAGAGCTCGGTACCAATGTCGTAACGTAGGGGGAGCTGGAAATAAGACAAAAAATCCCAGGCTAGAGTCGCAAAGGTGGTATGAGAAGAAGGGGCCTGATCTACATACCACTTAGAAGCCTCACCTGTAAGCGTTCATTAGAACAACCGAAGACGAATAGATTCATCGGTAATGGAATTAGTCGAACATGACATGTGGAAAGACTGAACATGATTTGAAGGATCTTTTCCAGCAAGACCTTAAAATTTTGGGATGTCTAAAGGGAGCTTGGTTGGCATAGCGGGCCACTTATCATCATGGTGTATAGGGTTGTTTATCAATTGGTCAAAATCGGGGAGGCTGAGGCCTGCCATGAAAGGGAGCAAGGGTGCTACCGGGGTAGCGTCTGTGGCAGTCCCACTAGTGGTATTTCCGGAGGGAGGGCCAGGGTTACCACTAGCATTAGGTCCTACACCAGATATAGTGAAGGTGTTAGGGGGAGAACCGGAGGTGCGACGAGAAGGAGAACCCAAAGGACCATAAGAAGATTTGGTGTGTGGACTCGGTAGAGGAATAACTTGAACTCTATGTGGAGGAGTAAGTCTTCCAACCGGAAACTGAGGACGAAGGCCAAGAATTCTCCAAGGTGAATGCCTTGGTGGCGTAATGATGATGATAAAAACATGACACGCGGGAAAAAGAGACCAACAAGGGCAGGGAGGTGCAGGATCAAGTGATTACAATGTCGAAACAAGGGAAAAGAGGTGCAGGTCAAATGATTTCAATGTTTTAGAGTCTTTGCTTGGCGGTGTTAACCAAGCCCTTTTTCGCTTAGGGTGTGTGTGTAAAAGTGTGTAAATTTTAATTTTTAAACCCAGACATTTGTAGAGAAAATAAAAAATGTGTTGTAGAGCTGTGAATAATCATGCAAATGACAGTATATAGGCCTGCAAAACAGAAAATAAATAACTAGCAATACAATAATCTAAACCCAATGAGGCGGGTCTCTCAACAATTAGTCTCTAGGTGAGAAAAAAACTAATTTAAACACACTAAAAAAGGCTAATAGATCTTAGGTCAAGAGGGACAGAGATCTAAAAGACAAAATCTGCTGGAAATTGGTGCAGAAAACAACAATAAATCAAAGGAAAGTTGTTGTAAAAAGAGGTGGAAAAAGTCTATCTCTAGGAGGAAAGCAGAGTGCCCCCTAATGGAAAACCAACCCAAAGCTAAATAGGAAGATTTGGATGGACAACAAGCCAATCTGAAGTGGATCTGAAAATGAGGTATCAAATCTGAAAAAATGGCTGAAGACTCTGAAATTTCAGACAACCCGCAATAGCAAACACTCTTCCACAAAAAGTGGAGGGTATTGAAGCCCTACGGGCTAGGTTCCCACTTAGTTGAGCGAAACCAAACAAGTACAGGTCCAAAACAGGCAGATAAGGAGGTCAGACAACCCTGTCCAGGTCGCAGTTTTTGGCCTTTTTTTAGCAAAGGTCGCACTTTTTGGGCTGTAAAGTGTGTCATGGAGGTCCAGGTCACAGGTTTTGGGCAAAAAAGTGTGACCTGCACTTCTGACACTCTCGGCGGCAGGTTTCAGAAAAATTAGTCGTCTCAGTTGCGGCTGATGTCTTTCACTTGCGCAATGGGTCCGAAAACACGTGGAAGTTAGAGTTTTTATATTTTGAGGGTTTTATGGGTTAAAAAAACATCAAGAATAAGCAAAACAAGGGGCTGAAGAGAAATCCTAGGGCCTAAAGTAGCTGGATATGCAAGGATCAGAAAAATGACAGTAGTCGTAAAGGTAAACCCGTGTGGAGTTGGCAGTTGTTAGAATGAACATTTATTCGAAGTGTACGAAAAAATACCACTTTAGCTATGCATAACTTATAGCCCTAACAACAGAAATGACTGCTAATATCTTCAGATCTGCAATTAGATGATCAAGACAAATGCTGCAAAAATCTAGATCTATGCATTAGAATACATTAAACAGTAGAAAAATTAGATTTACTCCATAGATCCAATAGACAAGACAAGAATATATCCAATGAATAATTTTATTAATGGCACCTGGGAGGAAAACATAAGAGGGTGTTCCCTATTCTCCTCAATGGGATGGGTTCTTGTGAGTCCTCAGCACTTCAAATTTAGAACTTCTCTCTCTTGATGGTGTAGAAAACCCAGACAAAAATGGAAAAGTATGGCTATGATTATGGATCAATAGCTAGACCAAGTGTTGAGATCCAGAGTGATCTTTAGGCAATAAAAGGCGACAAATGAATGGAAAAACCCTTCTATTTATAAAAAAATATTGAGTTAGTCTAACTCTTGGTATAATTTTTATGGAATATTTTATTATATTTGTTGGAGGGAAAAAGTATTTGACTTGAGTCAAATCCATTTATTTGTAAATAATAAATAAATAAATGATTTATTTATTATTTTAAGGATGTGCTTAAGTAATAATAAATAAATAAATGATTTATTTATTATTTTAAGGATATGGTTGAGTAATAATCAAATAAATAATGATTTATTTAATTATTTAAAGGTGAATTAGTCATATTTAACAAATAATATTATTTAAATAAGATTTAATCAATTATTCTTCGAAAATAATAAGATAAATAATGATTTATCTAATTAATTTCCTTGTTTTGGGTTAAATATAACTAGAAATATTAATTAAACTATTGTTTAACTAATTATTTCTTGAGGAAAATCAAACAAATGTATATTTGTTTAATATTTCCTTATGGGGTTTCCTGTTTAGACCATACACAACTTAATAAAGGCGATTTATTAAGTTATTTTCATAGTGAAAGCAATTTTACTTGGAGTAAAATTGGTCTTACATGGTGTACTTGGGTCCATCTAATGATAATAGGTTAGATGACCAAAAAATGGTGTAACAGTGTCTATGTGGTGATTCCACTGGGGGCATGTCTTTTCCTAGTGATATTATTGATGGAATGTATAGTAATTATCCATGTCGATGATTTCTATGTTCATCACAACATTCGAGCTCTGCGCAGAATTGGTGAGTTGATTTTTATTGTTGCTATTGTTCCTTCAAAAAGGGAAGGACTTAGGAGGCTTGCTGCTAGTAGAAGTCTCACTTGACATTTTCTTTAGTTCTCAAATTTCATTGGTGTGTGTCTTCACCATCTTGGTCAAGCTTTTGATATCTGATGGTTCCTTTTCTATAGCCTTACTAGAAGAAGGTCATGACTTCCTACTAGTTTCTTTGGATTCCTTAGCATTAGGGGAATTTTGAGGTCTAAAATGGGCCTCCTAAGAAAAATTTACAACCAAAATAAAATTTATAAGAAACAATAGGATTCAAGATGATGATGTCAACCATGGGGGATGATTCACCATTTTTAGAGTAAAAAAGAAAAAATATTAAAAAATAATAAAATATTAAAACTACTTTTTTATCTCGTATTTTCAACTTATCTCCCAAGGTTTTACTCAAATTTTGAGTGGGAGTACTCATTGGATGCAAAATTTAATTCATCATCCAAAGAGTACCCATGTTGCATACTTTCTATGGACCCAACTACACAAAAAATGAGAAATACATGAAAAAACATGATTGAAATCACGTTTTTCATGTATTTCTCATTTTTAGTGTAGCAAAGTCCATAAAAAGTATGCAACATGGCTACTCATTATATGAGGAATCAAATTATGCATCCAAGAGTGTTTCCGTTCAAAATTTGAGTAAACCCATAGGGAGATAAGTTGAAAATATGAGTTGAAAAAATAGTTTTTTCTTTTTTCCCTCTAAAATTTGATGATTTAATTTAATCTTATTTTATTATTTCCACTATTATTTTATAATTTCCTTAGGAGGCCCATTGTAGACCTCAAAATTCCCCTAATGATTCGTCATCATTTGCCATGACTCCAATCAAGTGCAAGTCCTTCTCAATGGTGATCGCTTCTGCAAAGTTTAATTCCAGTGTGGCCTTTGCAGCTCTTTTCATTAACCTCGAAATATTGGTGGGAAAGGCAGTTGTGTAATAATCAATAGTGATCGAATCATGTGGTTGCATGTCTAGGGGGAATTTATTCAATATACAATTGAAATTATGGTTAAAATAATTCATTTTCTCCTTTTGCCCCATCTTCATGCTTATCAGATCCTTAAGTAACATGGAAGGAGTCTTGTCGTCTACAAACTTCTCAATAAATAAATTTTTAAACTCCCTCCAGGTGTGGATTGAATTCATGGGAAGACTATGGTACCATGTTCTTGCTTTTCCTTCTAATGTATAAGCGAATAGTTTGCAGGCAACATCATCATACCTTAAATCCAACATTCATAGATGCATGTAAAATTCATCAAGGTGGTCTTATGCCTTCGTTTTCTTATCTGGATCATACTTTGAAAGTAGCTTTTCCAGATGTCTTGGAATATTATTCAAATTGTCTAGAAGAGAAAGAGGCCCTTGGGCCATCCAATCCAAATTATGGTCGGCCATGTTCTCGCCTATGTGTTCTTCCTCCTTATCATAATATTAGGAATCTTCACCATCTAACCCATCAAAGAGGCCATCAGAAGAAAAAAAAACAATTGTGTCATCCTCATACTCTTCGTTAAGAGGTGGAAAATGTTATTGATTTACTATATAATTTTCAGATTCTTCCAACTAATCAAGGGTGGAAAAGACCAAATATTCCACTTTTAAAACTTATATACCAGTATTGGTTGTTTCTTTCTACTTCCAAAAATGTGGAAGATTCTGTGCTCCAGGAATTAATCCATTATCCTTTGCGTAGCGACGCGTTATGGGTCGAATTTCCCGAATTTGTTCGTAAGTAACCTCAAAATTTGATTCTAGGCTACGCTGAGAAGATCCTCCTACTTCAGGGATCATATTCAGAATAATGCTTGGAGATCTGCTACCTTATCCAGAAGAAGAATCATTTGGGTGTGCAGTGTTATCAGCCATAAAAAACTAGCTGCCCTCCTTCTAGTGCCAAAATGTTGACGATGTTGGATATCGCCAGCATACAAGTGATCTCCCTAATATAATGTCCCAACTAGAACTCAGACTGTTTGGTGTAGGATTCCCATCCTGAATACATCCAGGTTTCCATTTACTTAAATATATTCCTTGGATTTATCTTTCAGCATAAGAGATAAGTGCAATTTTCCTTTTGAATGAGTAAGCTAGTATGCCTTGTGAATGTTCAATTTCCAATGGATCAAGGTTATATTACTACAAAAAGGAAAATAAAGTAAGCCTCTAAGAGAGAAGTAATAGTAATACCCTAATAGAGACACACATAAATGATAAATACTCATCTAACAACAAAAAAAATATTTCATAAGGATGCGATGATCATTATAACATAACAACACATTTCCAACAAGGAGCACCGAAGTAATCGAAATAGTTCAATTAATCCAATATTGATGAAAACAAACATGAAACATATACATTGAAAGAATAGTCTTAAAAACATACATAATCCATTTGTGAAAACGTGTTGGCCTAGAAGGCTTCAATATTAAGCAAAAGCCCTAAGATACATAAATGCAATGAACACAACTAGCTCCAATAGTGGAGCATTAGAGCTAGTAATTTCTCCCCAAAAGTACAAATTTTATCTCTCTAATTCCTTATGGGAGAAGCCAAGGTTAAAATTCCTTTTCATGAGGAATGAGGATCTATTTATAACTTGAGGAATGACCTTTCACATCCTCATGATTCTTGAATTTCTAGCTTCTAGTGACCTTTTGACTTCTACACCCATTGGAATTCCAAATTAATTTTGGAATTACATGTGACTTTTGGTATTACATGTCTTTTGTACTTCCATAACTATTTAGTTCATACATGACCCTTGGTCTTCCACATATTTGTTCTTAGAATGGTTACAATACTACATCATGACTTCCACATCATCATTTGATGAGAGTTGACATGCCACTATCTTTGATGAATAGGACTAATAGTGACTGATGACATGAAATTTCTTTAGCAGTGACATGGATTAACAATTTATCTTCATTATTCATGCAACTTTAATCGTTGATATCCTCCACCCTCCAAAGGGTATTTGATTATATGGAGTCTTTGAGGTACTTTGATCTTCAAGACTCAAGTGTGTTATTTTTCTTTCTGTGCTTCCTTTGTTTATTCTCCTTTCCCGATATACCTCATGTGTGCTTGCCACAATGTTTTTGGAGTACATGTGTCTACTCTCACTCATGAAGACTAACCATCAACCTGAAAATCTCCTATTTTACCTTCTTTCATGCATATTTTTTTTTCATTCCTTTTTGATGCACTCAAGTGGGATAAAAATGTCTTCTAGGTGCATGGGAACACTTCAAAAGGTTGAAGGGTTGAATAGGGAAGGCTTCGGGGCTTCGATATGTTCTCATGTGCTCAAAATAAGGGTAAAATCAAGGCAAGGCACATGGCGCAAGTCTGAAGGAAAAAGGGGAAGGCTTCGAGCTTCCAAAGTGCATTGTGTGCTCAAGGGAGAGATGGAGGGCATAGGGCACACTTTTGAAGGCTGAAGGGTGAAGGATTCAAGCCTTCGGGGTGCACTCATGCTATCAATAATCCCAAGAGGGTGCATGGCACAAGTCTGAATGCCAAAGGACATAGCTTCGTCCCTTTGGAGTGTGTAGTTCAGAGTAAGAAAGGGGGAAGAGAGTTGAGTAGTGTGCCTTATGCTCCTATAGGGTGCATGGCACACTTTTTAACAAAGAAGGATTCCCCATTAAGGCTTTTGAGTGCAGTCATGTTCTCTTGGCCTTAATGAGGTTGCTTTGAAACCAAAATTTTTCTAATTATGGAAAATGAGGCAAGGGGGAGGGAAGGATGCGTTTATACATAGAACCATGTGTCACACATACCAACTCATCAATAAAACTTATACAAACTTGAAAAATGGTGAATATATGTAAAAATGCCACTTTATACACATTGCCCAAGTGCAACGAGTGTAGTGTGTGAAAATGCGACCAAAAAGTGTCGTTTTACAACAACAAATATGTTACAACCATGAAATGTGGAAATTATGTTGTAGATTTGCAAATTCTCATGAATTTTTAATAAATATCACAAGACACAAACCTACTCTACTGCTATGCGGAAATTATTTCACAATTTGGAATAAAAATTTCAAACATGCAATAAGAAATCACACACATGCAAATACTATTTTTTCGGGAAATAAAACTGATAAAATCCCCAATGCCTTCTTGCATTAATCTGATCAATAGAGATGTATTACAATTTTTTTTCTCAACTGAGCACAACCTCAAGTGCATAACCTATCTCTCTTCTCACTGAGAGGATTTGACTCAGACTTGGTCAATTTATGCCTCTGCTTGAGCCCCTACTTCCTTGCCTTATTCCTTGAGAAATTAGGCTCCTATTAAATAGGAAATTCCTCTAATTCATTCTGCAATTCCCAAGTATGGTCCAGTTGAACTCATGCAACATATGTACACTCAACTAATTTTCAACGACTAGTTAACTTCCTTGGAAAATCCACCACGAATTGAAAAATCAAATTATTTTCACGAACGAGCTAATTGTTGGTTGATTGATCAGTTAACTAGATTATCTTTGAGTTAGACTTATGTTCGACTACTTAAATGACCATCAACTAGTTATATTAATAGTTAGAACTAGTTTAATTGATTACAGCTGAAATTCGCTCAACCTAGCCTCCTGAAATTTAGGAATCACTACATGCAACTGAAATTCATGCCCTTAAGTTGAATTAAATCAGCTAGACTCTTATTTTTTAGGAATCAACACAATAAAATTGAACTTGAACTCATTAAATCGAATTATTTGTTCTTAACTAAGTGACAAGGGACATGTCACCTCAGTTAACTCCTCCAAGTTGTCTGTTGATGTGGAAATTTGAATTTCCTCAATTTAATTAAGGGAAAATAAAAATTGAGTCTTTATTTCTACATTTTTAACACTCCCTTTCAATAAGAAAGGGATTATCATCCAACCCAATCCTGCACTTGTGGAATGTATTGCATGCAACACCTCTCATTATTGTTGTTGCTACTGCAACATCTGCAACTGAGAAGCATCCAAAACCATTAAATCAACTATTTCTTCAACTTTCTACTGGGAAAACCATTAGAGAAATTTTGAGGTCTAAAATGGGCCTCCTCAGAAAAATGTACAACCAAAATAAGCTTTATAAGAACCAACAGGATTCAATATGATGATGTCAACCATGGTGGATGATTCACCGTTTTTGGAGTAAAAAATTAAAATGATTAAAAAATAATAAAATAATAAAAATACTTTTTGAACTCGTATTTTCAACTTGTCTCCCTAAGGTTTTACTCAAATTTCAAGCGGGAGTACTCATTGGATGCAAAATTTAATTCCTCATCCAAGGAGTACCCATGTTTCATACTTTAGATAGACCTTGCTACACGAAAAATGATGAATACATGAAAACACATTATTGCAATCACTTTTTTCATGTATTTCTCATTTTTTGTGTAGTAGGGTCCACCAAAAGTATGCAACGTGGGTACTCCTTGGATGAGGAATCAAATTTACATCCAACGAGTGTTTCCGATCGAAATTTGAGTAAACCCATAGGGAGATCATTTGAAAATATGAGTTGAAAAAATAGTTTTTTCTTTTTTTCCTCTAAAACTTGGTGATGTAATCAAATCTTATTTTTATTATTTCCATTGTTATTTGATAATTTCCTTTTGAGGACCATTTTAGACCTCAAAATTCCCCTAATGTATGTTGTTGCTAACTCTGCTATCGAGCCTCTTTCTCTCCTTTGTACTCCTGAGTGTTTTATTGACATTAATCCTCCTGCTACTAAATATTGTGGGCCCCCCATAGCAAGGTAATGATCCATGAGGAGAAAACCTCACTGGACCCTTCCCAAAATTTTTCAACTCTCTGACTAAGGATCTACATCGCTCCACCTCACCCTTGGAGGTATAGCTGCATGTGCTCCCTCTTCCCACTTGGATAAAATTGTCCCCTTACTGAAGGTATCTAACTAGTCTTCTTGGTTAGCCCAACTGCTAACTGATTGAGGCTCCCTCTTGAGAGCTAAATCATGCTCCCTCTTAACCACAACATTTATAATCTTTGCCTTGCTTTTTAAGGGTATGCATGCATCTTCCTTTAATGTGTAGAGTCTCTCAATCATAACACAAGTTTTCTTGATTTGACATGAAGCAAGATGCTTGAGGTAGGCATTCCCATCTCTAGAGACTACCTCACACCCTTTGTCTTCAATCCTCAATTTATTCACCAGGTCAAGTTTCTTGGCTTCATTTCTATTTCTAAATATCTCATTGAGGGTCGTACACATAGAAAAGGGATTCTCTCTGCCATGTAATTTCAAGGCTATGTGGTCTTCACAATCTCCAGAATGATCCTCCTGGCTCTAGCTACATATTTCTTCCACTGAGCTAGGTTCTAGGCATCATATTCTAGTGGTTGTGCAACATGTTTCTTGATGTATTCTAGAAATCCATTTTCATCTAATACCGCCTCCATGCGATCCTCCCATGCAACAAAATTAGAGGTTCCTTCCAAGGCATACTCTAGTCTTAGTCCATTGAAATCCATCTTCTTAGTTCTGAAGAAAACATGCAACACTGATCTCCAAATTCGAACCTCTGAGAAACAACGTTGAATTTCTAGTCTACTCTGATTCCAACTCTACTACCGTGTAGAAATTATGATGCATATTTACAACTACTCATGAAGTTTTAATCAAGATAGCAAGACATAATCATACTCTACTGCTCTGCGGAAAGTATTTCACAATTTAGAACAAAAATTTCAGACATGCAATAAGAAATCACATACATGCAAATAATATTTTTCTCGAGGAAATAAAACTGCTAAAAACCCCAATGATTTCTTGCATTAGTATGATTAATAGAGATGTATTAAAAATTATTTGTTCAACTGAGCACAACCTACAAGTGCATAACCTGTCTCTCTGCTTATTGAGAAGCTCTAACCCATACTCTAGTCAATTTCTGCCTCTGCTTGAGACCCTACTTCCTTGCATTTTTCCTTGAGAAATTAAGCCCCTATTAAATAGTAAATTCCTCTAATTCATTTTTTAATTCCCAAGTATGGTCCACCTGACCTCATGCAACATTTGTAAACTCAACTATTTTACAACTGCTGGTTAACTTCCTTAGAAACTCTACCACAACTAGGAAACTCAAATTAGTTGCATGCATGAGATAATTATTAGTTGATTGATCAGTTAACTAGATGAACCCTGAGTTAGACTGATGTTCCACTACTTAGCTGACCACCAACTAGTTATATTAATAGTTAGAACTAGTTTAACTGAAATTAACTCAACGTAGGCTCCTAAAATTTAAGAATCACTACATGCAACTACACTTCATGCCCTTAACTCGAATTAAATGAGCTAGACTCCTATTTTTTAGGAATAAACACAAGAAAAATTAAATTGAACTCATTAAATCAAATTATGTGTTCTTAACTATGTGACAAGGGCCATGTCACCTCTAGTATTAATAATCAATTTTTGAAAATTTGTAGTTTACAATAACATCCAAGGGAGGATACCCATGGCCCGAGAACACAATCAAATTATAGATTATGTGAATTTGATATGGATGTTAAAAACCATGTAAGTGTACTTGTGCATGTGAAAACATTGTAATTATCGAGCTTAACCATCTTGCCATGGAAATTCATAATGTCTTTCCTCAATTTTATCATCTCTCATTGTACTCGGTTTCAAAGAAAGTTTTCCATTTTTTTCTACTATTTCTCATCAGCTTTTTGATCTTGTCCTACAACTCTTGTTGTACAGTGCATTAAAACCAAATAGTTAAGGCTTAGTTGTAGCCTAGTCACATTATTAGAATAAACACATCTCCTTCCAACTTTATATATGATCTTACCAAATTTTTCTTCACCTGAAAATTTCCAAATATTTTTAGAACTTGAAACCAGTATTTTGAATATCATATGTAAGGTAAAAATACATCTAGGAACATACATATCTATACAACGACAGGGTTAAAATTGTTGAGAATGGTGAAGGAATGCTTGGTGAGGCAAGGGATGCAAAATAAAAGTGATCAAGAGAGTCATCACCATGTGGTGGAAAGAATGGAGATTCATAACCACCATGTTGTGAGAGGAAGCCTGCATTGGCCCATGGTAAGAGGAAGGGATAATGTAATATTCACAATTTTAAAAGGGAGGAAATATTATTTTTATTAGAAAAGTGCAAAATAATAATATTTTATTGGATAATGGCAACAAATTTTATTTTATTAAAATGGTGGAAAAAATCTATTAAGTAGAAAATGCCCCTTAGCAATAAAATAATATTAAAAATGACTATAGAAGCATGGAGAGAAATTATATAAGAAGGATAGACTCATTTGTTGGGTGTCTTTTGACTATTACACTTCACATTTCAACTTCTCTTGGAGTTGTTTAACACAAGGGTCAAAGTGTTATTTAGCACAAAAATTTGAGGCATAATTCCACCCTTATTTTGGATAACTTTGAGTGTTTCCCTAGTGAGGAAGTTGGGGAATCCATCTTTAGGGATTCCACAAAGTTTATTGGAAGTGTTTACCTAGTTCTAAGTATTTTCTGGGCATAAAAATAGTTTGAAGTGTCCATTTGGGAATTAGCTATAGAGGGTTGGAGTATCAAAGGTTTTGCTAGATCTTTCTCTCATTTGAGCCGATTATTTTTCAATGAATTTGTAGGACTGAAGAGTTGGAGCATTGTGGAATGAATTTATCTTATTTGGAGTAGTGTGAAGAATTGGGAAATACTAGGAAACTCACACTAAATTGGGGCTTTCCAAATCAACTGGAATTTACCCAAGTTTTTTCTAGATTTTTCTGGGTTTTTTAGAGGAGTTTGTGGTTAAAAGTTCATAATTTTTTAGGCAGTGTTCGGGTTGGAATTAAACATTCCTTCAACAATGTGTTTTATCTATAAACTAGGTAATTCACACCACTTAGTGGGATTGATATTGGCTTGGAGTTTAGCCAAACCATTTCTGGGTTTTTATGGGTTTGGTGCGAGGAGCCTCAGATTAATTTTTTTTCAGAATTTTTGGACCAGTATTGAGAGTATAAACACTATTTCGTCTTCAACAAAAACAAAATAATTTATGGGCACTACGAGTTAATTATTTGAGCCATTTTCCAGCACTTGGATATACCTCATTTCACATAGGTTTCTCATGCATGCAATTATAATCCCACAATCTATTGTTCTATTCTATTTTGTGCCCAATTTCCAGCACTATTAATAAAATGGCTCAACATTCTTGCTCAATTTATTTAATTTTCTAATGGTGCATGTGCGTATAAATTTATGTTGTTATAGATTTATGCATGTTTTTTTATTTACTGAATATTTATGTTATGAATATTAGAGTGGTATAAGAGTATGATCTTGGACAACTGTGGGGAAGCCAACAAGATCATGAAAAGTTGGGCATGCATGTATATTTATTAGTGGAGCCATAGATAAACCAATGATGCAAGGGAGTATACAAGAACTCTAGGACGAGATCTACCGGAATGATGATATATTAGCCAAGTTGAGGAAGATAACTCACTAATTCCATCCTCATTATTATGAAGGAAACTCTATAGGTGCACATGCCATGAGAGTGAAACCATTTACACCATGTGGATAAAGTCAGCAGAATCGGGGCAATAGACCTCCTCAAAGGGTGTGGACAAGACGAGAGTAGTTATATGATGGGGCCAAGAGGAAATCTTACTTCAGATTATGGGGCCTAGGATGCAGGTACACTAACCACGACCTCGAGGATGATGTTAAGAATGAGGCTAAGGGTACACGGGGTTGTGAGGAGCACGTAGATATACCCAGCATGATGCATGAGTTACCCTTGTTGGAGATTAATTTGATAGCCTTGGTTGACACATTAGTGGAGACAATATTTCATACACTCATAGGGCCATCTATTGACGAGGTACCTAGAGTTGTGACCAAATTTCCATATGATGATTGCCCACAACAGGTTGATGAGGTGTCGAGATACATAGAGGTATCCACCGTTGATGAGGTGCCAAGAGACATATCCACCATTGATGAGTTTCTAGTAGACATAAAGTTATCTAGATTTTTGAGAGAGTTTACAGATGATAGTCACCCACATAAGTTTCAACAACTCCAAGATGACCTTATAGCATTCAAAATGAAGGCCACTATAGTTCGACATGCCCTTTTGCAGCAGAATGGGGAGTTGGATGGCATGTAATTGGTTTGTATTGAGTTAGTGGCCAATCTAACTCACATTGGGGAACGATTAGATTCCCTAATTGTATAGTTATAGGAGTACACATTGGAGCATCAGAGCAACCCTCTTCCATCATACATGGATGGGGCTTACAAGCTTGTTGGGTTAACTCTACACGTGGGAGAGAGAGGAAAATTTACCTAGTCAGATCTCATGTGTTGACCAGGAAAGTGAGATGAGGTGACATGAGTTTCACAAGGTGAAACATTCACATATTATTAAAGTTATTGTCTGTATAGGTACATGTCCATTTTATCCTTCCCTTGGGGTTGGATTGTTAGAGACTTTGAGTTGGTACCTAATGGAGTGGGCTAGACCTATGGAGATGATCATAATCTAGAGTGAAGCTTAGTAAGATCTTACAGACATTAGGGATGTTGGAGGCCCAAGTTGGCACTGGGATCCAGGTGGGGATTCCTATCATATCCTATAGATGTAGGATGTCTAAAACATTGGTAGTGTAGTTGACATATAAATTGAATGCACACACTCTCTATGGGAGTTCGAGTCGGCACTAGTGGCTAGGTAGTTTGTGAGCAGATTCCATGGGTTGTTTAGGCATGTTGGTTGTGCATGGGGTCGCAAGATGATTAGCATACTTTGGCAGGAAATTTTCAAAAGAAGTGGCATGGGTAAGCCACCAAATAAGGATTGTATGGAGATGATGCTTTCCCATTCATCCATTGGGAACAAGAGCCGCCGAGGATCAACACAAAAGTGATATAACCTCTAGTAGGTGTGGAATTAGGCTCCTCAATTCTACCAAGATAGATGAGGATATATGAAGTGCGTCATGGTGGGTTCACTAGTAGAGTGGCGAATACATTGGTACATGCGGGATACCATATGATATAGGGCGGTATGAGAGTAGGCAGTGGTGCCCATGGGTGCACAGAGATATGTTGCAGAGTCTAGTGTTATGTAGAGGGATGAAACCTGATGTATATAGACTGAATTTTAGACCCTAACATCTAGTGGTATATAGGGTTATGTAGTGATGAGCAGTGGCATGCAAAGGAGCATGAAGGTGTATGGTGGTGTGTTGTGGTGAATGGGTTTTCTCGGTGGAGTAGGAGGAGCAACGCATAGCGCATTGGTTTTATGGGTGGAGTGATGAATGCATTGGTACATATGGGACACCAAACGATACAGGGTGACATAGCAGTGAGTGGTGGCACTCGGGGGTGTACAGTGGTATGCCGCAAGGAACAATGATACGCAGAAGTGTATAGGGACACATGGTTGTTTGCAGTGGCATATAGTGTTTCACAACGAGATCTTAGAGAATATCATTGGATTCTTGATAGGGATGTCAGGAATACCATCAAGTTTGGATTACCCAGAGTCAAAGAGGGGATGAATGAGCATCTGGGGAAATTGTGTTCAAAAGAGACATATCTTCGATTAATCTATCAGTAGACCCGAGGAAAAGAGAGGGAGATCCATAGGTTTACCCTTGAGTATCCATATGGGCTCTTGATCCTACCCTTGCGAACCTATACATATTTCACTCTTTAGTATTTCTTACAATCATAGAGAGTTTGGATGTTTCCCCTTGATTCTCTCAGTATAGGCGAAAAGACATGAGAGGCTTACTCGAGGAATTTAAATGGGACACAATGTATCCAGAGAGAGTCTTCTAGATAGTTTCATTTGGTCAAGGTGTGAACTAATGGTAGAGGCTCGAGAATTATTTGGTTTGTTGTAAGAGTATCATATGTTCCACCCCTAAGCTCACACTTAGGAAGATGATTGTGAGGGAGCCACATTATGCACTTTCAGCAAGATAGACCAAGGAAATATATGAGCACGAGGTATAGTGGATGGTAGAATTCATCTATAGGAGGGTTTGCAAACTTCAAGAAGTTTCTAGGTGCATCATCAATAGTTGGGATAATAAAGTTTGTTGTATTTTATGGTATAAGCAGAGTAATTTGGCATGTATGGGACTGATTCTCGATGATTGGAGGTCATCTGATTACATACAGGAGTTATATACAACACGCAGATGGGTTCTAGCATATAGCAGGGCTTCATAGTGACAGTTATTGAGGATTGGGAGTTGTGAACTTCTAGTGTGGATATGGGATCCAAGGATCCAATTGAATGATGGATCGATCCAATTTGTGGTGAGTACGACCATGATAGAAGGTGATTCAATTCATTCTTCGGTTGACACATAGGTGATTGTTGTGGACTTCATCATATGGTGAGGTAGGTTTCTACTTAGAATCAAGGCTAGCCATGGAGTGGTAGACTCTGACATTACTGAGTTTCCCTTGCAGGTTGGACATAGCTTCAATCATGACAGATATTGTGGCTGAGAATTACACAATAGGAGGCTCCAATATGAGCATGTTGGGAAATCATTCATGACCAAGGTGTTGCGGTTTCATCGAGACAATCTCACACTGTGATGGGAATAGGATCCTGACATTGAAGGATTTGGAAGTTCAGCTACCCTTAGGGATGAGCTAGTTCTTATAGGGGAATATCATTTATATATTCCATTGGGTTTTAGTGGTTTACTGTTGGCATGGGGGACTTCACCAGCATGGTGGGATGATCAACAAGAGGAGATCATGGGGAGCTCATGCATGTGGATATTCATCTCCATAGTGATTGGATTGTATCTTTTGGAGATTATTCCTGAAGTGCATGAAATTGACTACTCAGTAGGGCAACTTCATGAGGGGTTGATTAGGATTTTATATTATCATGATGCTCTATTGATGGATAACATGGGGAGGGCTTCTGGAGCTTATACCTAGTTGGGTGGTGTGTGGAGCAAGGTGTGCTTCACGTTGATCAGGATATCCTGGGATCCAAGTTTCAGGAATTCCTTTATGATAAGATACTGCAGGGGATAGGGATGAGTCAATGGCATGTTTGGGTCCCTAGTATTGTTGTAGAGATAGTTTGGGACAACAGAAAGGGGGAGAAATTGTTTAGGCATTTCTTGAGGACAAGTAATTTTTGGTAGGGAGAGCTGTAATATTCCCAATTTTTGTGAGTGAAAAATTGCTAAGGGGGGTTTGCCCAACTTTGATTATAATGGGGAACATTAGAGAAATTTTGAGGTCTAAAATGGATCCCAAAACAAAAATGTATGACAAAATTCAACTTTATAAGAACCAATAATATTCAAGATGATGATGTCAATGATGGGGGACGATTCACCATTTTTGGAGTAAAAAATAAAAAGAAAAAACTCATATTTTAAACTTATATCCCTATGGTTTTACTCAAATTTTGAGCGGGAACACTCATTGGATGTGGAATTTAGTTCCTCACCCAAGGAACACCCATGTTGCATACTTTCGATGGACCCTGCTACATGAAAAATGAGAAATACATGAATAATGTGATTGCAATTCCCTCGATTTATATGAGGGAATTGTATTGCAACTATGCATTATTCTACGTGTGAGGAAAAGAGAGGAGTCTATATGAGAGAAAAAAGGAAGGTATAGTGGATTTGTTGTAGGTTGTATGCTTTCATTTTGTTGGATAATATAAAAGGAAGGAATGGTTGTTTCTCCATGGACGCAACCCAAAGTGGGTCAACCATGTAGATTTTTGTATCCCTTGATATATTTGTTTTTGTATTTGTGTTTCCATGATATTTTGTGTTCCATTTCTATGTTGTTTAATTTATAACAATTTTTGTTATAAAAGTGTATAAAAATCATATTTTATTGGAGAATGGAAGCAAATATTATTTTATTAAGTGGAAAAAGTTATCAAGTGAAAAAATGCCCCCAACAATAAAATAATATTAAAAATAAGTCTAGAAGCATGGAGAGAAATTATATAATGACACAAAACTCATTTTTTGGGCATATTTTGACTATTACACTTCACATTTCATATTCTCTTAGAGAATTTTAGCACAAGGGCTAGAGTGTTGTTTACCACAAGAATTCCACGCCTAATTCCACCCTCATTTCGAAGAACTTCGAGTGTTTCCCTAGTGAGGAAGTTGGGGAATCTATCTTTCAGGCTTCCATGGAGCGTATTGTAGGTGTTTACCCAGTTATATGTATTTACTATGTGCATAAGCAGTTCGAAGTTTCCATTTGAAAATCAACTATAGATGATTAGAGTGACAAAGGTTTTATAGGATATTTCTCTCATTTGAGGTGGTGGTTTTGTAGTGAATTTTTAGAACTCGAGAGTCGGAGCATCTTGGCACGGATTTATCTTATTTGGATTAGTGTGTAGAGTTGGGAAGACTAGGAAACTTGCACTAAATTGGGGATTTTTGGATCAACTTTAATATGCCCAAGATTTTTCTATGTTTTTCTGGTTTTTGTGAGAGGAGTCCATGGTTAAAATTTCATAATTTTATGGGAATTATTCGGGTTGTAAATCAACATTCCTTCAACAATGTGTTTCATGGGTAAAGTAGGTAATTCACAGCACTTGGTGGGCTTGACCTTGGGTTGGAGTTAATCCAAACCATTTCTGGGTTTTAATGGGTTTGGTGTAAGGAACCTCAAATTAAATTTTCAGAATTTTTGGAGTAGTAATGAGGGAAAAAAACCTAGTTCATCTTCATCAGTAGTATCATAATTTTTGGGCAATGCAAGTTAATTATTTGGGTCGTTTTCCAGCAATTGGGTCTACATAATTTCATCTAGGTTTTGCATGCATGCAGTGGAAATCTCAGGATCTATTGTTTTATTCTATTTTGTGCCCAATTTCTAACATTATTAATAAAATGGCTCAACATTCTTGCCCAATTTAATTAATTTTTTGATGGTGCATGATTGTGTTAAATTGATATTGTTGTAGTATTATACATGTCTTTGTTATTTCTTGAATATTTCTATTAGGAATATTACAAGGAACTATTATTTTATGAAATTGAGAATTAGGAGTGAAACACAAAAGCCATATTTAATAAAATCCTTTACCATTTGTAAAAAAATAAGGGATCATTATATTATGAGAAAAGAAGAATGGAAAATTCACAAGATTATGGTGAGAGATAAATCTAAACCATCTATTCTTGTATATGTCTAATAATATTTGGGGAACATTAAATCTAAACCCTACAAAAAAAAAAATAAAAAAAATCACATTATAATTAAAAATCTAGAAGGATTATTTCGAAATATACCATGCCTAACGGCGCAAATATTTGAATAGCCCTACAAATTTAGTATGCATAATCAAACATAAAATAACTGACTATTATCAACCAAGACCCACATGATTTTTGCTCCACTTGTATAGAACCTGCCTCATTTATGTAATAACATTTAACTTCAATGACCTACTACTACTTTCTTATAATGCATGATTCTCTAAATAGCTTTTGTTTGAATATAATTTGGTTAATATTGATTGTACGCTCTACTGAAAATTTAAACTTCATTCTTATGACTTATAGATTAGTATAAGTGAGCTAAATGTACTATGTATTATAATATATGTACAATCACTAAAGGAAATATACCTCTCCCTAAATTCTAGTTGTTTTACAACATCAAGAAAATGAACTCACACTTTTCTATTTTTTAAATTTATAATTCACACTATCAATAGATCTACCTGAGTTCACACTATCCATATTTTGATATACGTAATTTTTCCTTCCACATTTACCCAAATTCACCAGCCTTCCAGTGTAAACATGTGACAAAGAGTTACTATGACATGACCTGACCTCCTAGCGCGAGTTAAGGAAGTGGGGCCTACAACTAACCACCAACTAACAACTCACAACATTCCTTAGGGATAAAGGACACTCAGGGACTAAATAACCACCCCAGATGACCAAACCCTGAGCTAGTGCTACTTTTAACCCCAAATAGCGTTCATGACTAGGCCTTGGTGTGGTTGATGGCCTCCAACCGAAGGCAAAACACTGCCTGAGTGTGATTGTGACCCAAATTGTCTATTTCAGAGGGTACGGTCTAGAGATATGAGCCATAATTACAGGTTATCCTCCAAACCACTTCCTAAAACTACCTAAGACTTCTTATAATCATAAATGACTTGACAACAAGGCTAATCATTAAAAAATTGAAGGCATAACTTGACCTAGACTACCTAGAACATAACTTGCATTTCGCCAAACACGTGGAAAACATGTAAGCTACAGGTCATGAATGGATATATGATCATAAAATTATGATATCCATCTTAGAATTACCAAGAAGTCCCTATGTCCTATCCCCATAGTTGCAACAACACTTATTAGTCCATACATTCATCAATTAATCAATAGCTAAACAATTCATGACAAGAGCCATAGAAAATACACATCATATAAAAAACATATAACTAGAAAATAACTAGCATATAAACCATGTAAACCCAGCCATAATATCGCCAACATAATTGCTACAATTGTACATGAATCAAAATAGAATAATATCTCTTATTAACATATGAAAATACCAACCAAGTTAGGGACTTACACCTACCACTTGACCATACATTGGGATGAACCAAATCTCCATTTCAGCCAATCACCCTCTGCCATATTCCAAGCATGAATGTGGGAACTCATGGAATAAACCAAATTAGTGATTTTAGAGGCCAAACCACCCCAACCCTCAACCTGACATTCCACCTCATGGTTAGAAATCACTAACACCAACCAGATCGGTCTCTACCCAAGTTTTCCAGGGCTCCAGGAACTAATAACTCAACCCACAACCTTCGAGGACTCCAAAGATTTTGTCCAACCCAGCTTCGGGGACTAGTAATTCAACCAACCAAGGGATCTAAATCGTTTGTCCTGACCTAGGCTCCAGGACTAGTAACTCAACCCAAGTTATCCTAGGGTTTGTTCCAACCCACAACCATAAGGAATTATGAGCCCCAATCATAAAACAATCAAGTGGAAAAAAACCCACAACACTATGGCTATCCAGGAAATGGAAATTCAAGGATAAAACCATTGTGAATCTAGGAAATCCTCAATGCTAATGACAACACATAACCAAAAAACTACATGCATATATAATGAATCCATAAATCATCAAGAAAATCATGCATGCAACCTATTACCTGCAAGGAAATCCATTTGTATTTGTTGATCCACCTGTTCCCTTGCGCTTTCCTTCCTTTCCTTTTCATTCTTTCTCTAAATCCAAGTGAATACTAGAGTGCTACAAGCATGATCCAAGAATTATCTAAGTGTGCAAGAATATGAGATAATGAGAGAATAGAAGAGAGCTCTAAAACTGAATTGAGAAAAGATAAACCAACAAAATCTAAATTGGAAAAAGGTGTGAACTAATCCTTAGAAGCTTTTATCATTAAGGTCTCTATTTTCTTCAATTTCCTTCATTTTTCCTTCAATTTCCCTCTCATGAAAATTTGTGACCTTTCATCTCCCTTTTCTCTTATTTTCCTTTATGTTCTTAAATTAAAGCCACTTTTCATTTGCCAATGCTTTTTCCAATTTCCATATCCATTTATTAATCACCATTGATACCCATCACTACGTTTTACCCAAAATTCAACTTGGAATACGTGTCCCATGACCTAAGTTGATATGCGAGTTCAAATTAGTATAGAGAGACATTCTTTAATGGTATAATTTATTCAAAATACTCTCCATTTTAGATCTCTGATGGCTCTAGATTCTTCATTGGACCCATTAAAAATAGATTTTGAATATATATAAAAAAGTGAAATTATAAGGTACGTTAAGTGACTCGACCAAGGGAGGTGGTTAGAAGTCGCTTGTCCGCATCAGACAAGGTTTTGGGAATCTTTCCCAACCAAAAAAAATGCATGGTGGATTCTAAATTCAAGTATCAGCTATATCCTCCTTCCTATTTCCAAAGGATCTGGCAGATTCATCTCGCTCAACCTTACAACATCATGATGGGGAAGTTGTAGGCAATCCAACCCCACATACCCACAATTTAGTGTATAAAAAACTATTTTTATTGCCTGGATGAGCGGCATGTACACATATATTCCCATATAAGATACATGCTAATAAGAAAGGTATACTATTTATTATGACTAACTAACCTCTACTTTACATATGGTAGATATATTAGTTATAATCAAGTGTATTCAATGATCTTAATCTTACTAAGCTATGAGTCATAACACGTAGCTTTATTACCATTGACTCGTATTGATACAAGATGATCTACCTAATCTATCAGCTTTAATCACACACGTAAGTATTAGCATAACAGATGCACTTATATTATGTGAGCTTGATACCATGGATAACATATATTATAACAACATAGCAGAGATGATTCAACACCATTACTAGTGATATGATATTACTTTATGATCTTTCCATGACTAACATGATAGGTGATAGATATCACTCTACTTGTCAAAGCCTGTATTCACATTACATAATAACGATATGGTTTGATTACTAGTATTGCTAGCTAACTTACCTATACTCAAGACATGGTATACAGTAAACGTTTACATATCAACCAAAATCAACCAGGGGTTGTTAAAAATCCCTCCCACTTAGGGGAATATCGTCCTTGGTGTTCAATGACACTTATAAACTAGAAAAACACATGCTTCCCATGGAGATTTATAACACATCTTAATGCAACATTTAGATCATATCATATTTTTGATACCATGAACACCATACCGCTTATTGGAGCTTTATAACACAACTCAATGCAGTATTTACATACATATGCATATATATATATATATATAACCAAAATTCAAAATCAAAACATATATCAAAATACATATACTCAGCCGGCGAATAAAGAAGGATACATAGCCCACATCTAATCATCCATCTCACATGTAGCTTCAACAGGAGCAAAGTGCTTCCACTACACTTTAACTTGCTTGATTTATCAATTTTGGAGCATGAGCATATTTTTCCTCAAGGTTCACTAGGATTTTGGATAGAATTATCCTTTTGGTTCCACCAATAATACTGAGTATTCAATCACATGATCAACATCATTCATCTATATTTTAAGCAATGAAACATGGAAAACATTGTGGACTTTCATTGTCGTAGGTAGTGAAAATTGGTAGGCCACTGGTCCCAATCCTCTCAAGAATCTTTAAAGGACCGATCCAATCTTGGCACATGATCCAATCCTCAAGGAGATCCTCTTGGCTTGATGCGCAAGTATACATTATCCCCAACCTAAAACTCCTTAAATACCTTGTTTTGATCTGCGTAACTCTTCCACCTACCTTTTGTTGCCTTTAAATTCTTCTTGATAAATTACATTTATTATTCCATCTACTTCAACATATCCAGTCCAATCAATACCATGTTCATTGGATCTCTTGAATTGATGAGAGTATTATAGATACACCCATAAAGTGCCTCAAATGGATTCATCTTCAAGGATTTGTAATACCCATTATTATATCCAAACTCTACCAGTGGAAGATACTCTTCCCACTTCCGCTACTGATGCATGACATATACCCTCAACATGTCCTCAATAATCTTGTTAACCATATCTTTATTTCCATTTGTTTTCATATGATAAGTTGTACTGAAAGCTAACTCTATCCCCAAACCTGCAAACAACTCTTTCCAAAACCTGGAAGTGAACTTGGCATCTATGTCTGAAATAGTCTTCATAGGAATACCATATAACCTCACTATCTCCCTCATGAAGATTTGAGCTATGTCACTAGCTGAGTTCGTAGACTTAACTATGATGAAATGAGCTACCTTGGTCAACCTATCAACCACAACCATAATATAATCATGCTTCTTCAATGTCCTTGGAAAACCTGTAATTAAGTCCATGGAAATGACCTCCCATTTCCACTTTGTAATCGGAATCGGCTGCAATAAACCACCTGGATGTTTACACTCTACTTTTACCTACTGACAATCCAAACACTTCGTAACACCTCAACGACATCTTTCTTCAAGTTTGGCCAGTGATAGAAATTCTTAACCACTCTCGATGTCTTATGATATCTCGGGTGACTTGAATATGGCTTGACATGAAATTCCATCATGATAAGATTCTTGAGGCCAATGTTTTCTGACACATAGATCTTGTCCCTAAATATGAATGAACCATCTGTTGTGAGATGATGATCCACATCCTGATCACTTGTACCCTGCTTTTGTAGCCTTTGCTTAAACTACTGATACCTTTCATTTTGTTTTCATGTATATAATATATGTTCTTGTAATTTTGTTCCATATGAACTCATAGTTTCAATTTGATTTACATGCACTCTTCTACTAAGAGCATTTGCAACCCTATTCTCTTTACCCTTAATGTACCTGATCTTGAAGTCAAACTCACTAAGTGTGGCCAACCAGCTAGATTTCCTGGAATTCTGATTAGGTTGGTCAAACAAGTACCTGAGCCCACTTTGATCACTCATTAAGATGAACCTACTGCTAATAAGATAGTTTCTCCACATATTCAAAGCATGGATGATAGCTACCAACTCAAGATTGTGAGTCAGATAGTTCTTCTCATGCTCATTCAACTTCCTTGACTCATAGCATACCACTTGTCCTTCCTGCATCAGGACTCTAGCAAGTTCTCTCTTACAAGCATATGTACATACAACAAACTGTTTTTCTAGATCTGCAATCTTCTAGACCAGCGTATTTGTAAGAAAAAGCTCTGATTACTCAAAACTAGCTACACATTCCTTTGTCGATTCAAATTTATTTCCTTTCCTATCCAAATATGTAATAGGATAGAAAATCTGTGAGAAGTTCCTGATGAAATTATTTTAATAACCTGCTAATCCCATGAATGATCTAAACTCATCCACATTCCTAGGAGTTTCCCACTCCATGATAGCTTAGATATTTTCTGGGTCCACTGGTATACCTTCCTTGGAAACCACATGCCCCAAGTAATGAAATTTTGTCTGAAATAACTTGCACTTACTAAATTTGACATACAACTAATCCTCTCTTAGGAATCTCAAAACTGATTCTAAGTGTTCTACATTCTCTTCCACATTCTTAGAATATATCTATATGTCATCAATGAATACTATCAAAAACTTGTCCAGATAAAAATGCAACACAATATTCATCAAACACAGAAAAGTAGTAGGAGTATTAGTCATCCATTAGGTTAGTCTTGTGCTTCGATTTCTCGTAACAATGCTTCAAATTTTTTATGGCTTCCTCTAGTGATCCAGGCTCATCAAACTCAATTATGTATTTGAGTGATACCAACAACCCACTGATGAATCTTTGAATATTTTATTTCTCCTCCTTATTATAAGGCATGTATCTTAACAACTCCATGAATTTTCTAGTATGCTCTTCATCAGTCATAGAGCCCATCTTCAACTCATAGAACTTCTTTTCCCTATCATCGTAGTACCTTTCAGATAGATAATTCTTCCAGAAAAGTCTCTCAAATTGTCTCCAAGTCAAATCCTCTTATCGAATGCCTCTCACATTCTTTGCATCTTCCCACAAAATGTGTATTTTTCCCTTAAGACTAAAAGTAACTATCCTAGCTTTCATATTTTATGAATAATCATGAAATGTAAGAAACCTATTCATCCTAAGAAACTAAGCTTCTACATCTTGTGACTTCTTCATTTCTCCATTAAATGTAGGAGGATTTGCTTTCTTGAACTCCTATGACAAGTACTACTTATCACTCCTCCTATATGGATGGGGGTGGTGATCACGATGATGTCTCTCTAAACAATAATTGGAATATAACCCACAGTCATTACCCCTCATGTCAGGTGTATCCAAGACCCTACCATCTATGACTATGTCATCCCTGTTAAACATGTATCCTGATTCAAACCTGCTTCCATATGCCCCATTAGTGCTTTCCTCTTTTCCATGACTAATCCTAAGTGGTTCTTGTCTCTGTAAATATGATAGACTGTAAAGGATGATTGCATTAAATTCTGCTTTCATTTCTTATGCTCTGGAAAGTATTTCCTATGATTGAATGATCCTGTCAGTATATGCCTTATAACTTATGATCTCTCCTTTCAAACTTCTCAATGTTTTTGCTATGATAGGGAGTACTCATCACCATGTTGTTCATATGATCTATATGGATAATCACGTGAAATATAATCCACCATTCTTATATTCGTCTTAATATTATTCTGCAAACATACCATGTCAAATAACAAAATATAAACATAACCAACATACCTCAGTGAAGTTCATGGGAGGCTATCTAGTCTGCACAATCAATCTGGATTAGCACAACATATGTACATATAATGAAATCAACATATCAATCATCTCAACATCAACATCATCAACATCTACATGAAGACGCTACTGCAAAAATGACTATCACAATGCGTGCATAATGAACACATATACAACTGACATGCATGCACAACAAACAAATTCTTCCCATTCAATCCAAGTGATTGAACTTGATAGCTCAAATACCAATTTGTAATTCCTCCTCACACATTTACCCAAATTTACTAGTGTCAAGGTAAACATGAGACAAATACTTACTATGACATGACCTGACCACCTAGCTCTAGTTAAGGAAGTGGGACCTACAATCGGCCACCGAGTGACAACTCACAACATTCCTCAGAGCTACAGGTCACTCATGGGCCAAAGGACCACCCCAGATGACCAAACTATGAGCTAGGGTTATTTTTCTCACAACTTAACCCCTAACCACAGCATGACAAGGCCTAGGTGTGGTTGAAGGCCTCCAACCAAATGAACAACACTGCCTGAGTGCAGTTGTGACCCAAAATTTCCAGTTTAGAGGCTGCAGTCCCGAGATCTGAGCCATAATTCTAGGTCAGCCTCCAGACCACTACCCAGAACTGCCTAGTACTTCTCAAAATAAAAAATGATTTTACAAAAAGGCTAAGCATTCAAACTTAAAGGTAGAACTTGACCTAGACTACCTAGAACATAATAGACATTTCGTCAAACACATGGCTAACATGTAAGCTACATGTCATGAATACATATATGATCATAAAAGTATGAGATTCATCTGAGAATCACCGAGAAGGTCCTATGCCCTCTCCACATATTTGTAACAACACTTATTAGTCCATATATTCATCAACCGATGAATAGCTAAACAATTCATGACAAGAGCCATTGAAGATACACATCATATAAAAAAATATAACCAGAAAATACCCAGCATATAAACCATGGAAACCCAACCATAATATCACCAACATAATCACTAAAACTATACATGAATCATAATAGAATAATATCTCTTATTAACATTTGAAAATACCAACCAAATCAAGGACTTGAACTGAACCAAATATCTCTTTCAGCCAATCACCCCCACACCATATTGCAAGCATGAATGGAGGATCTCATTGAATTAACCAAACAAAACCAAACCAAGGATTCTAGAGGCCAAAATACCTCAACCCTATTCCACCTCGTAGTTGGACATCACTAACACCAACCAGATCGGTCTCTACCCAAGCTTTCCATGGCTCCAGGAACTTGTAACTCAACCCACAGCCTTCCAAGGCTCCAAATAATTTGTCCAATTCGGATCTAGGGACTTAGCTCAACCCACCAAGGGTTCCAAAGTGTTTGTCCCAACCTAGGCTCCAAGACTAGTAACTAAACCCAAGTTGTTCTAGAGTGAATACTAGAGTGCTCCAAGCATGGTCCAAGATTTCTCTAAGTGTGCAAGAATATGAGAGATTTAGAGAATAGAAGAGAATTCCAAAACTAAACTATCAAAAGCTAAACCAACAGAAGCTCAACTAACAAAATCTGTGAACTGGTCCTCATAAGTATTTTTATCATTGAGGCCTCTGTTTTCTTCATTTCGTTCAATTTTCCTTCAATTTCCCTCTCATGCAAATATGTGACCTTTCATCTTCCTTTTCTCATATTTTCCTTTGTTTTCATAAATAAATGCCAATTAATGTCACTTTAAATGGCATTTTCCAATTTCCATAGCCATTTATTAAACACCAGTGGTACCCATCACTATGTTTTACCCAACATCTTGGAATACATGTCCCATGACCTTGGTCTTATTTTATTTACATGGAAAATCAACCAGGGATTGTTATAGTATCACTAAGTGGAAAATAGTCAAAACTCAATATATCATCATCTATATTGGCAACAAAAATTGAGATTCCTCATAATTTATATATAAATTGTTTATGTATAAGGATAGAAAATTATGTTGCAGTTTATCTATGATGTTATTCTTACACCAACTTGTGAAAGAATTGGTGACTAGTATTAGGTTCCCTGTAGATTGATTTGTACCATAGCATATTAGGTTTATCTAGTACAACTAGGTATTGTTTACAAGTATCAATATCTCATATTTTAATATTTCAAGTATCCAAGATGTACAAGTATGCCTACATGAACTCATGGAATCTATAAAAGATGAAATTTTCTACCCAAATGATTAGAAACATTAAAAAATCTTACTTACGCATCTTTTGTATTTCATAGACAACTACATAATTTGATTCTGGTGGGCTTAGTTCCATCATTAAAGATTATTGTTGGAACATTGGCTAATCATACGTTACTCTTCCTTGAAACCAAAGAGAGTTATATCTATAAGTCATAACTACTCCGATTTTAGTGGGAATTAGTCTCTAGAATATACCCTAAGGTGTAGGTAATCATTATTAGTTATTGGTACATTGCAAGCACTTATTTTGGCCATATTTAGATGTCAAAAAGATAGAAAAAATACATGAGTAATCCAAATGGAGATGCAAAGAAACTTATTTTGAACAAGAGTAAGATGCATAATTAGTAAGTAGCCTGGTTTCTTTTCCATATTTTCCTCCATCAAAATAGGTCATTTTTCATTTGAGGTTATCTCAGGTGAGTCTTTGTGCTTTTACATTTATGCTTACCCAAATTATATTATTTAAGTGTTTGTGCTTTTGTATTTTTTATTTTCCAATTTCATTTGAGTTTTTGTGAGCATAGGATTGTGAAATAACATAGATACATGCACATAAGGTGATTTCACATGTAACTCTTAAGGACCGTCCCAACGCTATTAAAGAATTTTCTATTTATTAGTCCTAAGCATAATGGGTAAGTAGCTATTCTTAATTTTTATATTCAATCAATTCTTCATATTTGTATGAAAATGATGAATGAAATACCGATAATTTGAAATCCCCATCTTTCATTCTTCAAATCCAAGATCTTTCAAATGATTTTGGAAACCCTGAGGCATTAAAAGGTTGTATCCAATACAATAGTAAAACGATCTTTATTTTTTGTTCTATATTTTTTCTTTTCTTTTCCTTTTTTTTTTTTTTTTGTGAACTTCACTTTTTTTTGTAATTCTTTCAATGGTTTGTTACCCCCATGGTACAATAGAAAGGTGATATTAGAAGAGTTAAGCTGGCAGGAAATGGGATTCCTCTATTTATAAGGAGGTCACTTTAATCTAGCTCGATTTTTTATTTTTATTATAGATGCATTTTCATATTAAATTAGATAACACTATGATTACATAAAAACGATCGTGATTAGATTTGTAGATTTAAATATTTACTTGCAGTAATAAGCCATATTCATTCATGCGTGAAAAGGCTGGAATTTGAAGATAGGCTAGCAACATGAGATTTGATATACATATTTGTTGTATCTGTGTAGATACAACTTTGATTTGTTTCATTTTCTGAACTGATGGATGTTTAGTGACTTGAACTACTGAAGTTTTGGAATTTCAAATAAAAATCGTAGTAAATGTGTTGAAGAATAAGAATAATATACTAGGGTCTCACGGCAAAAATCCGTGACATTGTTTTTAGAAGTGCATTCTCATATTTTCCATTTGGTTGTAATCATTGCATTCCATATTAACGATAGGGACTCCTACCACTATTGTGGCACTTTTTAATTGCAAAAGTAACCATGCTAGTGCGTCATCTTTAGAATGGGAAACTCATTTAAAGCATCTGAAACTCATATTAAACCTTTGAAGAAGTTTAAAATTGAATATACGATTGTGGTTTTGAATTTCAAAATTATAATTATGTTGGTTGAAATAATTTATAAAAAAAATTTTATAATGAATATAGAATTTGATTAGAAAATAATATTAAATTTATTGAAGAAAATAATATTAAATTTACTGAAGTTATATTATATATAACTTATATTTTATATAAGATAATATTTTTTTCTTCCACTAGGTTGAGTTTAGGTTAGGCTCAATTTCAATAATGGATGGATGAATGATTTTCTTATCTGTAAGATGTTGTCATCGAGTTTGTATGAGGCTCAATCAAACTTGGATGGTCCATAGGATAGTTTTAATTTTCCTTAGGTGACTCCCACACTTAACCCCTCTCATGAGATTTTAGCTAATGATTTCATGGGGACTAATCTACATTTCATGGGTTATATAAGATAAATTCTTATATGTCCATTTACATATCATTCTGTAATTTTTTTTCCTTATAATATTTAGATGCAAGGTGTTTTAATCACCAATCAAACTTGAGAATATTATGATGAATTTCGTATTGAAATAGTATGGTTGAACCAAAAGAGCTAACCCATTAGGCGGGCGCACACACACACACACACAAAGAAAGCAATTTTAAGGCTTTGATACCAACAAAAAAAGAGAGATGTTTTCATACATATACATCTTCTAGTACCTCAAAATATCACTTTTGGATACAACATTGTAGAAAAAAATTGTATTCCCTAACATAAAACTTGTAGGTGTAGAATTTTTATTAATTCCCAAACAAAAAAGTGTACTTAAATGACATTTAAACAAAAAGGAAGTAAAGCATGGGACATGAGCTTGCAATAATATCTTCGCTATGTTCATATAGAGAAGTAGCAAAGAAATCCTTGGGGATAGAAGGGTTTAATAAAAGAACTAGTAGTGGCATGTTGATAAAAAATGTGACATTGATCTTGACCATGAGTGCCCCCCTTTTGAATGGATGCCAAGGTGGGGACCTTGTTCTTTAAGGAAAGCCACATAAGTATCCCTCTTTTTAAGGGAAATTAAACTTCTACATTTGTTTCAACCATCAAAATTCCTAAACTTTCTTTCCTTCTCCAAACAAAAAATTAATGACATTCCATAGAAGTTTGAAAACACATAAAGGGTATTTAGTTCGAAATTTTGAAAAAGGTGTTGAGAGCACAAAAATGTATTTTGTTTTCCGCAAAATTCATATGAATCTTCTGATAAAAATGGACTACATTAAATAAATGAAGAGTATTTTCCAAAAAATGTAGATGAATTTGATGAAAAAAAAAGACTACATTAACTAAGTGGAGAGGAGAACTACAGGAGTAGTGGTTTCTAGACTTATGTAAAGTGTATGTGAATGTGATTTGTAAATGGTATCCAATAAATTATAAAAATGTGAGCTCTAACTTTTGAGTCATGAGAGAAATGAATTGGGATAAGCGAGATTAGATCCTTGTCTTATCCTCCTTCATCTTGGTGTTATTATGGTTTACCTTAAAGGTAGATTCCATAGTTCATTCCTATGGCTAGGTGGAAAATCAATCCTTACCAACCGATCTAGGGGACTTGCATTAATTTACAAATAAGTGTTCACAATTATCTCTTTAATTAATTCTTTACATTTTGTTAATGTCTTCAATTCAGTGGATAGTGAATGGAGTTTGAAAATGCAATGTCATTCCAATTATATTGTATAGTTTGGTCATACTGTACAACTTAAGATTTATATTATTTTCAAAGTTGAAATTTCACCTACTAGTTAGATAAAGGAGTTCATATGGATTGATATGACCACAACGGGGGCATATATGGAGGTAAATGTATATGTAAGAGGGGTAGTCCTAAAGAAGGGTCCACACATGTAATGAGTTAGAAGGTATGTTCATAAGTCAATATATTCACTATTTTCATGAACACATGATTGGTTATGTGGTTTTATTTGCATTAACTAGAGTATGTTCAATTGTTCTTTAATGAGTTATGGCATAACTCATCTCTATTATTTCCTTAGGTGATATTCAAATCTTTTAGTCTATACTGTATGTACTCTAGTTTGTAATTATTTTCAAGGATTCATTACATAACATATGTTATAAAGTGAATAGTCCTTTTGGCTCCTTCAAACTCGCCATTTTGCCACTTTCTCTCCAAAAAAATGTTTACTTAGTGGGAGAAATATTTAGGGTGAAATTAATACATAAAAAAGTATATTGTATCCAAATTTTAGATTCTATTTTACTATAATTTAGGAGTTACAATGTATGAAACTTAGGCTTTTGAAATAATCTTAAAATTAATCTCAAATAGGTATTCTCAATAAAACATGTATATATGAAGCTAGCAAGCCCCAAATATAGTGTCATCAATGGATTTGGAAGGATTATGGAGCATATTATTTTCTATCCATATTTTAGACATAGTGGAAAAGTATTATCATGTGACAAACCATACAAGTGCACTCCCTTGAAAGAGGGAACAAACTACAAGTTTGGGAATGAAAGCATAATTTTCCGGACATAGGGAAAAAACTACAAGTTTGGTAATAGAATCATAATTTTCCCTTGGCAGGTTCAAATTGAATGGAACTAGTGAGAAGATGAATATAACATAGTATGGTACATCTTGTAAAATTTGCAATGGAAACATATTAAAATTGGTGAATCTTTAACAGGTTAAAGATCAACCAAAATCACAGTTTCCAAATCAAGGTTTCAAAAGGTATGTTAACTTAAAATCATATATTTTGATTGCGACGCACAATTTAGATGACTCAAAATACATTGCTAATAGGAAATAAAGTAAATAGATAATTTTTTAAAATTGGGATAAATATTGATTGTTTTGGAGTTATCATATAAGGTTTTTTTGGTAGACCCCAAATCAAAGTTCATGGAAATACCTACATTTAGTGGAGATGAAGATAAATGTGAAATCAATCTAATGGAATGATTGAATATGGTAAAGTAAACTAACATGAGTATTATTTGGGCAAGGTTTTACTTTAATGGTGGATATTCTAAGTGTTCAATGAGTCAGTGATAAATACATTAAAATATATGTTACATGGGAGGAATTCAGAGAAATCTTCTCAAATAAATGGATTAGGGATACAAAAATGGATGAGATGCATAAAATTCAAATAAAATAAAAGAATTAAAGAAGAGATAAAGAAGAAATTTGATGAGTTTTCCAATATATGATCCTTTAATGAAGCTCCAAGAAGGAGGTTCATAAATTCAAGCTAGAGAAGATTAACGTAGGAAATCTGGAAAGTGATGAGTCAAGGGAATAATTGAAAAAATATAAGAATAACCAAGAACTTAATGATGTAAAAAATGTGAAAAAGTATCTAAAAGACCTCAAAATAAAGAATATATATGAGGATACTACCATCATAGTTGAAGAAAATACTACTAAAATGCTTGAAGAGGAAATTTTCATGGTTGAAGAAGCTTTCAATACTAATGAGATAAAATCACAAATACAATTTAAATTTGAAGAAGAACATCTAAATTTGATGGATGACATCACATTAAAACATCAAAAGGATAAGGAAGATGAGATTTAGGAAATTAACCATAAATTATCTAGAAAAGTTGAAATCTATCTTGAGGATGTACATGTCAAATGTTTAAAGGCTATAGTATTAAAATACCAAATATATAGAATAGTGGATGCCATTGTCTCTAAAGAGAATATCAATGATATGGGTGCAAAGAGTGAAGTAAAATCATCAAACATGAAAACATATATGCATCCTCGTTTTGAAAAAAGATTCCAAGAAAAGCAATAAGATATACATTAACAATACCAAGGAAGAAGATGGAATGATCAAGAACATGGCACCAAATAACCATTATTCCATTCGTGATTATCAATGACTAGAAATTGCAACAAATTACAAAAGTCACAAAAACAAGAATACATGGAACCAAAGGAAATAACATTATTTGACAACCAACTATCAAGTAATACTACTAGAAATAATTGAATTTGGATGGATGGATCATTATCAATGCTAGGAAGAGAGAAATACTACATGGAAATATTATTACATGGATTCATCCACATGTAAAACCCTTAACTACAAATCCTTGAGGGAAAATATTTTCCAAGGAGAATATAATGATATAAAACCAAGATGGTCATATATTTGGGTAAATGTATATGTAGTAGAATTCAACCTAATAAATGACAAACATGTGTAATGAGTGATAATAAGTATAAATAGAGGTTGATATAGTCATTATTTATTAGAACATATGTTTGGTTATGTGGTTGTACTTAGTTTAGTTAGAGGAGGTTCCCATATTATTTGAGTTATCATGCAGCTTATCTCTATAAACTTTTTGGGAGTTATTTTCCATAGTCATATCTAATAATGTACATTGTATGTACTATTTTATTATGCTATTTTAGGAATTTGGTGCATAACATGGAGTTCCTTGAATAAAAGGGAGGCATCTGGATAGATCAAAAAAGATAATATATATTAAGCAAACCAAATAAAAATAGAAATATGAAGAAACCAAAAATTTCTTACTCATGTTTGCATCTTTGTTCATCCTAGTCCAAATTGCTTAGAATCCAAATATTTGCTCTCATTTTCTTCTTCAACACTCTCTTGTTATTTTAAGGGAGGACTTATCGATGAGTTACACTTTTATGTAGAGTCCTTATCATTGCAACCAAGTAATATGGTATCCAATTAGATATTACGATTTATCCATTGTATTCTATAATAAAGAAGATCTACTTGTTGTTTATGGTTGAAAATATGCTCCAATATATTATGGATTGTGGCTTGATACATTTTTCTTTTAAAACCTCTTGTTGTAAGCTAATTTTTTCTATAAAGCTCCATATTGTTTGGCATTTGATGTATTGAAAAAATACCACTATATTTTAATACCCAACCCCAATATGTCATTGGGTGGTACATAGAGGACCATTTCATGAAAT
The DNA here is from genome assembly GCA_034641835.2 of Pinus albicaulis. Taxonomy (NCBI): domain Eukaryota; kingdom Viridiplantae; phylum Streptophyta; class Pinopsida; order Pinales; family Pinaceae; genus Pinus; species Pinus albicaulis. The sequence continues at coordinate 1,075,044,465 of CM076578.1, forward strand.
GGATTGCATTAAATTCTATTTATTTCTCTCCCATTTTACATGTACCTCTCTCTTCCCCCTCAGTCCACCTTCCACTTCTGAGATATTGGACAACCCTATCAGATTCCTTCCAACAAACATATGCTTAAGGATCTCGTTGGAAATCCCAAAAAGATAAAATAAATATTCTCATTAGATGATCTAACAAGACTTCTATCTATTAGAGAAGTAAAGGGAGTCTTATTTACTCTTTAATTTCTAGGAGTAGATACAAGGAACTCTTAACTTCAAAATATTCTTTAACAATTGTTCTCCAATCATGGGACCATCTAATGAAATAGATTTGAGACCTCCAAACTCCATATTTGACTCCTTAAGTTTTTTAAATTAAATCATAAATTATTATACCTTATAATTCAACATCTACATCAATGACCTCTTGAGCTTCATTCAAATTTGTGGAACCCTCAATATTTTCCTTCTATACCCGATCTGGTAACTTTTGTGAATACTCTTAAAAAAATATTCATTATAAGACATTTTACTGACAATTATATTTTCTTGTGAAACATGAGCAATACTTCACCAATCCATAAACATAAAAAAGAATCAAATAATGATGAATAAATCATAACATAATACGTGCTAATCGGGTTTGTCCAGTGTGGACTATGTCTCCAAGTCCTAGGTTAAGAGTGGGGAGGCCGCTTCATTAGTCTCTACAAAACATAATGAGTCAATTGAAGATATTTGTCAACACAAGGATGGATATCTCATTTTGATAGGAAATGTCTCTCCAAAGATATGTTATCCTATAAATAACTCTCACTAATAGAGTATTCTCCTTAAACAAGGCAAAGAAATGGCTTCTCACAAAAGTGGCATAAATCGAAATTCTCACATAAGTGGCAACAAATCCTATTGAATCATACTCATCATTATCATCATTGTCTCAAAAATTTGAGACCAATGACTACAAACTTGACTACTTTCTGGAAAATTTTCAACATTGCCTTCTTTCCTCACTGCATCATCTCAGTTTTCATGCGATGGCTAAAATGATGAATTTCCTACAAAGATTAAGATATCGTTATCCAAATACAACTTACAAAGATCACTAGAACCTGCAAAAACACATGCATCCTTTTGCCAAATAAAAAACAAGTGGAAAAAATGCATCATTATAAAAATTGGTTGCTCAAATGCCAAAACAAACTAAACCATAGTGTGAAAAATCATGAAATTTGAGTATAAAGTTGACCCCATTCTGACATCTCAAATCCTGGGCCTTAAGGGAATCTAAAAAATTCCTCACAGATTCTTACATCAGAGTTCCGCCTTCGAGAACTATGTTAGGTTCCAATGCCTCTGGGTTCCCATTGCATTGTTCCACATATTTTTCTACACCAACACTAAGTTTCATGCCTACTTTTTTCCTCTATTCAACGCTCAAGTGTTAAGGATTTTTTATAAAATTGTCAAGAATTATGATCAATGTTTGCCCATTGGTGTAATGAATCCTCCCATATCTACACACTTTAACTACCCTATTGGGGTAAACATGAGTTGAGGTCTACTATGACATGACTCAACCTCCTATATAACCTTAAGGAAATGGAGTCAACAAAACAAGAGCTTACTGAATTCCTTAGGTGCTAGAGGACCCACAACAGCGAAACCACACTTCCAGGTGCCCAAACCCCAAGTTAACTTTCTTTTTCACTGAGTTGGGCTCCCAGACGTTGGCATAACATTCACTTAATTCAATTTTAACCCTCCAATCACATGCATAATCCTGCAAGGGAACGAATGCAGTATTTTTCACCTAGTTTTGTGTCAACGACCGTAAAATCTAAGCCACTTTTTCAGGGCTAATCTCTAGACCACTGCCTAGAACTTGACAAAAATTTCCAGAATGATAAATAGGATAAGGACAAGGCCTCTAACACAAAACTTAACCAAGGAATTGACCTAACCTGTTCTAACCATGAAATTCATTCTGTCAAACACACTGAGAACATGAAATCTACAGGTCATGAATGCATATCTGAACAAAGATATTTGAGGAAACATGAAGAAGGTCTGATGCACTCTCACAATGTTGCAATAACATATATTAGGTCATGCATTCATTAACCAGTCATTTAAAAGTAAAAACATGATAAGAGCCATATCTGAAATCTATCATAAAACCATGCTTATAATCATTAACATGTAACCAGAAAAATAACGATAATAGAAAAACCATTATAGACACATCATAACAAGTACAATTACTCATGAATTACAAGGGGAATATATCTTATCAATCATATGAAAAATCCAACCAATTTAGGGAATTTCGTACCACCCGACCATAGATTGGGATGAACCAAAGCTCTCTTTTATCCAATCTCCACCATGCCATATTCAAAACATGAATGCGGGATCTCATGGGAAAAAAAAAATGTAAACAACCAAAGGAATCCATAGGTTAAACCAACTCCACCCTCACACTACTATGATCTCACCTGAATCGATCCTGAAATCACAAAACCAAACCAAGATTGAATTCCTCAGAATTCCTTCACCATCCCTTGAGTAATTTTCTTGTCTCCAGCCTCCTATTCAAGGGCTTCCCATAGAAAACCATCTCCACCCCCAACCCTTGGGATTTTCCTGAGACCACCTCATCCGGATCCAAACAATTCCGACAACCCAAAGCTCAACCAAGAATGAATCCCATCACACCATGGCTATCCAAAAATGGAAGGGCAAAGATGAAACCATTGTCACGCTAAGAAAAACCCATTCCCATGACAACAAGATAACCTTTCCTTGCTTGATCCTTTCTTTTCATGTCCTTCCTTTGCTTTCTTTCTCCTCTCTGAAACCAATTCAAAACTCCACTGACAAAAGGCTCAAAATTGATGCTTTGAATCCTTTTTATTATTGATGCCTCTAGTTTCTTCAATTTTCCTCTATTTTCCTTCAATTTCCTCCTCACATGCGACCTGTGACCTTTCACCTTCCTTTTCTCCCAATTTCCTTTATTTTCATAAATAAAATGCCAATAATGCATGCTTTCCTTTTAAAATACTTTGTCAATTACTTTTCCAATTTCCTTAGCCATAATAAACCGAAATGAACACCCACTAAGATGTTTTGTCAAACATTCATCTTGGAATACATGTCCCATGATCTTGGTCTTATTTTTCCTTATTAACTTTATTACATGAAATTTTAACCCGAGGTTGTTACATACCCCTCCCCCTTAGGGGAACATCGTCATCGGTGTTCTATTATAGCTACAACCAACAAAACCATTGAAACCAAGACATACTGCCCATGGAGCTTTATAACTTAGCTTGATGTATTATTTACAACAACCATTGTTGAAAACTATGACCGTCATGAAAAACATACCACTTACTGGAGATTTATAACCACAACTCATTACGATATTTACAACAACAACCACATATACTTATGTAAATTTACATCGACCATTAAATAATCATACTATCTGTGAAGCTTTATAAATCCAACTCAATATAATATTTATAATAATATACACATATACATATGCACATTTTCTCAACCTGGAAAATAAAAGGATACAACGTCTGCATCCACAACAAGGGAGTCCAGAGACTCACACATCCACCTTGAAAGTAATACAAGGATTCACCTCCTTCCCAGGAAGTCCATAATCCACTACCAAATTTAAACTTAAATCCAATGTCCAGCCCTACAATCCTTTTGCTACATGTTCCCTAAGTGAACAGTTACCGACTCATTGTTCCAGGGCACACTCCCAATGTGAATATGATTCCATCTCGCAATGCTAAAAACCAATACAAGTTCATTTCCCAACCTTCCCTTCTCTTCTACACAATCCCTCGAGCTATCCGATCACCCCCTTCCATGCAGTCACTCACCTTCCAAGTTCCCTAACATCTCCTTTCCTCGGCGATCCATCCCTTAGAAAGGCTTCCTCACATCACAATGTCCAAAAACCAAGACATATACCTACCTCAAAACCATTATATCGATTATAACATGATCATGGAAATCAATAGACACTATTGGGTACCAATGTCCCACAATGGCCTTGCTCCTAAAGTTATTTACTAGCATGCAATTGTTTGTTCTTATTCCTTTTTCCATTGCTGCTAATTTTTGCAATCAATTTCAACCACCCCAAACTGTGCATTTCCCTTATTTCTTGATCTATGTGGATATTGGTGACCACCTTCTTATTCCACTTGTACCCCCACCTTTGTTTCTTTCAGATTTTTAGTTTCTGTAATTATAGCATAGTTTACTATTTTAGGCATTTTTTTTGGTCCTTAAATTCCAGAGCCATTTTGAGGCCCTAAATGACATTTTTTTGGGAAAAGGGTATACATGAGCCATTCATTGATGTTTGTAGCTGAAAGTTGTAGTCCTCAGATAGATATTTCTAATGTGGTATTTGTTGGCCCTCAATTTTGACCCTTTTTCACCATGCATATTCCACCTTTTTATCATCCCTTACCATCATATCATGATCATATTTGTCATATTTTTGCCTCATTTTTCACATTAAGGTAAAAAAAAAATATGTCTTTTAATTTTTAGAATTTGTAGTAAAAATTGGGTATTAAAATTTATTTTTGGCAGAAACAGAATTTCCCACAATGGCTCTGTTGAATTCGTATGTGCAAAACACTTGGGCACAAAATGAAGTTAGATTCGAGAAGTAAAGGAACCAATGATGGGAAGACTCCTATTGAAACACTCCAAATGAGTCAGAACATGCCCGTTCAAAGCTGGTCAAAGTTGACCAGCCACTCTAGAAAACCTGATTTAGGGGTACTTTGTGATTTTGTGGAATCTTCCCATATTTTGTGCAACAAAAGGATGAGTTCGACCCTGGTAGGTGGAATAGGGCTCTTGTTGGTTGTTAGAGCCATTATAGTTTATTTTGTTACATTGTTAGCCTATTTAAGCACAAATACTCAGCAATTATGAACATATTATTATCATTGTGATTACTCTCTTTCTGAATAAATTTGAATACTTGCTTTATATTTCTTATGCATCATTGTTGTGAGATGTGAATGATGAATTGTTTTATCTGATTATATTAAAGGTGTACCAAGCAAAGGTGGAGGCCCCCCATTCTAAGCTAAGTACACTATTTTGTTAATTGATGTGCATAATTGTGAATAAGTTAGCATTTTAGCTTTCTATATATTTCTATCATAATCTCTTGTGAATATTTTCTATATAAACTTATTAGTAGGCCATGACCATTCCGATTTTGGAATTGATCACCTTTCAGTGACTAGTTTGAATAAGGAAGGACAACCCGGGTCTCCAAGTTGTAGCCTCTTCCTTGTGAACTAAGAATTGGACTGGAATTTCTATCTATGCATTCATTTTTTCTCACTTTCTTCATTTGGTTTCTTTCATAATTAAGGTGTTATTATTTATGGTGAACTTGGTTTTGTTGAAAAAGAAATCATAAGGAAGGATAACCGAGATCTCTAAGACAAGAGCCTCTTCCTTGTTGACTATGATTCAAATAAAATTACTATTCACTTTTTCATTCTTATAGATCAGAATTTCTATGCTTTCTTTACAATCCATAGTTTATATTTGTAATATGCATTTCCATTATTTTCAGATAAACAACTACTTCCTACACTACTTAAATCTAAGATCCATATACTTTGAGTGTGCTTCTAAGTTTACCAACCCGGATTAATATTAAAACAAATGCTCTAATTCACCTCCACAAATTAGAATGAAAGTAAGGTGCACGTCAAACAAAGATCGTATGCCAAAGTTACGACCCTGGGAATTTGATGTACCAATTTACCCCAACAGGGCCCACAATTTTGGTGATTCATCTCTTAGGGTTAGGTTTTTGGATGTTTAGGGTTTTCCATTGTTTCTCAATAATAAATAGGCCTTTGAGCCTCCTTGTAACACTGTTCAGAGGCATGTATCAACCACATCTCTTCTTAGAGATAAGCTACGATTGCCCAAGCCAGTTTATTTCCATTATGTCTGTAAGCATATTTCAGTTCTTTTATATTAATGAAATGAAATGTTATTTCTGCTACATCTTTGTATTTATGGTTATATTTGTATTATGTCACGTTCCTGTCTAAGTTCAGATCAATGTTATTAGAGCAGTCTACTCTTTCTTTGTTTTTCTTTGCATGTCCCCAACAAGGTCAGGGTATAAGTAATTAGGGATCAAAATGGTTGAACCTTTGCAAGACCAGCCTTGCGAACCCCAATGACCTCCCATGGAGGAAGAAAATAAAGACGAGGGATTAGGATTTCCCTTCAAAATATTCCTCGAAGAATCCCTCCAGTGACAAAGGAACGCGATGATGGACAAATTTTCCAAGACCCTTTGGTGAATGCCCACAGATGACACATATTCATCTGATAGTCACTCTGGAGGTGCCAGTCCCTTCAAGGTACAAGTCAACTTTGACACTCCCATATTTGAAAGCAAGATTTATGCAAACATCATAGATAGATGCTTAAATCTATTCGAATGATATTTTTTAGTTCATGATTTTTACAATAGGGAAAATATTACTTTTTCACTCCTCAAGTTCGCCCCCCATGTCAATAATTGGTGGGAAACCTATTGTGAATAGAGGAAGGAGAGAGAGCCCTCATTTTTCTCAACCGAACCCACTTGGAATTCTTTCTGAGATTCCATCAAGCAAAAATATTACCCAAAGTACAAAAAAATACAAAGCCCGATTGGGATCCCCTGATCTGAATGAGGTATGTTAGTGTTGTTGTGCTAATTCCCCTTTCAAATTTTGAAAAAAATGTCTTATACATGCTTAAGGGTTCATGTTCTCTTGCAAGTGATTGAGTCTCATGAATGATTTTTATGTTATTTTTATGAACAAATTAACACAAAGGGAAGACTGAATGACAACAAATAAAAGTACAGTACATCACCATACAACACGTCAACACAGGGATTTGATGAAGGAGTTCACCCCTCCTGGGCTACATATCCTTTGTCTAGCTTCCATGGCTTGGGCCTCTATATTATGCTTAAATTTTCCAAATGATGTTTTTACAATAATTTTATGCTCCTGAAGCCTACACCAATGAGTTGAGAATTCCCAAAAATGGTCATCTAGCCTCTTTATGCTACTGATTCGGTCGAAAACTCCAAAATTTATGACCTTCTCCAGTTTTTCCACAATTTCTGGCCTAAATTTAGCTAATTGGAGTTAAATTCGGTTAACTGGCACTAAAACTGCTAGTTCCACTGAATTTGAAGGACCGCCAAAATAATCCTCATTAACCTAATTAAGTGCAGTTAGCGCTAATTAAATGAGTTTTCCGCTTAATGTTGGAAATACTGAGAGGGGGGGTGAATCAGTATTCCTTTCAATTAGAGCATTAGTTAATCTTCAATTATTATCAGTGTTTGTACAATGATAGTAGCAAACAAAAGGAACACAAATGCACACATTTTTTAAGGTGGAAACCCACTCCACGACCAAAAACCACCTAATGCTTTTTCTAATAATTCTTTAATATTCAACTCCAATTGAAAATAAAGCTCCAACTTCCTCGAAGATCTAGAAAAGCGGTATTCTCCGACTCCCCTTTGGATGGACGCTCCTACGCCGAGATCCTTTAATAGTCAAGCTGAACGGATGCCCCAACACCCGATGAGCTACACTCACCTAGCACCACCCTACCACCCTATAGAAGAATAAAAAATGAATGGACTCTCGTACCAGGGAAAATGGTCCACTTTACAATGATATAGAATGATGTAGAAGAAGAAGATATACTAGACCATAACTCCAACTTTGACACAATCACCTAATGATGATCCTAAACCTCCCAACACTGCCTCTTCAGCCCTTGGCAAATAGATACTAGTACAATTTGTACAATAATGTATTTACAATGACTAAGTAAAATGATACCTTTACAATGATTGTATGCAGTGCTGCCCACTTGAAGACTTCATATGATGAAATTCTTGCTGTTGTTATACACCTTGGTTGCTGCTCTTGTCATGCTACCCTCTGCTGCACCTTGCTTTGCTTTTCTGCCGTAGAAAGTCTGGTCCTCTACAACCCTTGACAACACATGATCTAGCTTTTTATTGCCTTCTAGGAGCTCGATATTGAATCTGGTGTATCTCTGTCATTTCAGATCCTCAATATCTGATTTTCGGTCTTGTAGTAGTCCTCTGAGTCATCTTTCCAATGCCACAGGTCTGACCCAATTTGGATTCTTGAAGAGAGAGTTATACCCAATCTCTCACAATGCCCTAATTATGGACTGTTTCAGAAGAGCGCACTTGTACGACGTGCCACGTGTCACTGTTTATTCATTTTCCTCTAAAATTGATAGAGAGAAAACTAAAGACTATGAAATATCCACCACTTTTTATGGAATTCCAATTTGATACTCGAGAGAGAAGTTATGACAGGTACAAGGTCACTTCTTTGAGATTAATTTCGGGAGCACATAAAAACACGACTTCCACAGATCATATCTCCAAAAATATTGCCCACCTTGATCTGAAAATTTTTTTACAGCATCTACCTCAGGATTTCAGCTTCACCTCATAAAATTTACAGCTTCTGAACCTTCTTAGAAAAAAATTTAGAGCACAAATTCCATGATTCATTTCGGATGGTCAAATCCCTTGCATAAGGAGAAATGAGAATCACAATTTATATAAATGCTTAGGTTGAGGACTTCAACAAGTGAATGTGGGAGGGATTTTAGGAGCTTAAAAAATATTAATTATGACTTTTCAATGACCCATGCCCCAACCAAATGGGGTTTTAGCCCACTAACTGGGGGTACAAACTTCAAACATGAATATCTCTCAAACCGTGAAGAATTACATGGCGTGCCATATATCAACGAAAACATCTCAACAAGAAGAAACCATCAAAATAATTATTGACCCAGAATATATTAATTTTGTAGGTCAAAATTCCCATGTAATATTGGGTTAGCCCTTGGTGCAGCTTGGGTTGACATCAATGACAACCGTTGATCAACACTTAATCCGCGCTTAGTGGAAAATATGGATTAGCGCTTATTAATGAGGATTAGTTTTAATTAAATTTTATATTAACGTTAAATCCATGCCTAATGATAGGCTCCGTTGGAGGTCTTAGAGCCTCGGTTCTATGTGTTGGGGGTTGGCCCCCTCTCCCCCCGTCGGAAAACCTTAGTAAACATAAATATATGAGATCAAGTAGATAGGTTGAGAACTTTGGTTTGGTGTAGCAGTGGCGTGTGGCACTAGCGGGGGGGGAGGTCCCATGTTCGACCCCCGTCGGCCCTTGCTGTCTTCAAACAATAACTTTACTCCACCATGGGGGGGGAGGGGGGCACGTGGTGGCCCCAGGCTACATCACATGTCCTCTCCCCATTAGCCCACTCTTCAACCACTCAAAAATTGCCAAATCGCCCATAATTTTGAGCCAATAAAATGCTGCCATTTGGAAGTCCCACATTAGCTAGAGGAAATTGACTAATTTTGACCCAACCCAGTCAACATGCCACGTCAAAAATACAGACTACTGACTGGGTTACCTGTCTGCATTTCTTTTTCCAAATTTTGGCTATTTAGCAAAGCGAGCAAAACTCATTTCTAGGAGAATACATAGTCCATTCCATGTGAAACGAAGTGCACTGGATTTAGAACAACAAGCACTACACGGTCATTTAGGTTTCGAGACATTCTGAGAACTTTTATTTTTGAGCATAAAACTAAGCACCTGATCACCCCCCAGGGAAAATTCTCGAAGTCGTAAGCCAAATGTTGGTGAGGTAAATCCCCTCTGCAGACAGAGGCGATCCCACTAACCCTAGAGTGGGTCTAGCCACAAACGAGACACACTATAATATCAATTCCTAGTTAATGAATGGACGGAGATTCGATAGATGACTTACCGGAGGTCCTACGCTATTGTTATCGTCGGAAAGAGTGGCTACCTCTTGCTCCTGGTTTGACAGATCACGATCCGCTCACTTTCATGCTCAGATACCTACACACACACAAGAAACAACAACGATACACAACATACTATTTCACATTCATAACTATCAATTAGTCGAAGAAGACTAAATCAATTACATTAGATAAACATAACACAATGATGGAACCAATACCATAATCGAGTATATTAGTGAAAGAAAGGAAGAGTACAACCAAGCTTCGACGTTGCGGCCTCCTCCAACAGGGTTCTAGTCAAGCACGTCTCACAAAGGCTCGTTGAGAATTCGGACGAGGCTCTCTCTACGGAATTCTCCTCGGTTCTACCTTCTCAATAGCGATTACCCAGCTATGGTATCTCTTCTCCAAGTTCAACTTCTTGGCTACATGTTCAGCTAGCTTTCATAAAGGGAGAAGGCCTATTTATATAAAGGGAGAGGGAGAGGTTAGGATCCCTATAATCATGGAAGGGAGACCTATCTTCAAGGAGTGTTCCATGGGAGGAGGATGTTAGTCATCCATAATTTGGATTTTATCCAAAGATGAATAAATTTGACAAACCTATATTTCTAGAAAAAAATTTCAAAAAACATTATGAGTTCTAGAAATCTCACTGCTTTCATCTTTCCAAGTCTATCAGTTCACCAAAATCTTCATCTATTTTTCCTAAAAAAGGTTATCCTGTTGTTCCTTAGCAGTGTTGTTCCTTAAAACAGTGTTGTTCCCTAAGTTTTGTTCCCTAAGTGTTGTTCCCTAACAATGTTGTTCCTTTAAGTGTTGTTCCCCTAACAATAGCGTTCCTTAAAGTGTTTTTCCCTTCAAAATACTATTGTTCCCTTAGAATAAATCCACCAAGTTAGGCCTGCTACTCCCAAAAGACCCATCATGGGCTCATGCTATTAATTTTTTCTTATCTGGTCACCTTTGGCCTCAAGCACACCGTTCTTTTACTTCCCAACCCCTCCACTGCTACCTAAGGTCACCAACCAAATCAACTCTCTTATGTCTCCCAAATGCATCAAGCATTGATGATCCCAAAAATATATCTGTAGGCTCTCTAGATAAATCAAGTACATTTGATTTTGGATCTTCAATACATCAATTTGTCCAAAACTCTGTTTTACACCTAATAATCCCAAGTCAATTTTTCAAGCAGAGACCAAGTGCAAAGAGCCTCCCACTAGGCCATTTAGGGTTTTATAGGTTGTAGGGTTGTTTTGATGATCTAAGTCACTATTTTTCATATGCCAAAAAGGTAAAATCAAAGAGGATGAAGATCAACAAGTGGTTGTCCAAAGGAGATCAGAAAATATCCCAAGGAAGGCCTCTTTGGCCAAGCACAAAGTCTGCAAAGGAAAAGTACCCATTTTTACATTTCTGAAAGGAGTGTCAAGATGGGTATTAGTAGAGAACTAGGTAAGGTAAGAGGCCAACTCATCACTAAAGACACCTACATCAAAGGAGAGGCAACATGCCTATTTTCAGAGAAAACTAGGGTTTTCAAGGGAATTTTTCTTGGTTTCATCACCTCCATGATTAAATCATCAACAATGCTTATATCTTGATGCTCTTACACCTCCTCCTATCCTTAAAATACCTCCATAAACACTTCCCATCACTCCTATCCCTCAAAATCATCATTTTTCTACAAAACCTAGTTTATTGCCACAATTCAACACTTTTTGAGACTAGTCCTGTGTTTTGACCTTTTGGACCCCTTCCCCTCCCTCTGCAGGACAGTCCTAAATCCCCTACACCAAACCCTAATTTCCTCTTCCAACTAAGCTAGGGTTTGCCATGGAAAAGAGGAATAGGAGAAAAGGATCCATTTGATAGATCATATCAGCAAGTATAATTCCATGCCAGCTCGTAAACATCATGCCTCCCTCATTTTCGAAAAATTCATTCCATGGGCCAAGTCATTTGCCACACCTAGGGCAAGTTTTGTTTACAAATATGTTTATGATCAAACAGAGATGAATTTTGAAAAAGTGAGAGGTTTTTTTATCCATAATATGGCCTAGAAGAAAAACCTCCTTCATTTTTTACACAGGTATCACGATTTGGGAGAAATGTCAAAAATATAGGTGTCACGGGAGAATTTCTGTACTGCTAGAGTGACCTTGGGAAAATCATGTTTTATCATAGCTAGAGTGTCCAAATGACTTTCTTGATAGATCCAAAGAAAACTAGACTTGAAAATATTTCAAATTATCTATCATGAGCTCAATTTTGAATTAAGGAAGGCATCCAAAAGTGGTCTGCACCAGCACTCTGCATTTCTGCACCATCATTCAGGACTTTTCGAACAGTCTTGGAAAAATCAACTTTTTATTTAGAAAATCAACTCCAATAAGGGAAAAAATGGTGTATCTGGAAAGTAGACAAGTCAATATTTCCAACAAGCTATCATGGGCCCAAATCTGACATCCAGAAGGTCATCAACCCTTGGCTGCAAGTTGACCCATTTTTCTGCTGAAGTGGCGGTGCGCAAATAAGACCATGGCGCTGCTCAAACAGGGTTTTTCACAGTGCATTTTTGCACTGTGCTGCGCAAAGTGGAGGATGGTGCTGCGAAAATAGCCGGTGCTACACAAAATGCAGAAATTCCTCCATACTTAAAATAGAAATTTCCCAAAAGCTCAAAGACACCTCCAAGTCACCTCCAAAGCCTGCAGAAGAGTAAAAAGTAGTAGGTGACCTATTTCTTTCCTCCTCAAGTATTTTTTGGTTAAACCCTAATTTGAGCAAACCCTAGGTCTTCAATGCAAAATAAACCTCTATTTTTTGGCCTCCTTGAACAAAATTATCACTGGAGGGAGAGTGAATTAGAGTGGTTGCATCTCATATAAAAAAACCTTCATCAAACCTCAAAGGCACTCAGCCATGTACCCCACCGCCAAAACACTCATTTGTGAAGAGATGACCACCATTTTCATTTGGCCCTTCCACTCCCTAGTTTTTCCATCAGCCCTAATCAACATGTCAAGGGCAAAAGATATGGAAATAGAGGAGGGTGATAATGATGAACAAAGTGAAAAGTGAAGCAAGTGTAGAGGTTAATGATAAATTTGAAGGCCAAAGTGACAGCGACAACAGAAGAAGAAAGGACAGATGATGAGGAATACAATAAAGGACCAAGCAGCCAAGAAGAAATTGGTCATGACAGTCATGAAAATTACCAGCCCATCAGTGAGCAAGAGGGTGATGACATGGCAGAAAATAAAAATGATCCTAGCCAGGCCAAAGAAACTAGTGAGACAAATATCACACCTCTTGCATGTATATACCAAAGAGGCCCAAGGCAAGTGTTTGTTGCCTCCAAGAGGCAAGGGACCTTGCCAGCTGCATCAACTCCAAGGCTTGAAAGGACATACATGCACCTAGAGGCCAAACTAAAGAAGGCAAATGAAAGCCTAGAACTACAAAAGAAGATGACCAAGCATTACGCAAGGAAAAGCAGGCTTGCAAATGCCAAACTCAAAGAAGCCCTCCTTGAGATAAAAAACCTAAAAATCCCAAAAGAGCATGACAACCTTGGAATTTTGACTGAGGCTTCTCAACAACTATCTAGAAACATCTAAGGAGGGTCCACACCAATTTTGAGGAAATTTGAAGAAGATTTTGTTTTTTATAAAATTTTGGCCTACTTTGCGCAGCGCCACTGGTGCTACGCAAAACTTTGGGGCATCCTCTAAGGGCCAGGTTGAAATTTTTGGATTTTTTATGACCTGCACATCATCCAAAAAAAAAATTCAGAGGATTTGGAGTTGTTTTGACCCCTCAAAAGCTCAAAAAACACCTTTCTGCCCTTGTTTTGGACCTGGCGCTGCGCAAATGATAGGCTGGAGATTTTTGCATATTTTACAAGGTTACATGGGCTGGATCAGGAAACCACAAGAATTTTTGGAAAGTATACTCTTCAAGATTTCCAACGAGCTACCACGGAGCCAAATCCGACATCGGGAAGTGGTTCAAAAGCTAGTTGCAAAACAACCTATTTTCTGCAAAAGTGGCGCTACGCAAACAAACTGACATAGGACAAAAAGTCAACAAAAGACACTGATTAATGACAAATTGGTTTTTTAATGTTTTTTTTGGAAAAATCACTCCTTATTTGATTTGGGAGTTATGTTTTGATGTTTTTCATTTATTATCTTATCTCTTACGTGTCTTGGGCCTTGCATGGTCATTAAGCTCATTTATGACATTGATGGCTAAATTAGGGTTTCTGGAAGCCTCTTAGGGTTTCCACCTCCTCATTTTCTCCATAAATAGAGCATGAGGGTCTTATGTATTTGGTTGGATTTTGATGACTTATGCTGAAGCAAATACATAGTCTCCTGGAGGTTTTTATGGAAATTTGATGTCTTGGAGCTCATGCATGCCCTGGTCTGCTTGTTGATGGAGAGAGACTGTTTGCAGGATCCATAATCTTGGTTGATGGTGAAGTGTTTCTTATGTTTATTTTTTCTAGTTTTCCATTATGTTTTCCATCTTGCTATGTTGCAGTAGGACAAAAAATTTAGTTTAAGAAATGTTTCCTGATGGCACCTTACTTATGTTTGTCCTTCACTGCCTTAATGTTTTCTTCTTTTGAGATATATTAGGGAACCATCTCTTGCTCTCTAAGAAGTTCTTAGCTTTTTCATTTCCTAAATGGTTTAAATCATTTAGTGTCAAGTATCATTTATGGCTAGTCCTGCATATTGTTGCTACTGAAATACTCTGTTTGGAATCAACTCTTTAAAGCAGCTTTGCCTAGGTTTGTCAAAGAAGTCTGTTTGAATCTGCTATTTTCCTTTGCTAGCTAAATTTGTTTCAAAGAACCTTCACATCTGTAACTTTAGATGTTCAAAGTTTTCTCTTCTTCTATGGTTATAACTACTTGTGCATCTTAAATGTTTTTCTGCTCTTGATAATGAAATCTATGAAAGTTAAATAAGTTTCCTGCCTTTCTACAATTTCATTTGAATGTTGTTCTTGGACAATCATCCGTGTTTAGTTTGAAATCAAAAGGATTAGGTTTCACTTATGCCTTTGATTCTCTTTCCATGCTTATTATTTTCTAACTCTCTTAGTCCAAAAAGTTATTAAGGATTCAGTTCTACCCTTCACTAGATTTTATTCTCAAGTTTAATGTTCATCTCATCATCCACCACAACCTCAAAGACCTACCAACCAAGTTAAAATTGCCCTGCATATGCTCTTGAAACCATTGATGAACTCATTCATGACCTTGTTTGACTCCATTGCCCAATTACTTGACAATCTTCCTTGTTTTCTATCTAAATCCATCTGAGCATCATACCCAACCAAAAATAATCAAAATAACCTGCACTTAACATCTAGCCAAAATCAACCCTAATCAACAAACAAGTTCACATCTTTGCACCTACTAGAGAGATCCCTCTTCGAATCCAGGAAGGCTAGGTCCTAGGATTCCAAAGCTTGGTTTGATGTTACCTTGTACCTTTGTATCTCAATCAATCTAGCAAATTACGGGGAGCTAACAGAGGAAACCACTACCTAAAGAGAGAAATCCATGGTTCATCAGCTTAACCACTTCCTGTGACTCATCCCTGAGGTGGTTAAAAGGGAACTTCCACCTCTATTTGTTAAAAAAAATTCCTAAAAATGCCGGCATAGGCATAACACAGAGACAGAGCGCCAGGTGGTGAGGGCTCTAGTGTAAATCCTCCATATTGGCGCGAGGAGTGAACTGGCTACTCGCGCCAAGGCCAAAACAAGGGTTTTTGTGTGATTTTTGAGGAAATATTCATCAGGAGAAATTATGGCCTCATGCAGAAGGATGCAAAGAAGGTATTTGCAGAGTATGACACTTCTCACAGGTCACGAGAAAGACCCTTCAATATGTGGGGCGAGGGATTGCAAGGACGGTGACAAAATGCTGTGTAACAGATGCCCACTAAAGCATGAGGTTCAATAGAGGGAGGGGTGAAATGCTTTATGAGAACGTGTTCAACCAAAACACTACTGTCGGAAAACCTACAAGTACAAATACAACTGATATTTCTGATATATGACATTGGGCATGGGCTCAGCCATCCATAATAGAGTACATAAACAATGAGATATGAGGTATGGACACAGCCATTCAGTAGTAGGGATCAACAAACAAATTCAGGCATGGTCACAACCATCTAATTAGAAGAGTCATACAATAAGTCATAGTAATCCACAAAGAACCCGCAGCCTAGATTTCATCAGACAAAACCTAGGGTCTTGCGCTCCATTTCGACTCGAACAAAGTACAAATTCAAGCATGCAAATATGTGAGTTGAAGTCGAACATGCAAGAAAATCGTCTAATTACTAGCCAATGATGAAAGCCATTAACGGACACGAGAGAAACCACCAATAATGACAATGGTTCTCGAGGTACGAAAGGTACAATCCACAGAATGTGAACAGTGATCTGGCGTCGAACACCCGCAGAGTCAGTCGATCGAAGGCCAATGATGTGGACCTTGCGTCGAATGCGAAGAACCTACCATTGAGGCATGCAGACTCCAAGGTACCTGAAGGGAGTATCTAGATCAGCTTCCTGGATAATGAGCTGGAGTCGATAGGAACTGACCTTGATCGAAGGTGGGCCATAACGTTTCCCACATCATCGCCATGAGACAGAGGAATATGATGTTTTTGAATCAAGATCAATAGAGAATCAGAGGGAGTTTGAAAACTTTAGAGGCAAACTTCTCTTGAACATATCGGCGGCACGACACTAGATTTGGCAGTATTTGACATCAAGGGATCTGAGGTCATGGTGACGTGGAAAAGAGCAGATGAGCAGTCAAAAGAGATTACCCAAACCCATGGAGATAAGAAAATAATGAGATGAGATGTCCCCAACCCGACACGAATGCAGACAAGTGTCATGTTCAAGAGCGACATACTGCCGACACCACTATAATCTGGTTCCATTTTCCCCCACTATTTATGGCAAGTACCCCAATTATTTTTGAAAACAAGCTTGAAGGGGATAGCATATGCTTGAGATGTAATTTTTTCCTTTGGAAAAATCAAACCTAGTACATTTTACAAGCCCTAGGAAGGAGGAACTCGAGTAAGGCATGACGACGGAGTCCGATGTCATTAGTTTTTAACGAGTCTGACAAAGGAAGAACTCGGCATATTTTCATGTTTAGAGAGTTTAAAAAGAAAGCGAAAAAATAAAAATCCAACAGTCCCTTTTCGTAGGTAGTCTCACGGATCCGAAAAGGTAGAAAATTGTGTCTGAGAGAATCTCTTAGTCGCGATAGGATAAGGTATTCCTTTTTTGTAAATAATCTATCCCAACCCGAAAAAGGGGTAAACGTATACAGGGTAGATATTGTTTCTTAGCTAATTTAATGAGTTCAAAACGACAAGCAACTCGGAAATATTTTCAGTTTTAGAGAGTAAGAAAAGAGCTGAAAGGTGACTCCAGTAGTGACTTTTTTGTGTTTTTACAGAGTCTGAAAAAGTATAAAATACAACTTGTTTCTTCGTCATAACCATGCGAAAACTTGTCGCTACACAAAAAGACGCGTGTAAAATGTATTCCTCGAAAATAACATGATAAAATAATCGAAAAATATGTTTTAAAATCTAATTTATGATTTAGAAAAGTTATAAAAGACCATAAGCGGTAAAAATTATTTACTTTTCACTTTTACCTCTTTGCAAAGCAACAGTGACTCGTTTTCCTTGCAATCTTGTGGCGAAGATTCCGAGCAATCCAATGAACCAATCCTGATTCTATCAGTTTCAGGTAAGAGCCAACACCATTTGCCATATTTAAAGCTAAATTTTATTACCTTTAATTGTAATTTTGAATCCTTTAGGGGAGGATTTTTTAAAACTAGGGCATCACGGTTGGCGAGGGTTTCGGGCACAGACCCGCACCAATCGACCCTTTTTTACCCATAGGTCTCACCCAGTGGCGCGATTGTTAGCAAAACAGTCGCACCAACCACGCAACCCAAAATTCACCTAAGTATAAAGAAAATGCAACCATTTGATTGCAAATTTTGATGCCTAAGGAGACTTACAATGCTCATATGAACAATGTGTGCAGGTACCAAGCAGAAAATATGGTAATTGAGTGGAAAGGGAGAGAACACAGTGAGGAGGATGAACCAGCCATGGATAATTAACAATGCATGAATGCCCTTAGAAACTGTAGGCTAAAGAAGTTCTTTCTAACACCGTGCCTTCGAGCTCAGCCTGAATTGCTTCAATATTTTATAAGCATTTGGGACGAGGATCAAGAAAATTTTGTACTTTGGGATGAGGAGCTTGAACTCGAAGTCTCTGATGTGTATTTTATCACTGGATTGTCGTGTAGGGGTGCAGTCCCTATCTTGACCAGTACCCATCCTTCCGGGGAAAGCATGGCAATGGTAATTGACAGGGTGTGCTGAGGGGCACGAAAAGGAACAGGGAGTGGCAAAGTGGACATCCAAACTGTCCCTGATCTAGCACTAAGAGTAGTGCTACATACTATCACGCAGGCTGCAGGATCGAAATCACTGCATGAGGCCACAAAGACACAACTACTCCTTTCTTCAGAGTGCATGAACCCGACCATCTTCAACTGGGCCGAGGCTGTAACCATTAACATCAAACGACAGCTCACTAAGTGCAATAAGAGAAAACTAAAGCAGTTTGGGTACGGATCGATCTTGGTATCGTTCTTCTTGGAAATATTACCCATATTCCAGCTTTAGGAGGTTATTTTCCTGATGCCACCACCCACAGAGCCACGGATGGCTTGATGGGATGCACTGATGCCTAGAGCAGGGGGTGGGAAACAGATGTCCTGGAGACCAAAGCTTTTTGATTGGCTCCATCGACAGTTGATTGTCGTGGAGGATTGGCCCTACGCCGACACAGACTCCACCAGTGACCCAGACCTCCTGCTCCTGGAGGGAGAGGATTAGGACGAAGAGCTAGGTGAGACTCATTTTTTATTTTCATGAGTTTATGATTTTTTGGTATATATGCGTGTTCTGAAAGTTACTCTTATATGTATGCATATGTTGGCCCAGAGCGTCCAGTAGGTATGTTGCCGATAGTGAGGCGAACTCCTCATGATTTCGATCCTCATGGTGAGGGTATTGACGAGAATTTAGTACAGAACCTAGAGGGGACCACCTGTGGGATTCCAGACTATGCATGTTTTTTTGATGTTCCTCGAGCCTATCAGAGGCACACTGTAGGGGTGCTGAGTCACATCCACCACTTGTTGAGGCAGTTGGTACGGGAAATGACGTGCTATCATGAGCACCACACTGATTAGGCACTTAGGCTTTTATTTCTGCACATTTTTTAGGGACATGTTCTCTCACGATGTAACTGAAACAGACATATATATTTTTGGGTTTTATGATGCACACGTTGCAAACAATCGATATATACATATACATCTATTTTCTACATGGTTCTATTTACATATGATGATGTTTTATAAATTGCGCAAATGTTTATCTAGCACAATGTTAGATATTGCATCAGTTAATGTATTCATTCGTCTTGGTATATGTTGATATGTAATGAAATCAAAATGTCTTTCAAGTAAACGAATACACAAATACAATCTCAAAATGCATGGGTTTCAAACTAAATAATGATCGTTAAGTTGAAGAACAACAAGTTGCGAATCCAGATTCACAAGCAATGCACGTATGCCGAGGTTAACTGCCTCGATTAATAGTTCCAAAATAGCACTATATTCAGCAACATTGTTCGTAGTAGTTCCTAGACAAATACCTTGTAATTTAATCAACTCACCAATAGGATTATAAATTACCCAGGTTGCCGAAGACAAGCGCCTGGTACTGCGGGAAGCACCATCCGTGAAACCGACATAAGGGGAAATAGACATCTGCATAACAAATGAGACCCTATAAGCAAAAAAAGATTACAAAGCACATCAAACCAAAGTATGCACAATAATGAAAAAATCAGCTATGTACACATATCATGCATGAATGACTCAAGCATAATACTTTTTCAGGTACAACCCATTTCTGGGTTGTGCTAAGGGATAACCTTCATAATCAATCAACTCATAGGCCCCATTTTGTAACACACGTTTGACGATGTAGGACCCATGCCACATGGGTTGGAATTTACCTTCCCCCATCTTGTCATGAGCTTGGTTGTACAAGAGGATGAGGTCGCCTTCGATAAAAGAATGAGGGGAAACTGTTTGGTCAAAATGAGCTTTGACTTTCTTCTTCTGTGCTTCGATGACCAAGGCAGCTAAGCGATGAGTTTCATCCAATCTCTCTAAATAGAGGAGACGTTCTTCCTCGGGCGAAGTATTAGGCAGTAATTCCACAGCTAGTTTGAGTGAAGGGATCTCGCATTAAATGGGTAGAGCAGCCTCTAGACCGTACACCAACTGAAATGGAGTAAATTCGGTTGCACTCTTGATCGACGTTCGGTAAGCCCATAGAGCTCAAAACAACATGAGATGCCAGTTTGATTTATGGATCCCAATTGTTCGTTGAAGTATTGTAACAAGAACTTTGTTTACCAATTCAACTTGGCCATTAGCTTGAGGTTAATAAGGCGTTGAGCTATCATGACGCAGACCCAACTTAGACGTCAACTCTACCATCATATAGTCCAGAAAATGAGAACCATGATCGGTAACGATGGCTTGAGGGACACCAAACTGAGTAATAACATGATTGAATATGAATTGTGTTGTTGTATTACCGTTCGCAGCCAGTGTAGGCATTACTTCGGCCCATTTGGTAAAATAATCGACGACGACGATAATATAGGCATGCCCCCCAGCCGAATGAGGGTTACACATCATAAAATCGATGCCCCATATTGAAAAAGGACCAATGGTAATGACAGGGTGTAAAGGAACAGGTGGCACACGCATCTTGTGTTGATATATCTGGCACGCATGGCATTTGTGCACTGTGACAATGCAGTCTTTAAAAATGGATGGCCAGAAATAGCCAGCACGAAGGATCTTTTATGTGGTGGCATAACCAGACATGTGACCACCACAGGCACCACTGTGGTAATCATTTAAAACTTTCTCAGCTTCCTCGAGGGTCAAACATCAGCGGAGTACAGAATCGACTCCAACCCGATAAAGGATATCTCTAATAATCCGATAAGGCTGCGACTGATGCCGAATGCGGCGTCGGGCATCTTTCGTCAACTCAGATCTAAAAGTAGAAGGCTGGAGATACATGATGATATCACTGTACCACAGATCGAGGGTGATAATCAAGAAGAGAGTTTCATCTGGAATATGATCCTCGAAATGAGAAGGAGCAGATTCAGCGGGGAGAGTACAAATCAAATTAGCGAAAACAAGTGATTTCTTTGATTTTGCGGTAGTAAACACCAAATCAAAATATTGGAGGATAACGATCCACTTTGAGTATTTTCCCCCCAGCAACTGCCAAGACAGAATATAGGTCATAGGGTTACAATCAGAAATCACAGTCACCGTGCGTAAAAGGATATAATGATGAAAACGTTGGATGGCTTGGACTAAAACCAGCGCTAACTTCTCGACATATGTGTAACGCGTTTCAGGGTTGAGAAGGTTCCAAGAGAAGTAGTAAATGACATTCTCATTACCGTCATCATCATCTTGAACCAAAACCATGGCGATCGTACTGAAGGCGGCAGCTAGCTAGAGGATGAAATCACGATGGTAATTCGAAGGACGTAATAGAGGAGCGTTGACAAGCAATGTATTAAGCATATCAAAAGATTGCTGAGCAATCTCATCCCAACAGAAAGGGATGTCCTACTTTAAAATTCATGTGAATCCTTTGGCTACTTCGGCGTAGTTCAGGATAAAACGACGCAAGAAATTTGCTTTCCCTTGGAGACTCTGAAGCTGGTGTAACGAGGATGGAGAGGCGAGATTAAAAATAACCTCAACCTTAAGTGGGTCAAGGAAAATTCCATCTTTAGAAATGATAAACCCTAAAATTCTACCAGAATAGACGCAGAAGATGCATTTATGCGGATTTGGCCGAATGTTATAGCATCTACAATGAAGAAATATTTGGCGGAGATGATCCAGGTGGTCTTTTCGCACCGCTCAATGAGCTGGAAGGTCATCCAGGTATGGTTGAACAATATGACGAATATCGTGAAAGGCATAAGACATCGCGTGCTGGAATGTGGCCCCAGCGTTCTTCAAGACGAAAGGGAGTTTCTTATATTCAAATGTACCCCAAGGATAGATAAAAGCGGTCTTTTGTTGATCATACGGGAGAATGTTGATCTGATTATAGCCAGAAAAACCATCCATAAGGGAAAAAATCTCACTCCCCGCACAATCTTCAATGATCTGATCGATGAAAGGGGTGGGATAGTTATCCTTAGGACAGGCCCGATTGATATCGCGATAATCAACACAAACACGAATTTCTCCATGTTTCTTATCCACAGGAACAATGTTAGAAACCCACTCCATTAGAGGAATCGGATAAATGAAAACCGCTTTGAGAAGTTTTTCAACTTCAGCTTTTATGGCGGCGGCTTTCCGAGGATGCATGGGATGAAGACGCTGGAAAACAGGCTTCACACTTGGGTAGGTGGGAATCTTGTGCACCACAATACTAGGGTCAATTCCAGGCATCTCTTCGTAAGACCATGCGAAAACATCACGGAATTTGCGAAAGAGGCTAGTATACACTTGGACTTCCTTTGAAGAGCAAGTGACTCCCACATGGATGTTCTCGACGATTCTGGGTTTCACAGAAATGTCGATAGGCATCATTTGAGTAATGTTTCCCAAGTTACCTTCAGCGAAGACTTCATGAGTCAAGATAGGCGTTTGAAGTGGCGGAGAAGGAACTTGAGAAACAAAACGCTCAAGACAATTAGGCATTGCCCTGAGGCCAGGCATAAACGAGGAACAATGATGCCCATCGCTCTATGGTATATCTTTGAGAGACATGGTTTCCATGATAGCCTCATTGGATGGAAACACTTCTTTAAAAGGATCTTGTGAATACGCACTGCCAAGCCAAGGGGATTGAGAATAAACGTCGAGAGACATGCTTAAAGGAGCACTTTCAGGAGGGGGAGAATCAGATGCAATTTTAAACTCACAATAATTGATTTCAATTGGACTGAGTGGCATTGAATCCAAAATAAATCAACCTGTTCAGATAAAGGGATGATCCATGGGTCATCTGACCGAGAGACCATATTAACTTGAATGGTATTTGGTGGCGGAAGGGGAAAGATACCCATGAGAGCAGGATCTTTGAAAAGACCCGGCCCTACACTGTCAGGGGGAGAAGGAATTTGATCCACGTATGGAATGTTGTTCTCGAAAGACGAGGTAAAGAATGACAATTGATCGACAGTAATGATTTTTCCCTCGTGTGGAAACTTTGGAAGTCGAAAGAAGGTGGACGGAACACACAGCATAGCGTGAGTCCAACTGTGACCGAGTAGAAGATTATAATTGAGTTTAGCGTCAACAACTTCTACTTCAACATTAACCATCTTTCCTTACAATGCGATTGGAAAGCTAGCAAGAACACCCAAGGGTTTCGATTCCCTTCCATAGAATGCCTCAAGGGCATTGGGTGACGAAGTCAGGGCTGGAGAGCCAATAGCCTTCTAGTAAGTAGATGACATGACGCAGGTAGATGCACCCTCGTCCACAATGGCTCTATGGATATTGAGACCGTTAATGCCGACTTGTATGATAAGCACAATCTGGTGCGGAAGTCGGGGGATGAAATTCTCTAAGTCGAAAGTGAGAAGGCTAGAATCAGCAGGATCAATCTCGTCAATCACAGATAATAATGCTTTCCATTGAGATGGAAAACTCTGAAGCACTTCTAATGCAGACATC
Source organism: Pinus albicaulis (assembly GCA_034641835.2). Lineage (NCBI taxonomy): Eukaryota > Viridiplantae > Streptophyta > Pinopsida > Pinales > Pinaceae > Pinus > Pinus albicaulis. The sequence goes on from CM076578.1 coordinate 1,075,068,310, forward strand.
GTGGAAGGTGCCTGTGCTAAGTCCTCAACAATACTGTAATGTTGAGTAGCACAGGCATTAGGATTATAAGAAGATTTCCAGAGAACACCTTTAGAAGGTGGCCGTACAATGGGTTCAGCACTGGGCCTTTCAATCTCAAGAGGACCAGAGATAGGTGGGGGAGGAGGACCATCAACGACCTCTTTCTTGGCTACCTGGCGTGATCTAGCATAATCTTTCGACCGAGTAGCGATGGAAACGGGTGCAGAACCATTCATTATGAATACTTGAGAGCGAAATGACGCAAATGGCAGAGGTTTATCGACCATCTGGGTTTGCTGAGATGGGAAAGGTTCTTTAAGGACCGCCGGAGTTCCCTTAGTGCCCTTGAGGAGTTGACTAACCTTGGATCATCTAGGACAATCCTTAGTGTAGTTTATCTCATCACAAATCAGACTGGGATACTTCGGCTTTCACTGTGAACCATCATCAGCACAAGGTTTAGACGATTCCAGTTTTGGGGCATCAGCTTTGGCCTTGCCTTTGCCCTTATTTCTCCCCTTGGAAGTCTTGTTCGTAGGATTGGCCTGAACGGCGTTGACCTCCGAGGTTTTACCAGAATCCGGGGTAGCCTGAGGAGTAGAATTATTGGAAGAATTTGATTTATGCTTCCCATTGGAAGACTTGCATGAAGTCTGAGATACGGAACCAATATCACCATCGACTGATGGGGTAGCTGGCGCTTTAGAGGTCCCAGGTCGTGGAGCCTCAGTCAAGATGTCATACAAAATGCCCGATTGAGAGTACACTAAATCAAGGTACCAGGCACGAACGTGGCTTGTTCCTCGGTCACACATGCCCCCATTGCGATGTCTTTTGCGTCTGATTGAAAAAATTGATGAACCAATGATTAAGAAAATTTGATCGATAATTTCGAACTTGATCGGTGGCAGCTTGCTCATCTCCATTCATGAATGTGGTACGAGATATAGGTAGCTCGGTCATATTTGGAGGATGTCGATGCGTCACGGTCTCCTCTTGAACCGGCTTGTGGAAATGAGTTAGGAATGCCATAGGGAGAAGTTGGCCTAATGGCTATGGTGGGGCCCTTGTTGGCACGTGCTAAGGTTGACACATGTGGGGCCGTAAGATGGCCTGTTTGTGTCAACATTTGGACCAATCGAAATATATGGCTGTTAAGGTTGCACCAAAGGTTGAGATGCATGGATATGCCCCCTAGGACTGTATCAAGGTCTTGGTTGATATACCAGTTGCCTAGCTGGTCCTTGAGGTTGCCCTGGTTGGATCATAGGCTAAGCTTGTAAAGGTTGACCTTGAGGATTGTAAGGTTGCCCTTGCGGGCCATAAAATAATCCTTACTGGACCGAAGGTTGTCCCTATAAGGGTTGCCCTTGTGGGTCATATACATACCCTTGCTGCACCGAAGGTTGTCCGTGAAAGGGTTTTCCTTTCAGGTCATAAGAATATCCTTGTTGAACCTAAGGTTGTCCCTGAAAGGGTTGTCCTTGCTAGTTAGAAGGTTGCATAGGCAAGGTAGGTCTAAAACCGGAAAGGAACTGATAAGCCTCAAGAGTAGGAAAATAGATAGGGTTTTCGTGCTCATCATATTGAAATGGAAGCAAATAAATCGGGGTACCATTCGCACCATAATGAGAAAAATAAGGAAAATTAGGATCCTGAGGGGACTGATTAGTCTAGAGCTCTGCTGCTGAAAAGCTAGCCGATACTCCTCAAAAGAAAGGCTGTCACGGATTTCCATGGAAATTGAAGTCTCTACCGAAGCCGAAACTCCTGACGACTAAGCGGTGACAACTGGTGCCGATGCAGCCACACAGACAGTAGGCCTAGTGGGGACAGACGTAACAAAAGGCGTCGACGAGATAGGTGTCATCGGCGACATCCCTAATGATGGGAGAACTACCCCCCTCAATGGATTTGATGTTGCCATGGAGGAAAAACTGGCTATAATCTAACCTAAAGATTGAGCAGGCTCTGGATGGATGTCTTTTGGGAAAAGTTGGTATTCTTCATCAGAAACTGGAATACCCTCACTGCCAATAGGACCAGACGAGTCCATGCCTGAATCCACCGTGAGATCTTGTAAAAGACTACGGGGGCTAGGAGGTATGATAGCAGCCAAAAATGGCGATCCCGATGTAAGAGGGGGAAAATGCTCCCTAACCCCAAACCCAAACCAAGCATTTGAAAGAGGCCAATTGAATTCAACTGGTTCTCCAAAGGGGTACCTTGACGGGATGATAGGTTGTTGAAGCTCGGCAGACCTAAAGGTTTGAGAAGTTTCAGATGAATCGTCCAAGAAAGGACTACTAGTAGACGAAACCGATGGTTCCGCCATTGTGACTATAGCATACCAGAAAAGGGAAGAAGATCGGAAAATAAGACTCTTGGATCAAAACCAAGGCAAACAAAGATAGGCCAAGTAATCAAACTTTAATGAGCGTGTAATTGTAGGTAGTTTATTTTACCATATTGAAACCAAAAATTTGTTGTTTCATGTTTTAAGAGTCAAGAAACAGTCAAAGATGACTCTAGTCTCTTTCAGTTTTAAGCAAGCACGAAAGGGCAAGTGCTCGATGATATTTTCAAATTTATGGAGTCAATAAAGATCAAAAATGACTGCTCAGGTAGTCTAGGTAAAAGGGTGTACCAGGTTTCCGTGAACTGCCATATACACCTTGGTAAATAAATGAAAGATAAATTAACCAAGGACTTGACGTACGTGCAGGTAGTCTCCCCGAATGTTGTGTTCGGTGTATCACGGTTACGAGGCGGCAGACTCGGCTTCCTATGGATAAAAGGATTGCAACCTAGAGGGGTCTCCCTTTATATATTCGACGGTATGGGGAGCGCAAGTCCGTACTAGTGTTGTCTAAAGCTAGATGGCAAGCGAAAATTGCTAGGTTTAAGACGTCGGAACACGTCTCTAACTTAGACCACTAAATGTTTTGTTAGGTTTCAATGTTGCCTTAGGTTAATTGAATAAATTTTAAGTTGATCTTGTATTTATGTTTCAATTCCAAGGTCCTACCGAATGTTGGATCTCAAAAAATCCCTAAATGCAAGCGACATGCCATAAAATACCATTTCGTACAATGAAAAGCTATCTACGAGAAAGTTAGGAGTTTTCAAGCGATGGTAAACAATAAGAACATGCAAAAACATCCACTACAATATTTGATGCAAGCTAATGAAAATGAGAAATATTTCCTAAAATGCCGAATGCTAGCTATGTGAAAGACTTTCAATTTCATAGTGCAAACAAGAATGCAAGCACAATTTTTTTTTTTTTTTTCAATGTAATAGGGCAAACAGTGCACTAAATGACATGAAAAACAAACCAACACACCAGTTCGAGAATGTAAATGCGAGAGTCGAAATGAAAGAATTTTAATCAACCCAAAAGAAAACAAAACAAAACTCAAACCAATGTTGCAATCTCTCAAATCAAAGAAATATTTCAAAACTGACCCATACAAGTAGTGTAATCTATGCTTGGAGTGACAAACAACACAACTGAATGAAAGAGGAAAGAACCATTCAACCAATGCAATCACTCAAACGGATCAAGGGAGCTGAATGCAATCAGGCAAGGAATGAAGTTAACCATGAAACAAGAGACCCAAACTCCTACAGGAGGCTCAGCATACCAAAGCACTAGAAAACCCTAAGGCTACGATGTTGACGAGAAAAGGAAAAACAACTGAAAGAAGGAGGTTGTTCACAATCACAAACAATCCCAAGGCACACAAAACATGTCAAGAAAGCACCCAGGAACACAAGGACTGACCAAAAAACTCAAAAAAAAGGCAAACCCTAATACCTACAGGAATTGGCGCCACTTTTTGGCTATAATTAGCGCTAAACAGGGGATGGCCCGGGTGCTAAACTAGCAACAAGCGCCAGTGGGCGCGATTATCAGACCGGAAAATGCGCCAATCAAGGCAACCCTAGCAAAAGGAAAATTTTGGAAAACAGAGGTCAGATCTGATACTCTGGGGCTGAAAAAGGGTCTTGACTCAGCAAAAATAATCAGAAAAGGCAAGCTAAGCAAGTAAAGACCAAGAAAAATACCTAATGGATGAAAGCCAAACTCGCACTAATCCCCAGCGGAGTCGCCAATTTTTTGGTGAGGTAAATCCCCTTTGTGGACAAAGGCGATACCACTAGCCCTGGAGTGGGTCTAGCCACAAACGAGACAAGCTATAATATCGATTCCTAGTTCACGAATGGACGAAGATTCGATAGATGAATTACTGGAGGTCCTACGCTGTCGTTGTTGTCGGAGAGAGTGGCTACCTCTCACTCCTAGTTTGACAGATCATGATCTACTCATTCTCACGCTTGGATACCTACACATATACAAGAAACAATGACGATATACAACATATTATTTCACATTCGTAACTATTAGTCACTCGAAGAAGACTAAATCAATTGCATTAATAATCAACATAACACAATGATGGAACCAACACCATCATCAAATATATTAATGAAAGAAAGGAAGAGTACAACCAAGCTTCGACGTTGCGGTCTCCTCCAACAGGGTTCTAGCAGAGCACGTCTCACAAAGGCTCGTCGAGAATTCGGACGGGGCTTTCTCTACGAAATTCTCCTTGGTTCTACCTTCTCAATAAAAATTACTCAGCTATAGTATCTCTTCTCCAAGTTCAGCTTCTTGGCTATATGTTCAGCTAGCTTTCATAAAGGGAGAAGGCCTGTTTATATAGAGGGAGAGGGAGAGGTTAGTATCCCTATAATTATGGAAGGGAGACCTATCTTCAAGGAGTGTTCCATGGGAGGAGGAAACCACTACCTAAAGAGAGAGATCCATGGCTCATCAACTTAACCACTTCCTGTGACTCATCCCTGAGGTGGTTAGAATGAAACTTCCACCTCTATTTCTTAAAAAACATTCCTAAAACAGCTGGCACGGGCACAAAACTGAGATAGAGTGCTAGGTGGCGTGGGCTCTAGTGTAAATCCTCCACATTGGCACGAGGGATGAACTGGCTACCAACGCCAAGGCCAAAACATAGGGTTTTGTGTGCTTTTTGAGGAAATGTCCAACAGGAGAAATTATGTCCTTATGCAGAAGGATGAAAAGAAGGTGTTTGCAGAGTATGACACTACCCACAGGTCACGGGAAAGAACCTCCAATATGCGGAGCGAGGGATTGCAAGGACGGTAACAAAGTGTTGTGTAACACTCGGTATAAAACTTTGTCTAGCCAGTATCTATTTGTGACTCCATGAGCCCAATAAAGCACAGGCATTCAGGGTCTGCAGGTCCACAACGCACTTAGAACATCACGTTGTCCCTATATGGAGCCAATGTTGGCCTGTGACCGCGTATAACATGGAGAAGTGGTCCCTATAAGGAAATCACATGGTAGAATCCTGAACGTGATTGGGTCAATTCGTGCATGCATTTGAGTCAAGTCGTGAATTCTAAAGGAGGTCAGGTCATGAACACGGGGCAAGCATTCCACGAACAAATAAGAAATGACCGGGTGCAACCAAAGAGAAAAGGTCGACGAACCACAAAAAGGGAGCAGTGAGGACCATTGATCTGAGCATCGATCAACGACGGAGATTAAAATCGCAGTCGCAGAGTGCAAGCGTTGCAAGATAGGAGCAAAGGTTAAAATTTAAATATGTCGAAGTGCGATGTGCATTGGTGATGGGACCTAGCCACCCACCACACTCCCTTTCATTCCATTTCCCTTGAAAATCACTAAAACCTTACCTTTTCCGTCGTTCCGCTTCATTTATCTACTTTACTTTTTTTTTTTTTTCTGCTATATCATTGTTCCTCCTCCGCATTTTCCCATCTCCCTAATTGCGATAAAAGTGGGTCAGTCCCCCTGACACGTCATCCCTTTCCCCCTGCCATCCATCGCATTTCGCAAACATTAAAACTTACCGTTTAGGCACCCGCAATGTATTTATTTTAATTTGCGATGCGGTGTTTGGCCCCACCACAGTAGCTATGCCCCCCACTTTCCCTTGCCACATTGCTTACCTCTTCCCTGCACTTTGCACTTCGCATTCTTTAAATTTTACCTCCGTTGTTCAGTGTTAAGTGTTGCGATCTGCAGACAACGTTCGGGTCCCACTTTCCTCAACATCACCCTTTTCTCCCCACCCTCCATCGCATATCGCACATTATAACCTTTCACATCGCAACTAAAACTTAAAACTTGCGATTGATGATTTGCGATATATCGCATCGCATTTGTTTTAATTTACCTTTGAAGTTCCCACAACTTATTTTGTTTAACTTGTGATGCGGTCAGGTCCCACCTTCTGTCGATGTCACTTACCTTCTCCCCGCGCTTTGCACATTGCACATTTTAGAGTTTACATTTACTACTTCATGGTAAAAATTTTCGATCTGCGGGCAGCGGTTTGGCCACACCATAATACTCTCCTCACCACCCTCCACCTTTCCTCGATCTCCAGTCACTCCCTCCTCATCTGACGATCCTTGTTTCCTTTCTCACCCCCCGTAGCTTTCTAACTTTAACCATGTGGGGGTGGTCTGAAATGGGTGGTATCCATTACCACCCACTCCTCCAGGAGCTCATCCTCTTCATTTCACACCCCCTCTCTCCAATACCACTTTCATCACTTGAGATCCTTGAAACTGGTTCCCTCAAGCTTCAGAATAAAACACCGTGTGGGATTTTTAGGTTGAACATGGAGTTCTAGTTTATGTGGTCTTCTCAGGAGACTTGCGCTAAAGAACCATGTGCGCGCAATATGACAGGCCTCTTCATAAGGAATTAATTGGAAATCACTAGACTGAGGGAGTGGAAGTTTGCAGGCAATTGATGGAATCGTAAAATGACAGTCAACCTGTCCACCTACGACTGCTCCTCACCATACCATCTTGAAGGCTCCCATTATTGGCCTCAATGGGCGACCATGTCCTTTATGTTTTCAGTTTAATTTTGATGATTTTTCTGATGAAATCTCAATTTCACCCCATTCATGTTTTAATTCTCTCGGTACAAAATTAATTGCTCAATCTATGTTATGCAGGATAGGTAGGATGTTTTGATTTCATATATATGGGTCAATCATAAATGATTAAGTACCATAGAACCTCAAGGAGAACTCTATTTATAGTAAGTTATAAGATGAAAGCAGGGTTCTGGAATTTTGGAAGAATTTTGCTGCATTTTTGTATGATTGTGCTCCCTGTGCTCTGAGATACATATTTGGGAGAGCTATTTGAACTTAATATGATACAACACTGTTATTTGGATTCCATATGGAACAATGAGTAGTATGTATCTGTTTTCCTCTGTTATCAGTAATCTCCTTTTTATGTGTAATAATCTGTCATGCTATGTTGCTTTGAAGGTCTGTGTAATGTAGCTGCTTGTAGTCTGCAATTTTATTCATGAATTTGTGTTTTCATAACGCTAAGGTGTTAACGCTTATGTATTAAGCTTGAGACACTCCCTTAATTCACACTCCATGAACCTCTGTTGTTTTCCATATCTAATTCATATATGTTTCCTCTGAGTTCAAGGGGGACAGATTCTTAATCTTCTGAAGCTTGTGTCTGGTGGGTTCCTTCTCAGTTCTTTCTCAAAGCCCCCTGCATATTTTTAAATCTTCTGCTCATTGTTTTATACTTGGCCCATCTAAAATCTATCAGTCTCATAGTCTCCTGAGCCCTCTCAATGTTTGGTGAATTCACATGAATCGATTCCAAGGTCTTCTCCATCCTAGAACCACTAAAACCATTATTCTCTTGGCTCATATTCTGTCAGAGGCATTTATATAATTTTCTACATTTAACCTCTAATTTTAAGATGTCTTAGGCACTGGTCTTTTGCAACTCAAGGTTGTCTCTAGGAGCTACAACACCACTGATCCATATTTATGTAGGAACACAATAAAATACAGAAATAAACATAAACACATAGAGGAAGAAAAAAATATACTTCATTTCATTAATATGAAATAACTGAAATAAGCTTACATACAGAACGAAAATAAACTAGCTCGGGCAATGGTAGCTTATCTATGAGAAGAGATGTGGTGGCTACATGCCTCTGAATTGTGTTATAATGAGGCTCAAAAGCCTTTTTATTATTGAACAACATGGGAAAACCCTAAAAAACCAAACCCATAACCGCTGGAGATGAAACACCAAGAGTTTCTGGGTTGTGTTGGGGTTAGTTGGGTGGGAAACTTCTTAGGGTCGTGACTTGGTCATATTATCTCTGTTTTGCACATACGATATATCGTCGGAAATATCTCTCTGAGTACTATAGGATTTTCTGCAGGGCCTTTCCTACATCTATGGGATTGATGCAGACCTCAAAAAAATGCCATTTAGGGGATCAAAATTGCTCCAGAAGTTTAGGACCCGAAAAACTGCTAAAAATAGTAAATGCTATTATAAACAAGGAAACTGATGAAACTGGCCGGATTTCTAGGTGGAATAGGTGGGTGGCCACCAATATCCACCTAGATAAATAGTGGCCTACATAGGAACATCCAAATGGAGATGGAGTTTTGGGAAATCTCCTCATCAAGAGTTGATTCTTTATATGTTGTCAAACTAGAGCAAAAATTGAAGAAAATGAATAACCAATAGTTTGGGTTTGCAAATCCATTACAATGGAAGTTTGGACAAAGTGGCACTAATTCATACATTGCGGGGGGGGAGTAAGTAGATCCAAGCACAATATCACGAGTCGATGTCACTCGAACCACCAAAAATTTAGTACCATCTCTATTTATGTAATATATTAAATAGGTGTACAAGTTTGTATAAGGGTCCAAAGACATATTCACCTCAGCTGCAAGGGTGACTCTACACTTCCATGCCAAACATGCACATAAATGGGATGACAACCTTTCATATGCTCAAAATGGCTACAAAAGAGCTCTTCACAACTCTATTGGTCAGAGCTCTTTTCAAAAAATTTCATGGTTACA
>CM076578.1:1075077393-1075236009 GCA_034641835.2 Pinus albicaulis
CTGTAACGGGTATGATTTTTTATTGCTTTGGAGATAGATGGCTGGGCAAGAGCCTAAACAGCCATGGATACAGTTCTCTTTTTCCTCAAACTTGAGCTTGTATGAATTACAATTCTGTCAAGAAAAGAAAAAATGATATGATATTTCATCATTGATTTTGAGATGTCCCTTCTGAAGAGTGCATCCTTTATTTGCCATGAGGTCAGCTTCGCTGTTCGAATTTCTTAGGATGTGGTAGAATTTGAAGGTGTCGAAGTCAAGGAGGATTCGCTTCAAGCGGCTGAGAATTTTGTTGATACTTGCATTGTTGAACTCTTCCTCAGTATTGAGATTTTTTATTAGGATTTCTGAATCTCCAAATGCTTGGAAATATTTGATGCCTCTTTCCCGCGCGATTTGGAAAGCTTTGAGAAGAGCGAGAACCTCTGCTTGATTGTTAGTTTTCTGCCCTATGCCCCAGCAGAAGCAGTCTCTTCTTGTGCCATTCTGAGAGTATATTATACCCCCAGCTCCAGCTGCCCCGGGGTTCCCTTTAGAAGCACCGTCAAAGAAGATCGTGGTTAGGTGTTGGTGCCTCCACCAATCTTGAAAGATACTATCGGAGTCACGTTTTTTCCAGTCGGGTTGAGCAGTGGGGGGGACTAGCAGGAAGTTTCGAGGAAGAGGGGTAAGAGAATCCAACCATCTCTTTTCTTCAGGAAGGAGGGAGAGGTCTTCTTTAAAGTAAGTTTGCTGGGCAGCTTCAAGGAGTAAAGATTTTGCTTTAGTTGCAACTTTCAAGGGAGAACAAGAGATTTCTTTGAAAATCTGATCATTCCGGGTCAGCCAGATTTGCCAACATACATATTTGGGTATGGCGATCCATATTTTGTTCCAAAGGGATTTGGTGAGAATTTTGTGAGGATATCGGTTGCTCCAAGAGGCAAAAAGCTCAGCAACAGAGTCATAATCTGGAGGGGCAATCTGGAGATCCTGGAGAATGTAAGCCCAGACATCTTTGGCAAAACAACAGTCGATAAAAAGGTGCTTGGATGTTTCACTGCTGCTTCTGCAGAGGGCACATCTGTGCGGGCCTGCATAACCTCTCTTGGTCAAATTTTCTCTGGTTAAAGCTTTGTTATGCATCAAAGTCCAGAAAAATAAATTTATTTTGGGGAGGCCACCAGGATCCCAGACTTGTTTCCAAAAGCTGGGGGGATGGTTGCTGATTTTTGAAGTGTGGAGGGCGCTGTATCCGGCAGCAGTAGTGTAACGGCCCAAGTGGCCCCAACCCCATGCATCTTTCATAGATCTGTGGACAGGAGCAGCCTCTTCTAGCATTTCGATCAGGCGCGTTTGTTGCTGCTGGAGTCGGACATGAATGCCATGGAAGTCCCAACAACGCCAATTGCCATTGCTGTGCCATCGAGAGAGATCGTGGACGCTGTTTATGCCTACACGTTGAAGCCAATCCTTAATGTCTGTGATTTCCTCAGAATCCGATAAGGGAGCACGATCCATGATTCGGTCATTCCATAGAGAGGTTTTCTTGCCATTACTAGGTACTCGATACACCTTATGTCTAAAGAATTGGAGACTTTTCCTACATAAGTTCTAGGTTTGAGAGCATTTGACAGAGGAGCAGGCTTGCAGGTTTCGAAGAGCTGTCCCATCTGCATACTTATGCGTGAGGGCTTGGCTGGCCGGGTGCTTTGGTTCGCTGTGAAGTTTCCACAGAATTTTTCCATCGAGCGCCATGTTGACCAACGCAGGGTCGCGAATCTGAAGGCCTCCCTCAGTGATATCTCTTTTAACAATGTCCCAACTGATCAGATGAATTTTGTCCTGGTTTTCTTTCCCCCCTTGCCAAAGGAAATCCCGCAGAAGTTTGGAAATCTGTTCCATCACATATTTTGGGGCGAGGAGGAAGGCAGCCTAATAGATAGGCAGCGCTGACAGCAAAGTTTTGATAAGGATGACCTTTCCTCCTTTAGTTAACCAATAACCTCCCCACAATAAGATTTTTGATTTAATTTTGCTGATTGTATCACTCCACATGTCCCTTTTGTTGATACCATTTATGATGGGCAAACCCAGGTATTTGATCTTGTCCCATTTTGCATAAGCTTTGAAGCCCAGTCTGTGAAATGCTCAAGAGCTCGTGCTGTTCCATATTCCAGGCGTAAATTTCGCTTTTTCTTTCATTAACTAAAGCTCCAGAAGCTCTGCAATAGCATTTGAGGACAGAGTCGAAGGCCTCTGCAATTCTGAGGGAGGCACCTCCGAGAAGGATTGAGTCATCCGCAAACAAGGCATGGTTTATGGATTCAATGCCTTGGGAGATTTTAAGACCAGGAAGTGAACCAGCTTCTCTCTCAGCAATGAGCTTTCTGCTCAGAGATTTAGCGAGCATGATGTACAGAAAGGGAGAGAGGGGACAACCCTGCCTAATTCCTCTCTGGGCGCAAAAGAAATCAGTGGGGCGCCCATTGACCAGAGGGGCAATCCAAGGATTTTCGACACAGGCTTTTATAAGATTCACAAACTGATTCGAGAACCCAAAGGAGCGTAAGACTTTGATGAGGAAGCTGTGGTTAACCCTATCAAAAGCATTCGCCATCTCAAGCTTTATCAACATTCCTTTTTCTTTACGCTGTTTGCTAGATTGAATTGTTTCCTGCACTTGGAAGACATTATCCAGAATTTGTCTTCCTTCAACAAATCCTCCTTGGGAGGAGGAGATGAGCCTTTTAAGAAGAGGTTTGATTATGTTTGCCAGCAACTTGGCCAAGATTTTGTAGGAGGCGTTACATAGAGATATGGGTCTGAACCTAGCAAAGGTTTCAGGATTTGCTTCTTTAGGAATTAGCGCGAGATAGGTGGAATTGGTTCCTCCCCCTATCTTGGCTTTCTTTTGGAATGCTCTTATCATTTTCTGAAGGTCGTATTTAATAATGTCCCAACAGCTCTTGAAGAAATGGATGGTGAACCCGTCAGGTCCAGGGGCCTTATCGGATTCCATAGACCAAATAACCTTGATTATTTCTTCCTCTGTGAAGGGTCTGTTAAGATCTTGGTTGTCCTCTGTGTTGATAAGGGGAGGAATGTTTGAGAGGAGGTCCGCTGTATCCTCCTCGCTGCCTTGGATCCCATCAGTGAAAAGCTTGTTGAAGTGGCTTTCTGCTGCCTCTTTTATTTGTGCAAACCCTTTGCAGATCGTCCCTTCTTCTGTTGTGATTTCCGAAATATGGTTGCGGGAGATTCTAGCTCTGTATTGTCTGTGAAAGAAGGTAGTATTACGATCCCCAGCCTTCAACCATAGACTGCGCGATTTAATTCTCCAGTATTCTTCTTCCATTCTAAAGGAGCGATAGGAAGAGCGTTGGGCTTCAACTTCTTTGCCAATCATCTTTGAGGTGATGTCCTTACTTTCCATTTCTACTTGCATGTCCTCCAGAGTCTGCACTGTATCTTTCCTGTGGCTAGATGGATTAGGAACAGGAGTTTTTATCCATTTTTTCAAGGCTTGTTTTGCAGCCTTAAGCTTTTGCTCCCAAACATAACTTGGAGAGCCTGAGATTGGAATGGCCCATGCTTCTTTCACAGTTTCCATAAAACTGTCCCTGTCAATCCAGAGGGGGCTGTAGCGGAAAGGAAGAGGACCCAAGTCTTCCTCATCCTCCAGGAGCAGTTGAATGGGTTTATGATCTGAAGTTAATTTGGGGAGAATTCTTGTTTTGATTATTTTGTTGTTCATCATCAGCGAGCTTTGAACTAGAAATCTATCCAAACGGGCAGAGATGTGATCCTCCCCTATCCTGTTATTTGTCCATGTATAGAGGCCCCTTGTTGGGCTGAAGTCAAGGAGATCCCATTGCTGGATGAGGTCTTCCACAAAAGGCAGCAAATGGTCTCTACTGTTGTTTCCTCCTCTCTTTTCCTTGGGTTTCAATACTATGTTTAGATCGCCCGCAAGAATTATGTTATTGAGATTATGCTGCTCTAAGAATGCTAGAAGGGAGCTCCAGCATTCTCTTTTTTCGGAGTAAAGGACTGGAACATAAAGATTGAATAGAGAGATAGACAACTTACTTGCACAATGGTTTAATTCTGTGAAGATCCAGTGTTGGGTTTCGCAGGAATTGTTCAGTTGGAAGGTATCGTCTGCCCACATGGTTGCCAGCCCTCCTGAAGAGCCCCTTGCACTTACTGCTTTGCCTGCGTTTTTCTTCCATTTTGCTTTGCTGATGTCGAGAAGGGCATGCCCTTCTATTTTTGTCTCTTGGAGCATGAGGATGTCTGGTGTTTCGATTTTTAGTAGGTCTTTGACTGCTTCTATTTTCATGTGGGACCCTAGACCTCTGCAATTCCAAGAGACTAATCGCATTATTTACCCTGATGGGGATGGGGTCCTCCCTTTGGAGGGCGGGTCCTTGTGTTTCTACCGATAGACATCTCTATCGTGGTTTGGCTGCCTTGAGTTTTGAGTCTTTCAGCCTCCTCTTCCCTTGCTTCTTTGTGAGATTTTCTTCCAGCTCTTTTTGACAGACGCTCAAAGGTCTCTTCATCCGAGGAGCCTGAGCTATCTACCAGTTTTTTCTTTGTGACTTCCGCATAAGATGGGTTGGAGGGGCTTCCTTTAGAAGCCTCTGGTTGGCCTGGTTCTTCGTCCTCTTTGTTGGAGTTGGATGTTCCTTCGTGATCTACATTTTCTGGAGTGGTCTCTAAGGGTTGGTTCTGCCTGCTTTCTGTTTCCTTTGAAGCTGGGCCCCTTTCCTCGATGGACTTGGCGTTGTTATGGGTCGCATTCTGGTTACCTTTACCCCTGCCTCTCTTTTGCTGCGGCGCTTTCTGGACTAGGGTCCATTGCTCACCTTTATGCATCTCTGGTTGTTCCTCGGCCTTTTTCTTGCAGTATTTTGCAAAATGGCCATGTTCGTGGCAGTGTCTACATTTATAAGGGAGCTGTTCATAATCCAATTCTTGAACATGCATCCATCCGGCAGCCGTTAACTTGATTGCTTCTGGCAGCCCCTCCTCCAGATCGACTTCAACACAAATGCGGGCACACGAAAACTGGTCCTTTTTAGCTGCTTGGTCTATGTATTTTCCTAGAGCATTGCTGATTAGCTGCAAGGATTTGGTATTCCAGCAGTGAAGGGGAAGATGGGGTAAACGGACCCAGACTGGGACTGCTGAAGGAACATCCTGGGCAGGGTCAAAGTCGGGCGACCATTTGTTCAGGTATAATCCTTGGAGGCCCATATGATATGGTCCATTCCTGAAAATTAAACTTCTATCCTCTGCACTTTCGAAGACGAAAACGAAGTAGCCCTTGCCCACAAAGTAGCTTTTGATGGCCTCTTTGGTTAACGGAACCCAGTTTCTCTGAACCCATTCTTCAACAGATCTTGGTGAAGGCCACAGGCCCGTAAACTGACCTATGAGGCCGCGCTCAGCTAGGTTCAATGCTGCTCTACACGTTTCTTCTTCCGGGAGAGCAACAGTGGGGATGCTGTCCATTTTCTTCACGAATTTTTGTTGCGCAACTGGCGGGTTTCTCTTGTTACATGCAGCAATCATTGATTTAAACTCTAGGACCTCTGGAGGGAGAGGAGGGGGGGGCGGACCCCCGTTGGAGTCCATGGCAGAGGGGCGGACCCCCGTTGGAGTCCATGGCAGAAACCGTTGAAGCCGAGGAATCTGCGGTCTTGTGACCCCGGCCACGAGAGGCGTAGAGAAAGCGAAACGAGGCGGGCCCGGCCTAGCTTATGTGAGGACGCGCTCAAAAAAAAAACATAACATAATGAACATTTTGAAGAAACAAAGGAACCGGATAAATAATCCTGTTTGGAAAAAAATCTCACATATGGAATCCTTTTGTTGGTATATATTTATGGTTATATTTAACCCAAAACAAGGAAATTAATTAGATAAATCATTATTTATCTTATTATTTTATAAGAATAATTGTTTAAATCTTATTTAAATAATATTCTTTGTTAAATATGACTAATTCACCCTTAAATAATTAAATAAATCATTATTTATTTGATTATTACTCAACCATATCCTTAAAATGATAAATAAATCATTTATTTATTTATTATTACTTAAGCACATCCTTAAAATGATAAATAAATCATTTATTTATTTATTATTTACAAATAAGGGGATTTGACTCAAGTCAAATTCCTTTTCCCTCCAACAAATATAATAAAATATTCCATAAAAGTTGGATCTAGATTTGGTTAATAATATTTTAATTATGCACCAATCTCTAGACTAACTGAATATTGTGTTATAAATAGAATGATTTTCCCATTCATTTGTCACCTTTTGTTGCCTAAAGATCACTCTGGATCTCAACACTTGGTCTGGCTATTGATCCATAATCATAGCCATACTTTTCCATTTTTGTCTGGGTTTTCTACACCATCAAGAGAGAGAAGTTCTAAATTTGAAGTGCTGAGGACTCACAAGAACCCATCCCATTGAGGAGAATAGGGAACACCCTCTTATGTTTTCCTCCCAGGTGCCATTAATAAAATTATTCATTGGATATATTCTTGTCTTGTCTATTGGATCTATGGAGTAAATCTAATTTTTCTACTGTTTAATGTATTCTAATGCATAGATCTAGATTTTTGCAGCATTTGTCTTGATCATCTAATTGCAGATCTGAAGATATTAGCAGTCATTTCTGTTGTTAGGGCTATAAGTTATGCGTAGCTAAAGTGGTATTTTTTCGTACACTTCGAATAAAGATTCATACTAACAACTGGCAACTCCACACGGGTTTACCATTACGACCGTTGTCGTTTTTCTGATCCTTGCATATCCATCTGCTTCAAACCCTAGGATTTCTCTTCAGCCCTTGTTTTGCTTATTCTTGATGTTGTTTTTAACCCATAAAACCCTAAAACGATAAATATTCTAACTTCCGTGTGTTTTCGGACCCATTGCGTAGGTGAACGACATCAGCCGCAGCTGAGACGACAAATTTTTCTGAAACCTGCCTCCGAGAGTGCCGAAAGTGCATATCACACTTTTCTGCCCAAAACCTGTGACCTGGACCTCTAGGGCGCACTTTACAGCCCAAAAAGTGCGACCTTTGCTGAAAACAGGCCAAAAATTGCAACCTGGACTTTCTGCAGGGATTTTTCTGGGTTTTGCTGAGCCTCTGTTCAGGGTTGTCTAACCTCCGTCTCTGCCCGTTTTGGACCTGTACTTGTTCTGTTTCGCTCAACTAAGTGGGAACCTAGCCCCTTAGGGCTTCAGTACCCTTCACTTTTTGTGGAAGAGTGTTTGTTGTTGCAGGTTGTCTGAAATTTCAAAGTCTTCGGCCATTTTTCAGATCTGATACCTCATCTTCAGATCCACTTCAGATTGGCATGTTATCCATCCAAATCTCCTCTTTTAGCTTTGTTTGGGTTTTCCCTTAGGGGGCACTCCGCTTTCTTCCTGGAGATAGCCTTTCGCCACCTCTTTTTACAGCAATTTCCCTCTAATTTGTTGTTGTTTTCTGCACCACTTTCCAGCAAATTTTGTCTTTTAGATCTCTGTCCCTCTTGACCCAAGATATATTAGCTTATTTGAGTGTGTTTAGATTAGTTTTTAACTCACCTATTGACTAGTTGTTGAGAGGCCCACCTTCTTGGGTTTAGATTATTGCATTATTAGCTGTTTATTTTCTGTTTTGCAGGTCTATATACTGTCGTTTGCAGGGTTATTTATAGCTATGCAACAACACTTTTTCTTTTTCTCTACAAATGTCTGGGTTTAAAAGTTAAAATTTACACACTTTTTGCACACACACACACCCTAAGCGAAAAAGGGCTTGGTTAACACCGCCAAGCAAAGACTCTAAAACATTGAAATCAATTGATCCTACACCTCTTGCCCTTGTTTCGACATTGTAATCACTTGATCCTGCACCTCCCTGCCCTTGTTGGTCTCTTTTTCCTTGTGTTGTGTTTGTGTCATCGCCATTGCGCCCCCAAGGTGTTCATCCTGGAGACTCCTTAGCCTTCATCCTAAGTTTCTGGTTGGAAGACTTACTCCTCCACATAGAGTTCGAGTTAGTCCTCCCCCGAGTCCGCACACCGACTCTTCTTCTAGTCCTTTGGGTTCTCCTTCTGCCTCTGGTTCTCCCCCTGACACCTTCAGTATGTCTGGTGCAAGACCTAATGCTGGTGGTAACCCAGGCCCTCCCGCCAGAAATACCACTAGTGGGACCGCCACGGACACTACCCCAGCAGCACCCTTGCTCCCTTTCATGGCAGGCCTCAGCCTCCCTGATTTTTACCAGTTGATAAACGACCCTATACACCATGATGCTAAAGTGGCCCGCTATGACAACCAAGCTCCCTTAAAACATCCCAAAGTTTTAAGGTCTTCTTGAACAAGATCAAATCATGTTTGGTCTTTCCACATATGGTGTTCGTCTAATTCCATTATCAATGACTCTATTCTTCTTCGGTTTTCCAATGAACACTTACAGTGAGGCTTCTAAGTGGTATATGCTAGTGTTTGTGCTCAACCTAGTCTCCTAAATTGAGTTCATTAATTGTCAACCAGGGTTGGTAAACTGCTGAAGTGTGGTGCACTATATGTGCCTAGGTAATTGTTTCTCACTACGTTGTGTCTAGTGTTTTATGATGTTTTTGGATTTTTATGGTTTTATGTTCACAAGGGAAAGAACTAAATGCTGGTGGAAAGAAACTACTGGTTGAAAAACAGAGTGAAGCCTAAATTATGGATGACAAATGACAAATGCAAATACTGAAACAAAACAAAGCCTAAACTATGGCTAGCAAATTACAAAGCTTGATAATGACTTCAAGAAAATAAATCACAACATGAGCTTAACTTTTCCAATTCATTCATTAAAGATGTTTTGGAAGAGCTTGAGAAATGGGTAGCTAAGTGTAAATGAAATTCTCCTAACTAAACAATCAAACAATCAACTTACAATGTTACAACATCTCATCCATGATTAAAGGTCTATTAAAATATATTTGGAAAAGAACATTTGTATCACCATAAGATTTCTATTCTAAACTAGCTTCTAACTTTGTTCTGCAACTCAATCTAGCACCACTAGGCCTCACACAAAAGTTATAGATTTCTTTTTAGAATGGTCTTTGAGAAAAGGCTTGTTTGTGAAATGGTAAAAAGGTTGCAAAAGTACTCCAGGCCTTAGACTGATACTACCTTCTGTCCAGATAATTATGTGTTAGTATGAGTTTGGAAAAAAAGAAGTTTTGTAAATAATGAAGACCGTGGTGTTTAAATTTAACAACTAATACAATTTGAAATGCAATGGATGGAAACTACACTGGAATGTTAACACAGTGAACTAAGTTAAGACTAAACTAGGGTACTTCTAGTCTACAGTGAACAGTGTTAAATTAAAAGCCATTATCAAACTGAAAATGAAATGACAGAACTGAACCACATGCATTCTACCTCCGGAGTGCTATAACTAAGTTATCATGCAACTAACCTAAGCAATTCTACAGTTCATCCCGTTCAGTATGAATGATGTTTTGGAAGATTTTGTGAGAACGAGTATGGTCGTATCATTCAAAGCAATTGAACATAAACACAAGACTGAAAGCAAATACAACTAAAGTCCAAGACACCACAGTTACTTCCTACTCATTGTTATGATATTTTGGAAGAGCTTTGTAAGAGTAAGATTGGCTATGCTACTTGGTTTAAACTTAACAACTAAAACCTACAATACCACAGTTATGCCTTATCCATCATAATGATATTTTGGAAAAGTTTATTAGAGTAAGTCTTAACTGTGATAACTAACGAAAGTAAATGCAACTAAACCTACACTATCACAGTTGTGCCTTATTCTTCATAATGATATTTTGGAAGAGTTGATTAGAGTAAGTTTGGCCGTGATAGTAAATATAAACAAATATGAACATAAGCTGAAATAAAAGCGAAACTAAAACTAGAAATAAAAGCAAGATTAAAACACTTATCTACTGTATAAACAAGGTTGCTCAGGAGGCAGGGGCTCTCTACCACTAGAGTAGCAAGAAATCTAGCTCAAAATTGACTCAACGTGTTCAAGGAAATGCTGCTTCTTTCATTAAAGAGGAATCACCTCAAAACAGAGTATTCACAGACTTCAAAGATCTAGCAGTCAACCATAAAATCTAACCAAAATCTAACCTTTGTCTCTCGGTTTCCCGAGCATATTTATAGCAAATTTACATAACAGAACTTGAGATAATACGGGGATTATTGTCTTTCCTAATAGAAACTAAACTAGGACTCTGATCATGATCACGTAACAGAATCTAGATTGTCCTTATCCTGTTAGGAGTCTACCTCCTAGTTTAAGTTTCCACGTGCTTAACCACGTACATAATTCTGTTCAATCTCCATGGAGGGCAAAAAATGATGAGGACATGACGTGGAATACACCCATGTGTGCTTTTCTCCAAGATGACATCCGGAACCTGTATAAACATGAAGTTGGCTACAGAATTGGCAACTAGCTACAGAATGTCTGCATTCTGTAGCTAGTTTCAGTTCAAAAAGTACTACAATGACACAATCATAAAAACATAGCAAGTTAGCCACAATATTCATTCTTAAAGCAATTTTAACTAATTTCATTGATCATTTGAGCCTAGGATTAATAATGGATGAAAGAAATGGAATGGAATGTGGTGGAAGAAAGAACATTTTTTTGGAGCTCAACATGTAGATCGACCCTTCCTCTCATACCACCTTTGCGACTCTTAGCCCTTGCTTTTTGTCTTATTTCCAGCCCCCTACGTTACGACACCGGTACCGAGCTCTCGACCTCTTTCCGCCAATCATCCGCAACCTTATTTTCCGACCATGTTCAGGAATGGCGTAGAAGAAGGAGCCTATGTTGAGCCCCTCCCTTCGAGGACCGTGTCTACATGGACTGGTTCCTTAGGACTCTCTTACCACCTATCGGGAAAGATGTCGCATCGCACTTTCCTCAAACCGAAGAAGCCGCTCTTTAGATTGCGTTAAAGTATGACCTGATCTATGCTCAGTTGGGTTATGTTTATACCGTCCTACTTGATCTTCCCAGACTTGGTGGTGCCAACGCACCGGGGGCATCTCATGCCACTGATGGTATCGTTGGAGCTCTCTTTAATCCATATGCTCAACCTCCCGTGGGCTATGGTTTCTCTCAGAGAGGGGCTAGCTCCTCTAGCACTTTTTCCCTTCCCGATAGTACGTATCCACGATATGGAATGCCTCCTCCTTTTTCCAAACCTCCTATTTACCACATTCCTACCCAACCTTCTTATTATCCGTATCCACAGCCTGGTGCTCCAGCTCCTAAAAAATTAGCACCTCCTCCTGCCTTGCCTTCTCAACCCCCGCAACAGCAACCACCACCCCCTCCAGGGTAGGTGTACGCACAACAGGGCATGACTAATCCTCCTCCCTCAAAAAGGAAGAGGAAAGGCAATCAAAATCAAGCTGCCTCTGGTAATCATGGACCTAATCAAAGTAATGCTCCTTACACCACAAACCAGCAACAAGGCACTCAGCCCAAGCAAGATAGGCCTCTTCGTACAAACACGCCCTGTTCATGTTGTGGTGTTTATGGTCATTATACACATGATTGTCCCCTGCTACCACAGACGTGACAACTATGGGAGTCTCAAGCAACATTGAGAGGACAACAAGTGATTCCTTCCGTTCCTCCTAGTCATGCACCTAGTCAACCGGCTGTGCTTACCGATCCTTTTCCTCAGCAGGGACTTGTGGCCACCCAACCACTTGAAGGACAGGTGGCTGCTCAACCTCTTCCATCTAGTTCCCCTGATTACCAGATTTTCATGATGTACTATGATTATCCTTCTGAGCCTCCTTCTCCTGTTTCTTTACCTTCAGATGATACTCGTGACCCCCTCGATCCTCCAGATGCTACCCCCAAACCTTACCTTGCTTTGACCCCGGTTCCACGGGTCCCTCTGATTCCTCCCACTACACCAGTGCCTCTGTCACCTCAACCAGAAAATTTTCTAGTTGTGACCGTCTCGGGTAAGAAGGGCAAAGCTCGCAAGGGGGCACCAAAGGACAAGCACCCCCTCTCCTTGTTCATGCATTCTGCCTTGGATCTATCTACTCCCATTGGCATCCCTCCTCCTGATGCCAATGTGACGAAGCCTTTGACCACTCCCCATGACGTTGCACATGTGTGCCATTTTTCACATGTTGATGAGTCAGGTAGCTCTACCATGACAAGCGGTCCTCCTTCCGCTAGTCAACCCATCTTTCACTCCGATGAAGAAATTATGGAAGCACTGACCCATCCTGACTTTCCATGGAATGATATGCTGCAAGAATAGTACTTCCTCCCACCAGGTCTGACCAATGTCTTGTAGGCAAAATTCCTTTAAGCAGTCCAATTGGTTTGAAATGCCGTCCTTGCACGATGCTTTCGAAGAAGAAATATGGCCAATATCTCTCCTACCATTAAAGTGACATTTAAAATAGACGGCAGGACAATATCACATTGAACTTGTTCACACGAAGGAGATTGAGCTTACCAAAATTATTCAAAATTCAAAAGGTACACGATATTATCTGGTCCCACTGATGAAATACTGGAATTAATCACAACAGTAGCCGAGGAACACCATATCAATACATGGCCTGATGCCAATCCCGTCCGTCAAAAGATGAGACCCATTAATCCTTCCAGACGTGAAGTTGTCAAAGCTTAATCGATAAGCTCAAACAGGTTGGTTTTATCTATCCCATTGAATACACCACTTGGGTGTCCAATCCGGTTCCCGTTCTCAAGAAACAAGGCACAATCTGTGTCTGCACTAACTTTCGTGATCTGAACAAAGCTTGTCCCAAAGAAAACTTCCCCACACCATTCATTGACCAAATAATTGATGAAGGTGCAGGGCACGAGGTGCTATCTTTTATGGATGGTTTCTCTGGATACAACCAAATTGTCATTCGTCGTGCTGATCAACTCAAAACCACGTTCATTAGTCCATGGGGAACCTTTTCCTATTGAGTCATGCCATTTGGTCTTAAAAACGCTGGAGCCACTTTTCAGCGGGCTATGTCTTACTATTTCCATGACCTGACTCACATTATCCTTGCTTATTTAGATGACCTTACCGCACGTTCTAAACATCGGGCGCAACACCTCCACGATCTGTGCACCGTCTTTCTCCAATGTCGCAAGTATAATATCCGCCTCAACCCGCTGAAGTGTGTCTTTTGTGTGCCTGTTGGCCATCTTTTAGGCTTCATTGTGTCTAAAGATGGTATATCTCTTGACCCATTAAAAGTTCAAGCCATTCTTGAGCTTCCGATCCCCCGCACTTTACGCCAGTTACAAAGCCTCCAAGGCAAAGCTAATTTTTTTCACCGGTTTGTACTTGACTACGCCACCACCGCACATGGTTTCCTTACACTTCTCCACTCCAATATCCCTTTTGTATGGGATGCCCATGCTCAAAAGTATTTTGATGCCATGAAACATACTCTCACATCCGCTCCTTTGATTTGTCCACCTGACTTTGATAGGGATTTCATCCTGTATATCTCCGCTTCCACCCACTTGGTCGCTGGAGTCCTCATTCAGGAAGATGACAATGGAATTGACCATGTCATCTATTATGTCAGTAAGAACCTGGTAGGACCTCTTGTATCCTACTCACACAAAGAAAAATTAGCATTGGCTATCATGTTCTCGGTCCAAAAACTTTGTCATTACATCCTCATGCGTTCCACCAAGGTTGTGACTAATTCCAACCCCATGGCCTTCCTATTGAGTCGTCGAATCATCAGTGGGAAGTATGCTCGTTGGATCGTAGTCCTCTAGGAATTTGATCTTGAATTTGTCACACCAAAAAGTAAGAAGGGTTTAGCCCTCGCTGAACTCATTTCAGAACTTCCTATAGGTACGCAGGAGTCTCCAATTAATGATATTTTCCACGATGAACACTTATTCGCCATTACCACTGATGAACCCTGGTATGGGGACACCCTCACTTATTTGTGGACTCAAAAGTTCACCCTCCATCTTGACCGTGATGCTCGATGATGTATCCAACACCAGGCCCCCCGCTACCTCCTCATCGGTGAAGACCTTTATCATCGCGGTGTGGATTCTATCCTTTGTCGTTGTCTCACACACATTGAAGCTGAGAAAGTCCTCAATGCCTTTTATAGCGGTGCTTGCGGTGGCCACCTATCTGGTCTGGCCACTACCCAGAAAGTTATGCGCGCCGGGTACTTTTAGCCTTCTCTCTTTAGTGATTGCATTGAGGCAGTCAAACACTGTCCCAATTGCCAACATTTTCCCCTCAAGGCACGAGCCCCTCCAACTCCCCTACATCCTGTCATCTCCGCTAGCCCCTTCTGCATGTGGGGCTTATACTTTATGGAGTGTCGACCATCATTAGTTGGTAACCATAAGTATATCATCGTGGCGGTTGACTATTTCACTAAATGGGCTGAGGCCATGCCAACGTTTAACAATACGGTAGCTACTGCAGCCCTATTCTTCTTCAACCATGTTATCGCTCGATTCGGCGTTCCGAAACAATTGATCTCAGACCATGGCCGACATTTTGAAGATGAGACATGGTGCGAGCAATCCTCATTTTTGGGCTTTGAGCACCAATATTCCTCCTCTTATTACCCCCAAGGTAATGGCCAAGTTGAAGCGGTTAATAAAATTCTTAAAACCATACTTCAATGGACGGTGGATAAGCAAAAAACCAACTGGCACCTTCTGCTCTTCCCTGCGTGATGGGCCTATAAAACTTCTGTTAAAACCACCACCGGGTTCACTCCTTTCCACCTTTTTTTTGGAGAGGAAGCAGTCTTACCAATCGAGTGTGAAATCCCTTCCCTTCATCTAGCCGTTGAACTTCTCCCTGACACCCAACCTTTAGAACAAAGACTTATCATGCTTCAACGTGCTTCCAAAGATCACCGTGTTGCATTACAAACCATCGAGGTGGCTAAGAAACACACCAAGGTTCAATATGATCAAAAAGTCCAACCTCGTACTTTTCACGAAGGTGATCTTGTTCTAGTGTATGACCAGACCCATGATGTCCTTGGTCATGGGAATTTTGATTCATTATGGTTAGGACCTTACATTATTAGTAAGGATTTTGGAAAGGGCGCACATCTATTAGAGGACTTCGAAGGCCATCTCCTTCCCAATCCTAGCAATGCACTCTATCTGAAGAAGTATTACCCTTAAAATTTCCTTCTAGAAATACATGTTTTATTAGCTAGAACATGTCAGTGATGTGATACTTCACCAGGACACATTTTGTCCAAGAAGCGCCACTTCACCATTCCTTAAGATTGAATTTCTTCACTTGAAACACTCGTACAGGGGGCACCATGTTGCCTCCATGCTTGTCCACGCTCGTGTCAACTTTCGTCGTGAGTTACCATCTTGTACTCATGCTTTTATGGTCCCCATTGGACCCTCCACAGAAGTGGCAACACCATCGAATCACCATTATTTAGAGCATCCGAGTTGAGTCGTCATTGCTTTCATGGAGTCTATCCCGAGTCCCTTCACCTCTCCCCACAGTCTTCCATCATTCATTGCTTGGTCCCTCTCTCGTGTCGCACATTATGGCCTTCAATCCTACTGTCCCCTATCCCTCATGATGTTGTGTTAGTTGTTTCCAGGTCATCCGTGCCCTTCATGCTCTAACAAGGGAAGTCGTCTGTTAGCTACTCATTCCCCTTCATTTCATCATCATCATTGGTGTCAGTCTCTCAGTCACATTACTATTTTCTCTCATGCACTAGTTGAGGATCCATTATTGCCTCACCTATGGTGGACCTCCTTCTGTTGACATCAACTCATTCATTCCAGAAGATAGGTCTAGAGGGCAGTGTACATTGGTTCCAGCTTCCACTCTAGTTCGGTGCCTCGGATCAGGCAAAGGGACTCCTTATTACCCTTTGACTTGATTGTTTCTCAGCTCCAGCTCCTTTCAGCATGATTGAGATCTATATACTCGATGGTTCAGTGATACAACAACTGACATCGATGATTCCTGAGTGTGTGTGAGATGTCTCAGCCCTCATGAGGGGGTGGCCCTACAGGTAGCCCCCCAAACACTTAGATGACCTCTTCAGTACAACCTTCGATGTAGCTCCATAGATTTTATGATTTCGGCCTTAGCTGCTTGCAGCGCTGTTTTGTTTGCATGTATCAGTTAGATTTTTAAATCCCTTTCCTGTTTTCTGGGGCATCTAGGTTGCATTTATATCTCATGTGCTTAGATATCATTGTATAAGTCCTGGCTGTTATCTTAGGCACAATATGTATGTGGGATTCATTCTCGTGTTATTCATCTGGCTCATGTTTATGCTAGCATATACCTTATCATTTCATTCTGTGGTTTTCCGGGCACCTTATTGTTTGTACTATTGCCTCGGCGGGCATAGGTATGCCTACTCTGCCGCCTATAGCAGGTACTTACTCACAAAGACTTGTCACACCTGCAAGTCACCTCCTCAGGGTCTAGTTCTTTCCGCACTTCGGTTTACCTTATACTTCTCTCTCTTTGACTTCCCCTTCGATTTCTAGTGATTGAGTTCTTACAACATACTTCGGTCATATGATTAGCTCCTAACGCTCGCATGCTGGGGGGCAATCTGTTACACCATTTTTTGGTCATGTAACCTATTATCATTAGATGGACCCAAGTACACCATGTAAGACCAATTTTACTCCAAGTAAAATTTCTTTCACTATGAAAATAACTTAATAAATCGCCTTTATTAAGTTGTTTATGGTCTAAACAGGAAACCCCATAAGGAAATATTAATCAAATATACATTTGTTTGATTTTCCTCAAGAAATAATTAGTTAAACAATAGTTTAATTAATATTTCTAGTTATATTTAACCCAAAACAAGGAAATTTATTAGATAAATCATTATTTATCTTATTATTTTCAATGAATAATTGTTTAAATCTTATTTAAATAATGTTCTTTGTTAAATATGACTAATTCACCCTTAAATAATTAAATAAATCATTAATTATTTGATTATTACTCAACCATATCCTTAAAATAATAAACAAATCATTTATTTATTTATTATTACTTAATCACATCCTTAAAATAATAAATAAATCATTTATTTATTTATTATTTACAAATAAAGGGATTTGACTCAAGTCAAATACCTTTTCCCTCCAAAAAATATAATAAAATATTCCATAAAAGTTGGATCTATATTCGGTTAATAATATTTTAATTATACACCAAGATCTAGACTAACTCAATATTTTGTTATAAATAGAAGGGTTTTTCCATTCATTGGTCACCTTTTGTTGCCAAAAGATCACTTTGGATCTCAAAACTTGGTCTGGCTATTGATCCATAATCATAGCCATATTTTTCCATTTTTGTCTGGGTTTTCTACACCATCAAGAGAGAGAAGTTCTAAATCTGAAGTGCTAAGGACTCACAAGAACCCATCCCATTGAGGAGAACAGGGAACACCCTCTTGTGTTTTCCTCCCAGGTGCCATTAAAAAAATTATTCATTGGATACATTCTTGTCTTGTCTATTGGATCTATGGAGTAAATCTAATTTTTCTACTGTTTAATGTCTTCTAATGCATAGATCTAGATTTTTGCAGCATTTTTCTTAATCATCTAATTGCAGATATAAAGATATTAGCAGTGATTTTTGCTGTTAGGGCTATAATTTATGTGTAGCTAAAGTGGTCTTTTTTCATACACTTCAAATAAATATTCATGCTAACAAACACTCTGGTTGTGCACATTGTGGACTCTTTATTAGAAAATGAGTAGGAAGAACAAACAAAGGAAACAAAATAACCTGTAACGGCTAAAGAAAGAAAAAGTATTGGACATGAAATGAATGCATATCACTATATCTACAACACTTATAAGAATAATGCTTAGGAACCACCACTAAATAAGCCCCCTCCTTAGAAGAAAAATGGTCGATACAGTTTAAGGAGTAAGGGGCATGTCTGTGGACAGGAATTGAAAAGACATAAACTAAAAGAGAGGTTGGTAATAATGATCTCAGCACCTTCCAATCATGCTAAGAATACACAGAGTAAGTTTGGGGATGTAAATAAGTTCAAGAACACTTCCTCCAATAACAAGAGTAATTCTATCATTATATAAGTGTTGAAAAAATCCACTCCTTCAAACACTTCATCATTGCCTTCTTGTTGCCGGTTTTTGAAAATTTTCAACCAAGGGGCCTTCCCGATGTGAAGTCCCAATTAGACCTCACACCATTTTCGAGTAGGAGTCTCATACAGAATATCAGCCTAGTTTCCATGTATTTTTATATATTTTCATTGATTCTAACTGTTAGCAAGAGAGACGGGTGCACATGTGCCTTCAAAAATCAAGGGGGTGTGCCTTGTGAGTGTTCAATCATATGTGCGTTAAGGTTCTTCTACTATAGGGGAAAGAGAAGTGAGTCTCTAAGAGAGAGTTAATAGTACCATCTCGGAAGAGACACACATGAACCAAAGGATGTTATGCAACCAACTTACAAAATAGAAGACGAGATAAATCAACGACTTAAAAGTTATTCACTTTGAGGGGAAACCTCTTTTACATTAAATAAATGAACAATTCTTGGATGATTCAAATGAAAAAACCTCCTTTATATATATAGGATTCTTAGGGGTCACAATATAATCAGAGCCTACATAAAAATAATAATGTAAGGGAACAATAATAACAATAGTGGGATTCTACGGGGCACAATACTAGAAATATGGGGACTACATGGGCACACGAATAACAATAAGGGGGCTACACTAATAATAAAAATAAGGGGATACACTAGTATTATAGCGACCTCACATGCCCCTTTCCTTAAAAATAGTGTTTTCCTCAACGCTTGAGCAGTTCCATATGCTTCTGTATAAAATTCTCATCCTCCCATTTCGAATCTTCAGCATGTAAGTTCTTCCACTTTATGAGATGAAATTGATTGATTTTGTAGTTGTCGAGTTCTTATTTTCGTGACTTATTTAGGTTCCAATATCATTTTTCCTTCCTTGTCAATTTTTGTAAATATTATTTGAACTGGGTGCTTATCACCTATAACCTTCTTTAATCATGAAACATGGAAAACTGGATGCACTCAGGAAGATGCATGAAGCTCCAATTTGCATTCCATAGTATCGATATTTTGCAACACCTTGTAAGGACCATAGTAATTTGGTGATAATTTATTATCCTTCTTAGCTTGCTTGAGGGACATTTGTTTGTATGTTTGTAGACATAAAAATACCTAGTATCCTACATCAAAACTTATTTCGCTATGATGTTGATATGCCTGTTGTTTCATTCGATTCTGAACCAAAGTGAGGTTATCCTTTAAGAGTTGGAGAGCTTGTTGTTGATGCTTGATATGATCTTCCACTGCTTGAACCTTCAAATTTTCTCTTAAATATGATGTGATTGAAGGTGGATGATATCCATAAAGTTCCATAAATGGGGTCATTTTTGCTATAGTATGGAAGGAAGTGTTATACTACCATTCAACCAAAGGTAACCGGTTGAACCATTGTGTTTGTTTATCAGATACAAAGAAACAAAGATATCTTTCCAAAAATTTATTCACTATCTTAGTTTTCTCATCAGATTGAGGATGATAAGATGAGCTATGGGATAATTGAGTACCCACTAAAGAAAATAATTCCATCCAAAATTTCTCCTAAAAATGTGATCTTTGTTGCTTAAAATAACCTTTGGGTTTCCATGTAGCTTTTGAATTGTTTCCATAAACACATTAGCAACTGTGCTGGATTTAAATGAAATAGATAATGCAAGAAGTGTGCATACTTGGTAAGTCTATCAATTATCACCATGATGACATTTTTTCCTTCGAACTTTGGTAAACCTAAGATAAAATCCATTGAAACCTCCTCCTAATGTTGACTTGGTATGGATAAAGGTTGTAACAGATCAGGGGTCTTACTTTTCTCAACTTTATTTTGTTGGAAAACAAAACATTCCGCCACAAAATTTTGAATAACATATTTAAGGCCATCCCAAAAAAATTCCTTCTTGACCCTGTGCTAAGTTTTTAAAAATATTGAGTGCCCTCCTAAGGGAGAGGTGTGAAATTCCAACATAATATTTTGTTTGAGTTGTATAAATTATACAAACAATATGTATATCAATGGATTCAATCTAATCGTGTGATCTACAAAAGCAAGATACTGAATCCTTCTACAAATTAATTGTGGAAAATAAGCATGATCGCCAATCACAACAAGTAAATAAATTAATTGTGGAAAATAAGCATGATCGCCAATCACAACAAGTAAATAAAGAAGAAAATCAAACCACAACACATATATTTTCTCAGGGAAAGCTTGCTGCTTAAAACCCCTCTATATTTTACTGTATATACACCATGGAATCATGAAACAATTAGAATGCACTCTTCTCACAAGTGTCTCTTTCACTCTCACAATTGTCTCACACTAACCCGGACAAAATCAACCAAAACTTAGCCAATTTCCTGCCTCTAATCAGCCTGATTGCCTTGCGCAATTCATGCGGAATGCAATCCCTATTCTTTAGAAAATTCAGCCTTCCAAAACTACACAATTCTCATGGGAAATTTTATGGTTGCCTCACTTCATGCGGGAAACCTACTATTGATACAAATGATAGTTAACATCCCTTTAACCTTTGTCTCAATTGGGTCTCCACTGGAACTGACATGGATGTAGCTATTAATAGTAAATCATCAGTTGGATGGTAGATCACTGCATGTGAATTAAATCTAACTTAATTCACTTGATCTCTCACTAGTGAAACAAAAAATTACAACTAGTTCAACTGAATTTAACTCAATAAATTGAGTTAACTGATTTCTCATGCATTAAACTAATGCACTAACTAAAACTTGAACTCCATAGCTAATAGAATCACTCTACATGCCTCACCAACCACCCTCAACTCGAAATTCATGAGCTAAATGAGTTTATCACACCTAGTTAACTATTACAAGTGATTATGAGATAAGATTACATTTTATTGTCCAATTTAATTAAGGGAAAATTAAATTAGACACACATTTCTTGTTGAATTTTCAACCTCCCTCTCATCAAGAAAGTGATTATCTACCACGTTAATCATGCCTCTATGGTATTTGAATTTTCTCCTAGCGAGCGCCTTCATCAGAATATCTGCATCCTAATATTTTGTGGAAATTTACTGAAGTAACATAATGCACCTCTGAACACAATCTCTAACATGATGGTACCAGATTTCTATGTTCTTGGAACTATCATGGGATATCGGATTAACCCAGAGTTTAATGAGACTCTGGTTATCATAATGTATCATCGTCGGATCCATCTTAGAACCAAACAAACCAACCAAATTTTTTTTCATCCAGATGGCCTCACATGCAGCCTGACTTGCTGCTATGTACTCTACCTTGACTGAACTCAGTGCTACGGATCGCTGCTTCTTGTTGTACCAAGCAACTATTGTCGATCTTATGCTGAAGATCCCGCCTGATGTTACCTTTCTATCTGATGGACTGCGTGCTCAATCTGTATTGGTGAAACCTTGAAGCTTCACTCCCTCTGTTTGTCTGTACCATAATCCATACTTTGTAGTGCCCTTGAAATATCTCAAGACATGCTTCATCACCTTCAAAAGGAGCTTGGTCAGCTTAACCATAGCTTGAATCAACCAGTTAACTACGTAGCAAATGTTTGGTCTGGTGTTCACCATGTACATCAGTAAACCAACTAGCTACCTATAACTAGTAGCGTCTGCTACTTCTCCTGAAATAACATCCTCCTTCCTCTAGTTTCCCGGAAGAGGAGTCTCCATGGGTTTACAACTCTCCATGTGAAATTTACTCAAAATCTCTTTGGATTACTTGCCTTGAGAAACAAATAGCTCATCATCCCATTGCCATATTTCCAAACCAAGGAAAAATGAAGGAGTTCCATGAAATTCATTTCGAAATCCCTTGCAAGATCCTCCTTGCAATAATTTATTAGTTTCTCATCACCTGTCAAAATTAGATCATCAACATAAAGTACGATAATCAAGAGCTTACCATCAACCACAATCTAGTACAGTTCGCATCAGCTTCACTTTTGGTGAAGCCCAACCCGGTGAAATAGCTGTCAATTCTAGTGTACCAAGCACAAGGTGCTTGCTTTAGCCCATACAATGCTTTCTTGAGTCGGCACACATGCAACTCACTATCAAAGATATCAAAACCTTCTAGGTGCTCTATGTACACTTCTTCCTCAATAAATCCATTGAGAAATGCATGTTTCACATACATCTGATGTATCTTCCACCCCATCTGCACTAAGAGTGAAAGGATAGATCTAATTGATGAGTATCTCGCAACCAGTGTAAAAGTATCCTCATAGTCAATCCCCTCTACTTGTGAGAATCCCTGGGCTAAAAATATAGCCTTGTACTTCTCCACACTCCCATATGCCATCTGCTTCACCTTATAGATCCATCTAGATCCAACCACTGATTTTCTGACCAGTCTTGGGACAACTTCCCATGCACTCTTCTTGATGATGGAGTCATACTCAACCATGGTGTCAACCCAAATTGGTTGTTGCACTGATTACCCTAAAGGAGGATGGTTTTGTCACAATACACTTGCTCATAATAGCCATGTATCTAGTAAACCTATCTGGAGACTGTCTTTGTCTGCACAGTGAAGTAGGTTCTCTTACATGCTCTGCCGTATCAAGTCTCAATCTATCAGCTTCCGTGGTGTGCCTTCTACCATTTCTGATGGATAGCTCTGCATGAGTGTTTTCTATCACTCCATGATCCTCCGCATGTGGCTGCTCCACATCTTGAGGTTCATTCTTTGGAACCAAGATTTCCTCATCTGCATCAAATCCAACTCCCTCTCAAGGGGAAATCGCATGGCTTTCTCCTGATCAAATTTTATATCCCGTCTCACTACAGTCATCCTGCTATTTGAAAAATACACCTGATAGTTGTGGGGAGTATCAGTGTACCCCATAAATAACCTAATATCAGTTGTTGGTTTGAGCTTATTCCTGGAATATTTGGTCACATGGAAATAGACAATTGAGTCAAAAAATTTAAAATATGAAACATTAGGTTTCTTACCAGAAAAATCCTCCTCTGGTGTACTCATGCTAAGTATCCGATGAGGACTACAGTTTTGCACAAATACTGTCGATTTGCATGCCTCCACCCACAAATGCAACGGTAGGCCTTGATCATGCAACATCGCTCGTGCCACACCCACAATTGTTCTATTATTTCTTTCTGTGAACCCATTCTGTTGTTGGTTATGAGGCACAATCAACTCTATCTTAATTCCTTCTTTGCTGCATAATTTCTTGAATTCATTGGAGATGTTGACACCACCATTGTCGCTCCTAAGAGCCCTCAAATGCTTCCCCATGTCTTTCTCCACGAGTGCTTTGAACTCACAAAATTTTGAGAACGTATGATCTTCTTCTGCATGAAGTAGATCCATAAATTTCTAGAAAAATCATCAACAAATATCACATAATACCTGTGCTTTGTTTTTGAAGCTGTAGAGAATGGTCCACACACATATGAGTGAACTCTCTCAAGTATTTCCGCTACTCGGTTGTCCTTCTCGTGAAAAGGGGCCTTTGCATACTTCCCCATGGTACATCCCTTGCATGTTTCTATCTAAGTAAGAGTACCCTTGGAAAGACCTGTAGAAATTTTTTGCATGAGCTTCAAGGCTCCATCGTGTAGATGGCCCAATCTCCTGTGCCATAACTCACCCTCATCCCAGCTCACCACTTTGTCTGCCTTACCCGTCAATGTTGCGCAACCATCTACATCAAGTTTATAGATATTATTCACATGAATCCCAATATTCTTTGCTTTTCCTGTGGCTTTGTGTCGAAGGAAATATTTCCCTTCACTAAAAACCACATCATAGCCTCTATCCTCCAACATTGCGACTGAAACTAAATTATTTTTCAATCCCGTTACATTCATTACATATTTTAATAAGAATGGTTTACCTAACTATATTTGGAAGGTAACTGTACCAATCCCAATAGCACTGTACAACTCGTCATAACCCATTTCTATATGCATCTGGAGGTCCTTCTCCTCCAATCTACTAAAAAGTTATTTATATCCCATCATGTGGAAATATGCACCAATATCCAAGTACCACACCGATCCCATCACACTTGACACCATGGATGTGATGAGCGAGAAGTCAAACTCAAATTTCGAGGCCAAATCCTCACCAGCTGCAGATCATAAAGCCTTCTTGTTCTTCTTCTTTTGTGGACAATTAGTGGCATAATGTCCTTGCTTGTGATAGTAAGAACACTTCACTCTAGACATGTCGCGCTTCTTGCCTTCTTTGCCGGACTCAGATTTGGAATAGGATTTTTTTCCCTTCCCCTTCTTCACCTCACCATCCAAGGCACAATTTTCTTCATCATATTGCTTAGATGAAGATCCATCTCTAGTATTTCGCCTAAATTATTCTTGCACTGATTCCGACCAAATTCATTCCCAATCTGGCAGCTTTTCCCTCCCATTGACAGAGTCCTGATAACTATGCCAACTCTTGGGAAGGCCTAGAAGAGCTGGGCTCACCAAGTCATCATCCATGACAGTAATTGTGACTCTCCCAAGCTCATCTTGACATTGGATAAACTTGGTTAAATATTTCAGAATAGTTTCGCCTTTATCCATTTTGATTTTCCTGAGCTTGTCCTTCAGTGCCCATTTTTTATGATCTCTGCTGCTCTGAAATGGATCTATCAAAGCTTTCCACATTGCATATGGTGTCTCTTTTCCATGGAGACTTGAGACAATGTGGTCTGTACTCCCTCTAGTAATATCCTCCTCGCCTTTGCAACCTTATTTTTCCAAGCATCAAGCTTTGCAACATCTGCTATAGCGCGTTTGGGAATTTCATTATCAATGAGTTATTTCAACCCATTATCCTCTAGAACTGCCTTAATATTTTATTTCCATGAAATATAATTGGAACCTCCCTTGAGTGCATACTCCAATCTCAAGCCATTGAAAGCCATCTTAATCCTGATCCGCCTGTTGCACCAAAAATACTTTTGCAAATTCAAATGCTATTCAGTCACAAACTCAATTTCTTCTCCACTATAGTGATTTCCTGCGCTCCGATACCATGTAGAAATTATACAAACAATACGTATATCAATGGATTCAATCCGATCATGCGATCTACTAAAGCAATATACTGAATCCTTCTAAAAATAAATTGCGAAAAATAAACACGATCACCAATCACAACAAGTAAAGAAAGAAGCAAATCAAACCACAACACAGATATTTTCCCAGGGAAAGCTTGCTACTCAAAACCCCTCTATCTTCTATTGTATATTCACCATGGAATCATGAAAAAATTATAATGCACTCTTCTCACAAGAGTCTCCTGCACTCTCACAACTGTCTCACACTGACTCGGGCAAAATCGACCAACACTTATCCAATTTCCTGCCTCTAATTAGCCTTCCTTGCTTGCACAATTCATGTGGAATGAACTCCCTATTCTTTAGGAAATCCAGCCTTCCAAAAATGCGCAATGCTCATAGGAAATCGTATGGTTGTCTCACTGCATGCAGGCAACCTACTAATGATACAACTGATAGTTAACATCCCTTTAACCTTTGTCTCAACTGGGTCTCCACTAGAACTGACATGCATGTAGATATTAATAGTAAATAATCAGTTACATGGCAGATTAATGCATGTAAATTAAATCTGATTTAATTCACTTGATCTCTCACTAGTGCAACAAACAGTTACAACTAGTTCAAATGACTTTAACTCAATAAATTGAGTTAACTGGTTTCTCATGCATTAAACTAATGCACTAACTGCAACTGGAACTCCATAACTAATAGAATCACTTTGCATGCCTCACCAACTACCCTCAACTTGAAATTCGTGGGCTAACTAAGTTTATCACACTCAATTAACTATTACAATTGATTATGAGATAAGATTACATTTTATTGTCCAATTTAATTAAGGGAAAATTAAATTAGATACACACTTCTTGTTGACTTTTCAACATGAGTTAGGAATTCTTACAAATATATAACCAATGTTTGTACCATAATGAATCATTTTTCCAGCTAAATGTATTATATGTATTGGGATCTTACTGCAAATTTTGAATGAGTTTCCACACTTGTTCTTCATTCTTCCATTCATAATGACCCTCATGACTTCTAAATGTTTGTTTCAGAATTTCTTCATTCTTCATTCTAATTTGATGATATCTTGAATGAGGATCCAACTTGGTGAATTAAATTTCTCCATGTAATTAATCCAATAATTCATTAATGACAGGAATGGGAAATTTATCTATAATAGTGAGCTTGTTGAGCTCCCTATAATCTGGACACATCAACCATGATCCATCCTTCTTGTGCACCAATACTACTAGAGCATAGAATAAATTTGACTAGGTTGAATTGTACCAGCCTTTAACATGTCTACAACCATATGTTCAATTTCACTCTTTTGGGCATAGGGATATCTGTAAGGCCTGATCTTTGGAGGAACACTTCCTCGAATCAAATGAATAACATGATCATGATCATGAATAGGTAGGAGGCCTTTGGGACTCCCAAATACCTTGTAATGATTGTGCAAGACTTTTTGGTGATATGGAGAAATATATGATTTCGATGTTTGAACCTCTAGTGAGCATAATTTTGTAATTACACCCCGTTTTTCTTTATTTAGAATATATTTCTTGACATTAGAGCTGAATATATTTCCTGGGTTCCCTGCGATACCCCTTAATTCAACTTCCTTTATTTCCCAAAAAAATTCAAGAAAAGTTCTTGAAAATTAGAATCTATCGTACCCAAAGATTATAACCATTGGAATCCTAGTACAACATCAACACCACCCATTGGAATGTAAATCATTGGAACATTCCATACATATTCCCCCATGGTTATCTTGATATTATGGAACTTTCGAGAGAAATCTATAGTTCCTCCATTTGCAACCATCACTTGACACTATGGTGTTGGATATAGGAAGCAATTCAATTCCTTGTCTATCTAACAATGAATAAAATTATGGGTATTACTTGAATCAATCAACACTACTGTTGTGGCTCATTTTAATTTACCTTTGAAATATTTTTCAAAACACCAAAAAAGGATATATGATAGAAAATGTAAAATTTTGTGTGTCATAAAAGAATTTTGATTTATATATTGGCACATTAACATTACGTCACGAGATGTGAAGGTTGGTCAAGTCAAGATCATTCACGTACATAACAAATCAAGAGCTAGACCGATTGGCACATTCAAAACATTGCACGTTGAACAGGGTCGAGTTGGGCTCATTCGCAAGCTGTGGAGGGACCAGCGTGATAGAACACTAGATAAGCTCAGGAGGGTTACACTCTAGAGAAAACAAACTAATTTCCCAAAGGTTTAGAAAGGGTGCATTTCCCTTAAACACTTAAGAGTTTTGGAGGAGGTGCAAAGGGAAAAATGGATGGTCGGGATCAAAGCGCAGAACTGGAGTGGAGAGATAGACGACAGAGATTAAGTCACAAACTGAAAATTGTAAGTTTCAATGGATAGGTGTAGAAGTTAAGTGATAAAGTCACCGAAGTGTGACGTGCGATGCTAGGTGGGACTCGATCACGTAGCACACATCACAAGTTTTAAAAGATAAATGTTAAGGAAAAGTTTAAAGTCAGCAAAATGCGAAGTGCGACGTGGCAAGCTGACGTGGTAGATGATGTGGCCCTGGCTCACATACCACACAACGCAAGTTTTAAAAGTTAAGGGTGGAGAGTAAGTGTTATAATCGCTGAAGTGCGATGTTGGATGCGGTGTGGCCTGATCGAAAATCGTGAATCACAAGTTTTAAAGGATCACTGTGGGAGATAAGTGATAAGGTCGCCGAAGTGCGATGTGGGATTCCAAGTGGGACCCAATCACATAGCGCACATTGTAAGTTTTAAAAGATAAGCACTAAGGAAAATTTAATGATGGCGAAATGCATAGTGCGATGTTGACAGGGACATGACGTGGATCCAAGATGAAATATAAAGGATTTCAAGTCTGGGTTTATGCGCCATTTTATGAAGAAATAGGCAAAATGCGGCAGAAAATCTCGAGTAAGTGACCCGAAACAGATCAAAGGAGAAGAGGCAAAGTTGGGTAGCAGGTGATATGATTGACAACGTTTGAAGCACAGGGTTATAGGCAGAGTCGAGTATAAGAGCATATAACTTCCCTATTGGGAGCATGACAGCTAGTTCAAGTCAGGCACTGAGGTGTCGTTATAGAGCTATGCAGCCGCTACATCATAACCAGAAAGGACATCTCTGCACTTCGAGAGGATGCATCAGCAACATCAGATTCAACAAAACGAATGATATTTCTAGTTTTAATTTGTTTTCTCAAGTATGATTGCAAAAATAATCTTAAGATTTTAGTTAGTTGAATAGTTTCAATAAGTTCAATATTTAAGAACCAATGTGATGTATTTAAGTAGATAGAAATAAAGAAAAGGCATTCCGAGTTTTTGGACCTCTGGAGGATTGTTAATTTGGTACTGAATTTTCTGAGAAATAAATGAAAGAAGATCAAGTTTTTTGAAACTGTTGTTGTTGATATGTCTTTCCAGTTTTGCTCTGTGTTTATTCCTCTTTGAATGAAGTGAAGTAATGTAGCAGTCGGTCTCTTAATTACATATGTGAGTAAGAGTTAAAGAACCTAAATTTGCCCTCCTTCACATCCTCTCTTCTTTCTTCACAAAATCCTAATGAAACTTTAAAGAAATAGATTTTGTGTTTGTAGCATATTATTTTGAGTTTCCTCTCTCTCTATGAATTTCCTCTAAAACTTAAAAGTGATAGATTCTGTTTCTCAACATATCACTTCAAGTTTCCTTTAGAGTTATTCTTTTCATTTCATTTGGATATCATCAGTTTGTGGCATTGTGAAGGCTTTTATTATATCAGATTATTGAGTGTATTAAATAATTAGATTCTAAAGGTGTTAAGCAGAGGCCATTTGATATTATAATTGTGACATACATTTACAAAATGTCTTAAGCATTGATTCCTCACCATAGCCAAGGGATTGTTTCGTGAGATACAACATTTTTTGGCGCCGT
Source organism: Pinus albicaulis (assembly GCA_034641835.2). Taxonomy (NCBI): domain Eukaryota; kingdom Viridiplantae; phylum Streptophyta; class Pinopsida; order Pinales; family Pinaceae; genus Pinus; species Pinus albicaulis. The sequence goes on from CM076578.1 coordinate 1,075,106,606, forward strand.
TGTCGGGGACGAAGAAACGATGTTTATTTTCTGTGGGTTTTTCACATTATTTCCTCTGGTTGTTCAGTGAGGAGGAAATATTTGGCTACGTTTGTTATTTTCAAAATTCTGGCTTTCAAAAGGCCTCACACGAGGTCATATACCTCACAACAGATAGTCCCTGCTTTTCCAAATCCTGAAAGATTGGTTTCTAAAAAGGCTCAGAAACCCAAAACTCCTTCAATACCTGATCCTGCATTGCCTTCTCCTAGCAGCAGTTCTCATAACCCTTTGTTTGAATATATTTCCAAGCAACTCCCTTTCTTGAAACAATATACTCCTTCCCCACCCATTTATTTTCAAGAACCTCAGTTACAAGAACATTCTTTCGAGTCTGTTTCTTTTATCTCCACTCAAGCTCAACCAAATATAGTTATTGGTCCCTCTGCTAATGTCCATCAGCACACCCCCATATCAGTTTTTCCTCCACCTTCATTCACTTTCACGGAAGGTTCATCAACCTCAACCACCCAAGGAGTAGTTAACCAAGTTGTTAATACAAAAACACAAACTTTCTTAATGGATAGATATGCACCACTAAATCTTCCGCAACCAATGAATGCCATGCCTCAAGAATACCTCAAATTAATTCCTCATTTCACTGGAGAAGATGAAGTAACTGCAGAACAACATTTACCCTTGTTTTTCACTTTTGCTGAGAATTTAAATGTAGAACATCTTGATGTTGTGATGAGACTATTTGTGCAGTCTCTAAGTGGAGAGGCTAGGAAATGGTTCAAAGGTTTACCAAATGATTCCATAAATGACTGGAAGAGATAGAAACTCAATTCACTCAGATATGGGGAGAGAAGAGATATAATGGTTACTTATTGATAGAGTTTAATGCAATTAAAAGAAAGCGTAATGAAAAAAATTTTGAGTTTGAAAAATATTCAACAAATTGTACAATAGTTTACTTACAGAGATGAAGCCCCCCCCTGTAGGAGCAAAGGTAGTTTTTTTGGGAATTTTGAAGCTGATTTTAGCTTTACATTGAGAGAGAGAAGAGCCCCTACTCTTGAGCAGATACAGACAGATGTTTTAGAGATTGAAGCCAATATGATTGTAGATGGAAAGGCGAAAGGGAAACAACTAGTCCAAGAGAAGGGGAAGGCAGAAGAATCATCACAAGATATAAGAATTAAAGATATGACAAAGGTGATAAAAAATCTGAAAATAATCTAGCTAAGATGGAATTAGAAAATAAAAACTCCCAAAGACAAGTACAACAAAACAGAGGGGGGTTTAACCCTCAATTCAGAAGAAATCCCTTGCAAATCTTGCAGAGGGAAAGAAGAGATCAAGACCAGGTTGAAGCTCCATTGTATATAGAAGCAACACCTGGAGAGCCAGAAAAAGATGACCAAAGGGAGGCTGAGGATCAGGTATCTACTATGTATTCAATAGAAGAGGATGAAGAGGAATATTGCGAGGGATAATATGTTCAAGCAAAAGTTTCTTTTGATCAAGATGAAATGGATGAATAATGTAGGAAATTCACATATTTAATGCAAGCTGAGTTACATAAAAAGTATGATTTGAGGTCTAGAAAGAGATCTAGAGTGCAGGGTAATGAAGGTGAACAACAAGGTTCTATTCCTCCTCCAATGAAAACTCCACTACAAAAGGACCCTACGAAACAGGTCAGTAATAAGAAACAACCTGTAAATTCACTTAATAGAACAAATGTGCAGTAGGGTGAATCTTCCCTGAACAAATCATTTGACACTAATATCTTGGAGAGAGTTGTTCCTGTACCCGAGAAAGCAACAAATTCTAGAAAGAGTGAAGAAGAACCTGAAAATAACCTTAAGCAAAATCATGCTTTCAATTTGATAAAAGAGTTGGAGAAGTTCAAATTTCAGGTACCTCTTCTAGAATTAACCCAAATACCAGCTTACAAGAAAGAAATTTCAGAATTTATTAATCTCACATAGGTGGAAGACATAAGTGACACAATGAACTTACAAGAGGAAAAGCTAATGGTCACCTTTGGTCCTCATGTAAAAGAAATATATCCCTCTATTCCACCCTTCTATATTTCTCTGTTTCTTCATGATTATACTCTACATAATTGCATGTTGGACTCAGGAGAATCCCATAATCTCATGCAATTGTCTGTTATGAAGGAACTTAACTTGCATATTAAAAAACATTATAGGGATCTATATTCATTTGATTCCAAAAGGGTGAAATGTGTTGGGTTAATTAAAGATGTAGCAATTTCATTGGCACAAATCCCAACAAAGAGTATAGTCATTGTTAGGCGGATAAATCATTCTTGCTGACAAGAAAGATCTCCCTAGTATCACAAGGATAGCTAGAAACAAACAGGACAAAAGTAAACTACTTTCTCTAGATTATATATGATTTAGAATTTTCTATGATGAAGAAAGGACCTACCTGTGATCCAATGCTAGTTGAATTCTTCTTTCCCGTCACTTCAATAAGTCACCTCTTAAGATCTGCAAAAAAAGACATAGAAGAGAATCAAAAGCACCTGCAGCATATACTAATTAAAAAATCACAAATATATCTTAATGATCAAGGAATTTAAGAAATAAGTCATTTTAAATAGACACATAAACAACTTATTGAGAAAACAGGATCTAATTGTATTATCTTTAAATAAAAGAAGGAGTCTTACAACCGCATTCGCCTTGATGTCGTACAGATCCTTCCAGGCTCTGGAAAAAGCATTTTCCTTTGGTATGACAAGCCCTTCCACTCTTTGAACCAACCTAAGTACGAGTATGTAATCGTTCTCGCAGCTAGCAAAAAGTATATATTTCTTCAGCAATTCCCTTCTCTATCATAGCTACTAAGTACAAAGCAAGTACTAAGTGTATACAAAATGTATAGAGAAATTTTACATATGTGAGCATGTACCCTTGAGACTGAACCAAAGCTTCAATTTATAGGAGAAGGAAAGTGGTTACAGCTCCAAAATGTAAGGGATAGAGTCCCCTTATCAAGGGATTAAGTTCCAAAATCTAAGGAATAGGCTCCTTTTATGAATGAATGAATGTTCATGATAATGGAGGGAGTAAGGCTTAGACTGGATAACACCTTCTAGAAGCTTCCAGCTGGGAGAATATTTGACCAGCTAGGCTTCTAGAATTTACTTTCGCCTTTAATTTACCTTTTACAGGGGTCCACACTTTTAATGCAGAAAATGTGCGGTCCGCTCCATAATTTTTAGAGTCAAAGAGTGTGGTGCTGCAGGTAAAGCTGAGGAAAAGTGTGGTACAAGTATTTTTATGATTTTTACAAGATTTTCTCCAAATTCAGGACTTGATTTAGGAAATTTTTTATAATATAGGTTTTGATGAGCCTATATAGACAATAAAATTTCATGGTGACAAAATAATGTGTAATAGATTGACCCCTAAAGTGCGAAGTCTGAGATAATTTGAAGAGTGAAGGGATTTATCATTCTGAGAATTGGCTTGTGGATGCACCGGTTGGAACCTATAAAAACATTCAATGAAAACATATATATATCATCACTGAGGTAGGCATTCCCATACACAGAGCAAAAACTAACTAAATCAAAACTTAACTAAAATGTTCTGATATAGAAATGATTCTAATATTACATCAATAGTAGACACAGTATGGATGCAACCATCTATTATGAATAGTCTACTGCATAATGAATAATAAAACTCCTTACAGCCTGGATGGTGGAAACTAGATCCAGGGTCTTGATTTCTACTACCCGAACTAGTACAATTCTATCCATGTGATTGATTATGTTGAAGTCGAACATGGTAGAAACCACTTGATTACCAGTCAATGATGTGAAATGTTAACAAGTGTGAGAGAAACCACCAATAATGAGAATGGCTCTCAAAGTACTCAGTACAATCCATGAAGTGTGAATAAATGATTTGAAGTCGAACACTTGATAGAATCATCCGATCAGAGGTCAATGATGTAACCTATTGTCGAAGGCAAGAAATATACCATTAAGGCATGTAGATTCCAAGGTATTGATAGGATTCTAGATCAACTTTCTAGATAATGAGCTGTCATCAATAGAAAATGACTCGTCGTAGGAAAGCCCACGACATGAAACCATTAGATCAAGTTTTGTAGGAATATTTTGTGAGAAATGACTCGGGAATGGTCAACGCAAATGGAGACATATGTTTGCAGATGAATGGTTTATTTTAAACTGTCCTCTTGAACACATAACGACACTACAAATGGTTTGGTAACAATTGACCTAAAGCTAATACCCAGAAACTGGCTGAAGACTTTCAATGTGGTTTGATTTACTGATAGGCAAAGGATTTTCCCAACCCAGGTAGAAGTGTGACAAAAAGTGTCGTGTTCAAGAGTGATATACTGCTTTTAATCAAAGTATGACAACTGGATCCATTTTCTCTCTTTCCCCCCACCATTTCTAGCAAGCACCTCTTTATTTTTAACAAGCTTGAAGAGGATAACATTTGCTTGTGGTATAAGCTCATCCTTCGGATGATTCCAACTTAGTTTAAAAGTGAACCCTAAGAAGGAGTGGTATGTTCCTGTTTATAATTTACAGGTCCTTTACTATTAAATTTTAAGGAGTCCAGTATAGGATAAACTCGGTGTTTTTTCAGTTTTAGGGAGTCAGAAAAACTTAAGAAAACTCCGTGGGTGTACTTTTTTGTAAATTTAGTCTCTCAAGCCTGAAAAAGGATAAAATAATACAAGAGAGAACTCTATTGACTATGATTAGTCAACATATACCTTTTTCATAAATAGTCCATTTCAGTCGGGAAAAGGGGTAAAATTATACTGAAGGGACGATTGTTCATTTCCTTTAATGAGTTCGAATAGTCAAGTAATCGACAATATTTTCATGTTTAAAGAGTCTGAAAAGGGCTTAAAAGAGAACTCCAAGATTTCACTTTTTCTTAAGTTTTAATGAGTTCAAAAAAGGGATAAAAATGTACTCATGGTTTTCTCTTTTTCGTAAGTTTTAACGAGTTCGAAAAAGGGATAAAAATGTACTCCTAAGTTTCTCTTTTTCATAATTTTTACCGAGTTCGAAAAAAGTGATAAAAAATATACTCTTTTTTCAAAATGATCATTTTACCCAAAAAATCTTCTATTCTGCACAAAAAATCAAACATTAAACATATCTATTTATGATTAATAAAAATAATTCAGAAAACAAATTTTTAAAGCGGAAAATAAAAAAAATTATATTTCATTTATTCAAAAAATCTTATAAAAAGGAGCTTTTCTAAATCATTTTTACCATTTGATTCCAGAGTGAAAGTTGAGAGCTTTTGGTGGAAAACATTCCAGAGGAGATTACGGAAAATTCTACCGTCGGAATTGAAAATCATCAGCTCCAGGTAATCCACATCATTCTCGCCTTCATTTTTGTCTGTTCACTTTCTTAATTTAGGTTTTAAATTCATTTTTTAGGGTAAAAATATGTTCAAAATTTCACCCATGGGGGTCCACAGGTAATACACGTGACACCTGTGGACCCTGGTAATTTTTCAAAAAGAAAATTGTTGTGGTCCTGCACTTTTTGTACAGGACACTTGCGAATATATGCACTGTCTTTGTGAAAAAGGTGCGTAGGCGTCGTGAAGAAAATAAATTGATAGTTTCTCCCAAAATAAACCAAATTTTTTCACTCAAATTGTTTCTAATCTTCCAATTTTCTCATTGTAGAATATCTACAATGCTTGAGTGGAGGGAACGTGAACATTAAGAGGTTGATGAGGCCGCAATGGTACATGCGCCCACATTGCGTGTGTTGAGGGAATGTGGTTTGTATAAATTCTGGGATATTCAGGGTATGAGGGCCCAAGTAGAGTTGCTCACATGGTTAGTAAACAAATGGGATGTTCAGGAGAAGTGCTTTATAATTGGGGATCATCGGCTTGAAATCGAGCTAGAAGATATATATTTTCTTACTGGTTTATCAAAGAGAGGTGAACCAATCTCTTTATTTGGGGCTAGGGTAGGTGGCCAATCTGTCACTAGCCTTCAACAAGAATTTTGCAATGAAGAAGCAGATCCCAAAGATAAACGCATTGATATTAAAGAAATCATATGTCCTGAACTGAAAGTAGTTGAATTTACTATAACTCGATTGTGTGGGAGCGTAGCTCCACATGTTGCTACTAGATCCCAAATGCAGACTGTTGTTGATTGCTTCAGAGGCACCATTTTCAATTGGTGTGAGGTAGTATTGGCCAATGTAAAAGGTAAATTGACCCGAGAAAAGAACTCAAAGTTGAAAAACTTTGGGTATGGAGCTATTGTTGTCACATTTTCCCTGGAGAGAATTCCTTCCCTTGCACCACAACTTATCTCAATTGATCATGGTAGAGTCAAGGAGCCTCGGATGGTCAGATGGGTTGCACTGATGGCCCGTCATAGTGAGGGAGGTGAGATTGTTCATTTCACTCCGGCTTATTTCCATTTGTTGGAGAATCAAATATTTTCCATAGAAGATTTCCCATATGCCAGGATAGACTTCCGTGGTGATCGAGAGATGTCTCTTCCTCCAGGAGTACAGTGGGATGATTCAAGTAAGAATCATTTTGATATGTTTTAAATTCTAATTTTATTTTGTTTTTGTTTAAATCATCCAATACTGATGAAATTTTTTTTTAAAATGCAGATGTTTGTCCACTCAGGCCATCCACACTCCGTCGCTTCGACAGGAAGCAAAGAGAGCCCGTTGCAGCACCACAGGACCAGGCAGCTAAGATTCTTACTGACCTAGAACACAACCTAGAACGGTTGACCTAGGATATCCCAGAGACTTCGATAGATGATATCCCTCTCTATCTTTAGAGACATGTTATTGGGGTTCCTGGTCAGTTCAGGAGATTCCTGAATAGAGTAGTGTGGGCTGTCGTGTACTATCATGATCATCACCACGGATAGTGGATGATTGTGTAGACTATGACATTTTGTTTTTTGTATCACTATTTTTGCCGATTATAAGGTGTTTTAAACTTATAATCGAGGACGATGTAATATTTTTTGAAAACATTACTCTATTCTACGATATTAATACTATTTTCAGCTATCTGTTCAACATGATTCTCTAATTTTACTTTGATTTACTACTTTAATGTTGCAAATGCCTGTTTATAACACTAGTAGCTAATGCATCAGCCAATGTGTTTAAATTTCTTGGAATGTGTTGATATTCATATAATCAAAATCTCGTTCCAAGATACGTACCTTAAAAAATAGCCTCAATAATACTATATTTTTAATTGCGTATACTCGATTTAAATGTAATACAACGAGTTCAGAATCTAACCTAACGATCAAACGTCGAATTCCAAATGAAATATCTATATTTCCCCCCCCCCCCCCATCAACGTTTATATTTTTAATATATTATTCGTTTTGTTTTTGATCGAGGCTTACCCCCATGCATAGATATTAACTCATCATTGGGTGAATAAATAACCCAGGATGCGGAAGAAATATTCCATGTACTACGACAAGCACCATCAGCAAAACCAATATACGTTTGAAGGGATGTCGACATATGCAATATCAAGAGTAATCCAAATAAGCAGGGATAGTAGTAAAGGCAAACTTATACTAGGCACACTCTTCTAATCTAAGGCACACTAGCTACGAAAAGAAATAAAAGACAAATAAAATCTCCACACAAGATTTAAGCATAATATCTCTTAAGATAAAGCCCATTTCTGGGTTTGTCTAAAGAGATCCCGTCATAATCATTCAATTCATAGGCCCCTTTTGCAAGCACTCGCTTGAAAATATAAGGACCATGCCACATAGGTTTGAATTTTCCAGCTCCTAGCTTATCATTAGCTTGGTCATATACCAATACTAGGTCACCCTCTGAAAAAACACGAGGTGTAACACTTTGATCGTACTGAGATTTAACGTGTTTTTTGTGAGCTTTTGCTGCCAATGTAGCAATGCATCGAGTTTCATCTAATTGAGCTAAGTACATAAATTTTTTTTCCTCCTCAGAGATATCTGGTAGTAATTCTATGGCTAACTGTAGTGACGATATCTCACATTCAATTGGTGACACAACTTATAAACCATAAACTAGCTAAAAGGGGTGAAACCTGTTGTGGTTTTTGCTGAGGTTCGGTATGCCCAAAGTGCTGAGAAAATCATAGTGTGCCAATTAGATTTATGAATGCCGATTATCCTTTTAATCATAGTGGTTAAAACTTTATTTACATCTTCAACTTGACCATTAGCCTGTGGGTAATATGGTGTAGAAATATCATGGCACAGGCCAAGATGGTTAGAACGTTCAGTCATCATAATGTTTCAAAAATGGCTCCCATGATCAGTAATGATAGCTTAGGGTACACCAAATCTAGCAATAATGTGATTGAATACAAAAGTGGCTGCAATTTTTCCATCTACCGCAAATGTAGGCATCACCTCGGCCCATTTGGTAAAATAATCTACTGCGAGAATAATATACCCATGCCCCCCAGCCGAGTGAGGGTTACATGTAATGAAGTCAATGCCCAATTTTGCAAAAGGACTGACAAAAATTATTGGGTGAAGAGGAGCTGGTGGTGCACGCATTTTACGATCAAAGATATGACAATTGTGGCATCTTCGGACTGCTAGAATGCAATCTTTAAATAACAAAGGCCAAAAATAACCAGCGATATATTTTGGGCTGTGGCATAACCGGACATATGATTGCCACATGCTCCAGAATGAGAGTCATTTAAAGCTTTTCGGCCTCTTCGTGGGTTAAACATTGTCGAAATACAGAATCTGCACCGTGACGATAAAACGTGTCTCCAACAATATTGTATTGCTGATACTGGTAACGGATCTTTTGTTGTTGTGAACGTGAAAGCTTAGGCCGAAAATTTTGGGTCTAGAGATAAATGATTATATCTCCATACCAAGGATCTAAAGTACTGATAAGAAGCAAAGATTCATTAGCAAGTGGATGTTCTACCATAGTTTTACCATAGTTTATGTCTTAGTATGTGGGAAGTCACACATTAGTTCGGCGAACACTAGTGATTTCTTTGATTTATATTTTTCAAATTCTAAATCAAACTCTTTAAGGATTACTATCCATTTAGAGTATTTTCCTCCTAGCAGTTGTTTGGTCAAAATATACATCATAGGGTTACAATCAGAGATCACTATTGTTTTTTGTAACAAAATGTAATGATGAAATATTTGGATAGCTTGGACTTCTGCCAAGGCCAATTTCTCCACATGTGAGTATTTGATTTCAGTCGGATTTAAATTGTGACTGAGATAGTAAATTACATGTTCGTTTTGAAATTCATCTTCCTGAACTAATACCATTCTAATCGTGGAATTAGAGGTTGCGAAGTATAAAAAGTAATCTAGGTTGTAATTGGGTGGATGCAATAATGGTGCATGGGTCAACGCGTGTTTTAGAGCATCAAAGATCTATTAGCGATCTCGTCCCAAATGAAAAGAATATTCTGTTTCAACAACTTGGTAAAACCTTTAGTTAACTCGACATAGTTAGGAATTAATCTACGCAGAAAGTTTGCTTTCCCTTGCAAAATTTAGAGTTGGCAAAGTGTGGAAGGAGGAGGTAAATTGATAATAGCCTCAACCTTCGAAGGATCGACACGAATGTTTGCTCCAAAACAATAAATCCCCAAAATCGTCTTAGTTGTACCTGACTTATTTTGTGGCTTGGATAGTTCTTATAATGCACACATCTCACAAAGATTGTAAATGGTAGGGACAGTCTTTTCTGTATAATGAATGAGTAGTTAAATCATCGAGATAAGGTTGCCAAATGTGTTTAATGTCATGGTACGTAGACATGGCCCTTTGAAAAGTTGCCCCAACATTCTTAAGTCCATTGGTAATTTACAGTAAGAAAGTTTACATGAAATGAAGTAGTCTTTGTCTTTGGTTGATCAACGAGGGGAGTATGTTTATTTGATTATAATGGGAAAAATACATCCATTAATGAAAATTTTAACTAGGCACAATCATTAATAATTTGATTGATATAAGGGAGTTTTGGATAAATTATCTTTTTTAAACAAACTCTTCATTTACTCACTCCTATAATCAAATGCTATAAGTTGTTCCTTGTGTTTTATTAACCGGAACAATATTAGATACCCATTCCGTTAACAAGATTGGATAAATAAAACCTACACGAAGTAATTTTTCAACTTATTTGAATTGACTTTCAGTAGATCATATCTAGCATGTCTTTGTCTATGGGGACTGCTTGTCAGTATATTTAATTCATAGCTTGAAGCAATGGATGGATCAATTCATTGTTCTTCCATGAGAACGAGCAAAAAATGTCTTCGTTCTTAAAATAGGGCTTTGTATATATCAATTTCATCTTTTTTACAAGAAGCGCCTATATGAATGCTTTCAACAATTCTTGGTTTTACTGAGATGTCAATGGGAACCGTTGTAGAAATATTTTCTAAATTCATTTCAGAATCTAAATTTGTGAGTAGGGAGTCTAAGAGTTTCTTTGACATATTGGTGGTAAAAATATGTAAAAATCATTTTCAAATGATTAAATTAAGGTAAAATGAAAGTACGATGTAGATAGAACATACTAAATTCATTCAACGAAAAATTCATGAATATGTTTATTCATCAATATTGAATACTTTTTGAAAAAGATCGAGGAATTGATGTAAAGGCGGAAAACGATGTCAAAATGATTATTTATTGATCACATTCAAAATAATTAGGTTGAAGAGTGGAAAATGACATGCCGCTTGATATGCTAATAAAAAGGACTCAAGGTATACGCCGAAGAATCCGATTGAAGTTAGAAGGTACTATCAGGTCATCAAATGAATGGTACTTGATGTAATCATATTAATCATCGCGATAATATTCAATACGTGGAGTGGAGACCAGAAAAATTTCCCATTAAAGCAGGGTCACACAGTGAAACTGCCCCAACATCTTACGTAAGGATGATCGATTTTCCAACATGCTGGATACTATCCGTAGAAGCTGGGTCGGACGAATAATATGAAAGCTGGTCAATTTTAACGATCTTTCCATTGTGAGGGAACATGATTAACCGAAACACTGATGATACGATGGCAGTCATAGCATAAGACCAACTTCGACCCAGGAGAAGATTGTAATCTAGAGGGGCATCAACTACCTCCACATCTATATTAATAGTTTTTCCGTCGACTTCTATAGGTATATCCTGTAAAATACCATACGGATGGAATCCTCTTCCATCAAAAGCTTTGAGGATGGTCGGAGATCGGTTAATCTTCGAAGAACCAAGTGATTTCCAACATTTCAATGACATGATACACGTAGATTCCCCTTCATCAATCACAGTACGAAAGTAACGTCTGTTTTTTACTAACACTGGAATGTGGAAAGCCATTGATGGGGTAGGCGAGGTGTAAAATTTTCTAAATCAAAGACCATAAGGTTTGAATCTTGCATATCTACGGCTCCTAAAGCTGACAATAGTAATTTCCTTTGTGTTGGACATGATTGCAGCACTTCCAAGGCCGACATTGTTGAAGGGGAAATTTCCAAATCTTCAACAATATTGTAGTTCTGAGCAGCCCTCACATGTGGATTGAAATCTGATTTACAAAGCACACCTTTAGCAAGCAGTTTGATTACTAAGTCAGGATTTGGTTTCTCGATATGAAGAGGATCAGAAACCGAGGGAGATGTAGCTGGTGCTGAATTATAATTTTCTATTTCTTTACCAGTAACAGGATTTTTACTACCATATTCTTTTGATCATGTCGCAACCATCAAAATATCTGATGTATTAGAAGAAGATCCAATCATTTTACTATCTTGAATAGGAAAAGGATCCTTCAAGATAGTAGGTGTGGGTGAACCTTTGACGAACTTAGAAATTTCATCCCTATGTGGACATTCCTTGGTGAAATGATCCTCATCACAGATAAGACAAGGATAATGAGGTTTCCATTTGTCATCAGTTGATTCAATTTTATCAGTTTTTTCTTTAGGAGATGAGGTATGTTTATTATTTTTCTTCCCCTTTTTCTTGTTTCTGGATTTCGACTTAGTAGATGAATCTACAATGTGAATATCAGTAGTAGTTTCCAAGGAAGATTCTCCTTTTGGTGAATCAAGTAAAGTTATTATAGGAGAAGTAATATTTGAAGATTTCTTCTTATTTTTAGTTGTAGTAACTGAACCGATTACACCATCAGCGGCATGAGAGCCTGAAGGAGTTGTAGTTAACTGACCAAGTCGTGGTAAATCGGGGATTTTCTCGTACAAAGTTCCGGACTGGGTATATACCAAGTCTAGATATTGAGCTTGAGCAATAACTTCTTATTCCATAAAAACTCCTGCTTTGGCTACATCTTCATTGATTTTTGTTAATAATGATTTAACAAACCATCCTGCCAATATTTGATCCGGGATAAAAACTTTTACCAAACGTCTTCTACGTCTCCATTCATGAATATGATCTGATATATAGGTAGACGTAGATTGTTTTAGTGAAGTTAATAATTCCTTGTCATTGTCATATCTGACAGGCAACTGAAAATGAGTTAAGAAGGCATTTTCTAGGGCGTTGAAATTGTTAAACGAGCCTCATGGCAGTTCAATATACCACTTAGCAGCTAATCCTATTAACGTTCTCTGAAAAATTCTAAGTCGAATAGAATCGTCAATTAATAAATTAGATATGCACCAAAGGTGGTAAGTCATAACATGGTTGGAAGGATCCTCCCCTGTTTTTCCTTCAAATTTTGGGATATCACTGGGCAACTTATGAGGCATCGGTGGCCAATACGGATGATAATAGATAGGATCATTCGTAATGCGAGATAAATCTGGTAAATCTAAAGTTGCTATGAACGGAAATAAATGGGTAGGGTCTTGTGGATAACCTTGTGAAACTAAACCAGTCCCAGGAGGAGGATATCCAGGATAACCTGGAATAGGATGTGCATTAGGAATCATATTACCCCTCGAATAACCAAGAATAACTGGACCATACTGATGTTGAACTGGTGTTTGATATGTATATCCAGGGTACGGTTGTTTCGGGTAGACTGGAGTTTGTGAAACAGGTCCATATTGATACCGCCCCTGATAAAGTTGATAAGTAAATTGAGGTTGACTCATTATAACTATACTTTTAATAGATTTTCCTGCAGGTATCTGAACAGTAGCCTGAATTTTCGGTCCAGACTGTGGAATAGAAACCTGAGGAATCTGTATCGAAGTTTGAGGGGTAGATGTAACAGGAACTGTAGACACTGCAGGAATAGGTGTGATAGGTTGAACAGAAGTCTGAACAGTTGTTTGTGGTGGGGTACTAGGTGAACTCAGACCAGGTTGCTGAACAGAACCAGATGCAGGTGTTGGAATTGAAGGTTGGACTGGTTGTTGGGGTTGATTATAACCAACAGGTTGTCATGCTTGATAATAAGGTACTTGCATATTTGGTTGTAAATTCTGTTGGACTTGGGATGGATCCCACACCATTCCGGGATATGAGGGTCCCATTGAAGGTTGTACATAAGACGGCCCATAACTGGGTTGGACAGATGGTTGATAATTAACTAGATAATTTCCACCTCCTTGTAACATTTGTTTGTTAACGACGCAAACGGTTCATTCCTAAGAGGTTGCAATCCTTGAGCAGGATACTGCCCTTGAGGTTGATATTAAACTTGAGGTATGTACTGTCCCTAGGGTTGATATTGACTTTGAGGTATGTACTGACCATGAGGTTGAGATTGACCTTGACGTATGTACTATCCCAGGGGTTGATATTGACCTTGAGGTATGTACTGTCCTTGGGGTTGATATTGACCTTGAGGCATGTACTGTCCCTGAGGTTGAGATTGACCCTGAGGTATGTGTTGCCCTTGGGGTTTCCCCCTAGGCTATATATTACTACCTTGAGATGTGGGGTTTGAAATATTTCCAGACATCATATAAAAATTTTCATTGTTCGAAGTTCCAGTATTTGGTTCATTCAGGCCAGATGATGACATTGGTTTTCTTGGAAAAGGAGATGCTCCTGAGAATGTACCAGAGAGTGACTGATAGCTTATAGGAACAGACAGACCACCATAGAGGAATGTTTCTGGCGATTTAGAAAACATAGATGACTCACCTGACATGTTTAAATGAGGTTTATGACCTATTGGTGATGTGTAAAAAGGTATTTGGGGTGGTGAATACTGAAGACCTACGTTTTGCAGAAAATCTGTCAATGAAGAATACCAAGCATCTGTTCTAAAGGGACTGTAAAAATTGATTCATGTTGTCTAAGTTCTAAATTTTCCTAAGTTGAAGGGAGAAGGACTTCTTCTTCTGTATCAGTGATTTCTTCAATACTAATAAGACCAGGAGGAAGACCTTCTATAATTCGACTCTTCACTCGCGGTTAATCAGGATAATCAGTGAATTATAAAGTAGGTTCTGATGTAGCAGGTTCAGTTTCCGGTTTAGAATTTCAGGTGATAATTCACTTTTTGTAGAAGCAAATTCAGTTAACTCGGAAATTGAAACTGTTTGTGGAGTATGTTCCGCTACTTGTGATTGACCTACTTCGAAATCAAGATGAGTAATTATAGATGATTCTCCTTGTTTTTTTAATCCAGTGCTACTGATAACATTTGTTATCAGAGATTTAAGTCCTTCTAGTTGACTTGGTGTGTACTCAAGGGGTTTCCCCTGAGTTCTGCATGATCGTCTCGGTAATTCAGCCACGATTAAAAGTTTTAACACACACAATCAAAGAAAATCTCAATCAAAAATTACTAAAGTCGCTAAGAAACAAACAAATGATCATACGTCTATAAAATCTAAGAGATCAAACCACGCACAAACAGTAGATTCTCGCACTAAAAACACTAGTTGGTGATGAAATCCAACATCGCAGTATTTTAATGCAGAAATGGCGGTTGGAATAGTTACCCCAACAACTTGCTTAATGAAACAGACCGGTGCAAGTTTATCCACTTAAACCATCTCCAGTGAAGATAACCCTCCAGAGAGTCCAAGTGAGTCTAGCCGACGTCTACTCCAGGTACAGTGGGATCTTCCCTCCACCATCACCTTGGGAAAGAATCCTAGAGTTTATGGCCAATAAGGTCACCAACAGGAACAAATATACCTGGGGGAACAGTCTATGATCCGATACACACGCAAGGGAAGAGTAACAAAGCTCAATCCCCTTGAAGGCTCCTTGACATAATCCAAGGTTTACCGACAAGTGACCCCAGGCTCCTCAACAATGGTCAATTCGAGGTTTACCATTGTTAATACGTGTATATCTTCTATCGTTCCTAACGAGGAAGTATTTATTACCTCACTAGTTCGGATATGATCTCATGCTTGACTCCTTTAGGAGGAGCTTCCCAGAGCATACATGCTACTATTGGAATATTTTACCGCAAGATTGACTACTTGTTTGTTTTACTGTCTTGGAGAGTTAACTAAAACCCATTCCAAGACACTAGCCTAAGCTATATTGGTGGAAAGAGCCCTAGAAAAACAAAAAATTACTAAATTGATTTTAATTAAACGTTACTTTTAGTTGGTTGTTTCTTAGGAAAATGGGCATGAAAGTGAAACTTCAATGATGTATAATGACCCGACTCCAAAAAAAACTAAAATGCATCTATATGAGAAACAGTTCATTCCTTTTCAATGAAATCTATCTAAAAGAAAGAGTTGAGGGATGCAATCGTTTTTTTTTTTAAATCAATCCTTCCTTTTAAAACGAGAATATATGAAAAGAAATATCTTTTATGAGAAATCAATGATTAATTTCTCAAAAATAAATCCATTTTATCATTCAAGTCTTAAACTACAAATAAAATAGTTTCCAAAAGAAAAGTATGATTACTTAGAAAACAAAATTCAAAACTAAAAACACTAATTTTGAACTCTAAAAAATTCTAAATATTAAATTTTAAGACTAAAAACTCTAAAAATGTTGAGGATGTTCTACTCAGTTTGTAATCTAACCAAGAAATCCTTTGCTTATCCTTGCAAGAAATCAAAATCATCCAATGGTGGTTTCAAAGTGAAATTCAAAACTTATTGAACTAAAAGTCTCTTAAGATTTGCAAATGAAAGAAAAATTAAATCTAACTCTCAAAGAAACAAGTTCTGCTATAAATTCAAAGGCTCAGCAAGAAAACAATAAAATACCAGTGATCTAAGGTATGTAAAGGCTTATGATCTTTGAGCCACACAAAGACAAAGCAAAAATTTCTTATAAAATGAAAATCTTTAGAAAATCACTCAAAACTTAGAAATGCTAGAAGAAACTTTCACAAGAGGCTTTTGATAGTGAAAACAAGTCTGGGTAATTACAGAGAATCTTGTAAGCTGGTACCAGAAAAGAGAATTTTGAGTTTTCCAAAAAATTTCTCAAGGTCTATAGGTTACAGGGTACAAAGATGCGGTGCCACACTATTTACACAGAGAAATTGCGGAGATGAGCGCACTGTTTTCAAAGAAAGAGTGCGGAGATCAGAGAAATTAAAGAAGAATAAAAAATTTGAAATACTTTTCGGGGATTCAGTAGAGATAATGTACCCAAGAAAGTATGGACTAATCAAAACAAAAAACAAATGGTTTCAAAAGTCAAACTCAAAGAAAACTAAGTTCAAAACAAAGATCCCCAGTGGAGTCACCATTTTGTTAGGCGGATAAATCGTTCTTGAGGAGAAGAAAGATATCCCTAGTATCACAAGGATAGCTAGAAACAAACAGGACAAAAGTAGACTGCTTTCTCTAGATTATATATGATTTATAATTTTCTATGATGAAGAAAGGACCTACCTGTGATCCAATGCTAGTTGAATTCTTCTTTCCCGTCGCTTTAAGAAGTCACCTCTTAAGATCTGCAAACAAAGACATAGAAGAGAATTAAAAGCACCTTCAGCATATACTAATTCAAAATTCACAAATATATCTTAATGATCATTTAAGAAATAAGTCATTTTAAATATACACATAAAAAACTTATTGAGAAAACAGGATCCAATTGTATTATCTTTAAATAGAAGAAGGAGTCTTACAACCGCGTTCGCCTTGATGTCGTACAGATTCTTCCAGGGTCCAGAACAAGCATTTTCCTTTGGTATAAAAAACCCTTCCACTCTTTGAACCAACCTAACTATGAGTATGTAATCATTCTCGTAGCTAGAAAAATTTAGA
The DNA here is from genome assembly GCA_034641835.2 of Pinus albicaulis. Classification (NCBI taxonomy): domain Eukaryota; kingdom Viridiplantae; phylum Streptophyta; class Pinopsida; order Pinales; family Pinaceae; genus Pinus; species Pinus albicaulis. The sequence goes on from CM076578.1 coordinate 1,075,123,829, forward strand.
ATTTCCCTTCTCTCTATAGCTACTCTGTACGAAGAAATCTTAAGTGTATACAAAATGTATAGAGAAGTTTTACATATGTGAGCATGTACCCTTGAGACTGAACCAAAGCTTCAATTTATAGGAGAAGGAAAGTGGTTACAGCTCCAAAATGGAAGGGATAGAGTCCCCTTATCAAGGGATTAAGTTCCAAAGGAATAGGCTCGTTTTATGAAGGAATGAATGTTCATGATAATGGAGGGAGTAAGGCTTCAACTGGATAACGCCTTCTAGAAGCTTCCAACTGGGAGAATATTCGACCAGCTGGGCTTCTAGAATTTTCTTTTTCCTTTAATTTACCTTTTACAGGGGTCTACACTTTTAATGCAGAAAAAATGCGGTCGGCTCCGCAATTTTTAGAGCCAAAGAGTGCGGTGTCGTAGGTAAAGCTAAAAAAAGTGTGGTACAAGTATTTTTATTATTTTTACAAGCTTTTCTCCAAATTCAGGACTTGATTTAGGAACTTTAGGGTTGTAGACTTCTAAGGGAGCATAATATAGGTATTGATGAACCTATATAGACAGTAAAATGTCATGGTGACAAAATAATGTGTAACAGTCATGGATGTAGTGGTTGCTGACATCCCTGTCAGGTTTGGAATGCTCCTTTCAAGATTTTGGGGAGAAAAGTTGGGAGGTGTACTAAATTTAGATTTCACTTATGCTATAATTTCGGATTTTAATGTGGAAGAAAGGAGGTTGTACAGGGAAACAAGTTTTGTGAGGACTACCTCCAAGAAAGATGTAAGAAATTCTCCCATTTATAGTCAAGAAACATAAGACCTTTCTTGTTTCATGCTGCATGAAGATGCAGAATTTGCTGAAGACACAGGGAAGCATCTCTCTTCAGCAGTTGTAAATAATGAGCTGCACTCAAGGAAGATTTGGAAGTTCTACTTTGATGGTGCCTACTCCAAGGAGGGCGCAGGTGCTATATTCTTGCTGATATCACCATAAGGTAACCTCATGCCTTTCTCTTTTAAACTAGAACTTGATTCAACAAACAATGTGGCTGAGTATGAGGCCTTAATCTCAAGCCTTCAAGTTGCTAAACAGATGGGAGTTCAATGTATTTCAATTTTTGGTGACTTTGAATGGATAATAAGGCAGATTAAAAATCATTGTCAAACCAAGCATCTGAGATTGAGATCATATAGGAATGAAGTGTGGGATATGGTAGAAAACTGTTTTGAAGCATTCAATCTTTAGTATATTCTGAGGGAGGAGAATAGATTGGTCGATTATTTAGCAGTTGCAGCCAGCACCTTCAAACCTCCAATAAATCTAAGGTTAAGGTATGAGATTGAAATTAGGCATAGACCTTCTATCCCTGATAATGTGAAACATTGGAAGGTGTTTGACGATGATGAATAGATAAGTCAGTTCCTGGCCATGATTGGAAACTTTGAAGATGCTGAGATAGACCAAGAGGAGGAACAAACAGAGAAGAAAGCAGAAATAAGAAACCTTAAGTAGTCAATAGGTGAATAGAAGATTATCCAATTGAAAGATAATGTTCTCCCAAAAGGGTTGGTTCCCCTTAAAAGATTATTCGATGCTAATGATGTTTTTGTTGATTCAAAGAAAACACATCAAGAAGAAGAGATGGAAGATTGTAATTTGGGAACTCGGCAGGAACCCAAAATAGTGAAATTGTTCAAAGGTGTTCCCAAAAACTAAAAAGAAAGACACATTGATAATTTTAAGAAATATATGGATTTTTTTTCCTGGTCATATTAAGACATGAAAACGTATGACAAAAGCATTATTCAACATAATATTCCATTGAAGGAAGGAATCAAACCACACATACAGAAGCTCAGACAAATCAATCCATTGTTGTTAGCTCCAATCGAGAAATAAGTGAAGAAACTATTGCATGCGAAAATTATAGTCCCTCTCAGACATTCAAAATGGGTTTCTAATCTGGTCCCTCTAAGAAAGAAGAATGGAGAGATAAGACTATGTGTAGACTTTAGGAACTTGAACTGAGCATCTCTCAAAGATAATTATCCTTTGGCAAAAAATGGATTATGTCTTACAAAAGGTGATGAGATCTCATAGGTTGTCTATGGTTGATGGATTTTCTAGGTATAATAAGGTAGCAGTAGAAAAATAAGATCAGAAGAAGACTTCTTTCACTATGCCCTGGGGCACCTTCATGTACGCATGGATTCCATTTGGCCTTATGAACACAGGTGCAACATTTCAGAGGGCCATGGGCGTAGCCTTCATTAGTGACAGGTTTTTAGTTATATATCTGGGTGATGTAACTATTTTCTTAGGGTCAGATGATGAACACTTGGAGCATTTCCAAAAAAAAATTCAAAAGTGAAAAAAGTTTGGTCTGTCATTAAATCCCAAGAAATATTTATTTTCCTTAGAAGAAGGCAAATTATTGGATCACATAGTTTCTAAACAAGGAGTAAATATTGACCCGGCAAGGGTGGAAGCCATTCAAACTATTCCTTTAGCTAGAAGCAAGAAGGATATCCAGATATTCCTGGGAAAAATAAACTTTCTATGGAGGTTTGTGCCCAATTATGTTGATATTGTGAGAAGTATAACAGATATGTTGGAGAAAAATGAAGAAGTGAAATGGGATAAGGAAGAAAGGGACAAATTTTCTAGAATAAAGGAAGAACTACATGAAGCCCTAGTTTTGATTAGCCCAGACTATAAAAAAGCCTTTAAGGTATTCTCATTTGCGTTCCCCACTACTATTGTTGTTTTGTTGTTGCAGAAGAATGAAGACAATAAGGAGCAACCAATTTAATTTTTCAGTAAATTTCTCAAAGATACTGGGCTCAAATACAATATTATGGAGAAACAAGTATATTCTTTGGTCAAAGCACTAAAAGCCTTCAGGACTTATGTGTTGCAGTCCCCTGCTTATGTTCCAAATTTCGTTGTGAAGGACGTGCTGGTCCAAAGTGATGTTGAAGGAAAAAGGGGGTAGTGGATAGAAAAAAAATCCAAGAGTATGATTTGGACATCAAACCCACCAAGTGGGTCAAGGGACATGGGTTAGCGAAGTTTTTAACAGAGACAAGTTTTCACGCCTTGGGAATTAATCTGTTGGCACCAGTGGATGGAGCTATAAATGAAGAGGGTCAAAGCAAGTTAAAAACAGGTATCCAATACAATTTGTTGTGCTCTGATTTGTATAAACATATTGTGCATTACATGTATTTCTTTTCCTGTCCAACTTCACTGAATAGAACAAAATATAGAGCTCCCAAACTCAAGTCTCAACCATATGTTATCATAGAAGCGAAGCTATACTTGAAATATCTTGCTGGTAGTTTGCTGTTATGTTCGACCTAAGGAGAATCTATTGAAGTCACCAAACAATATCATGAAAGTCTGTGTCGAGGAAATTATAGCTGGAAGGTCACTGCTCATAAAATTCTTAAGTCAGGCTTCTATTGGCCAACCATGTTTGCAGATGTTTATAGACTAGTCAGAAGTTTTCAGAAGTGTCAGTTATTTGCTGAAAAGAAAAAACTTGATCCATTACTTCTCATTCCAGTATTTATTGAAGAAACTTTCAGGAAATGGGGATTGGATTTTATTGGAGAGATCAATCCGCAATCAAGTGGACAGTTCAAGTGGATTATGACTGCCACTGATTATTTTACAAAATGGGTTGAAGAAATACCCTCTAAGAAGGCAAATGACCAAGTGGTGATGAAGTTTCTGGAGGAAAACATTTTCAATAGATTCAGATGTCTAGTCAAAATTGTGACTGATAATGCTAAGGTATTCAAATCTTCTCTTTTCATTAATATTTGTCAAACATATAATGTGATTTTATCACATTCCATAGTGTATCGTCCCCAAGGGAATGGAATGGAAGAGTCTTCAAATAAGGCATTGGTTAGAACCTTGAAGAAAACAATCACCAAGAATCAGAAATATTGGGATATGAATTTGAAGTTTCACTTTGGGCAGTTCAAGTCACTACCAAGAGATCTTCTGGGAAGTCTCCCTATGAACTGGTTTATGGAACTCAAGAACTATTTCCTACTCAGCTCGCCAAACCAGTGATTTATTTCCTTCAAGAAGCTCAGGAAGAGCCAAATGCTATGGTAAGAAGACTGAAAAAAATAATTCAATCAAGTGAAAACAGAAACAAAGTCAGGGATAACTTGATTACTTATCAGGAAAAGATCAAGTATATATTTGATAGAAAAGCAAAAGAAGTTCTCTTTCAAGCAGGAGATTTGGTACTAATATGGGACACCAGGTGAGAAGAAAAGGGGAAGCATGGTAAATTTGACCCTCTTTGGTATGGTCCATACAAGATCTCTAAGGCAAGGTTAAATAACACATTCATTTTGGAAGATCTAGATGGAGAGACAATACAGATGCTTGTGAATGGGAAGTATGTGAAGCATTATTTCCAGCATTAAAAGTTAGCATTCCACCATTGTAAATACCGGATTTCTCATTGTTCATATGTTACCAAGAAATATGTGAATCCATGCCCAATGGATAAGTTCTTAGCGCTTCTGTGGAAAAAAGCACTATCCCTAGGTGGAGCCAGATGTTGTGGATAATTTGCATTTACCTTTGAAATATTTTTCAAAACACCAAAAAAACATATATGATAGAAAATGTAAAATTTTGTGTGTCATAAAATAATTTTGATTTATATATTGGCACATTAACATTACATGATGAGATGTGAAGGTGGGTCAAGTCGGGCTCATTCACGTACATAATAGTTTAAGAGCCAGACTGATGGGCATGTTCAGAACATTTCATGCCGAACAGGGTCGAGTCGGGCTCATTCACAAGCTTAGGAGGGACCAGCACGGTAGAACACTGGATAATCTCAGGATGGTTACACTGTGGAGTAGACACACTAATTTCCTAAAGGCGGAGAAAGGGCGCATTTCCCTTAAACACTTAAGAGTTTTGGAGGAGGGGCAAAGGGAAAAAAATATGGTCAGGAGAAAGGGTGCATTTCCCTTAAACACTTAAGAGTTTTAGAGGAGGGGCAAAGGGAAAAACATATGGTTAGGATAAAAGTGCATAACTCGAGCGGAGAGATAGATGACAGAGATTAAATTGAAAACTAAAAATCATAGGTTTTAAAGGATAGGCACGGGAGTTAAGTGATAAAGTCACCGAAGTCCGATGTGTGATGCCAGGTGGGACTCGATCGCATAGCACACATCACAGGTTTCAAAAGCCAAGTGTTAAGGAAAAGGTTAAAGTCATCCAAATGTGAAGTGCGACATGGCAAGCTGATGTGGCAGATGAAGTGGCCCTGGCCCACATAACACACAATGCAAGTTTTAAAAGTAAGGGCAAAGGGTAAGTGTTATAATCGCCGAAGTGCGATGTGTGATGCAGTGGGGCCCGATCACAAATCGTGAATCACAAGTTTTAAAGGATCACTGTGGGAGGTAAGTGATAAGGTCGTTGAAGTGCAATGTGTGATGCCAGGTGGGACTCGATCACATAGCGCACATCGCAAGTTTTAAAAGGTAAATGTGAAGGAAAAGTTAAAGATGACGAAATGTGAAGTGCAATGTTGGCACAGACACGATGTGGCTCCAAGATGAAATCTAAAGGATTTGAAGTCCGAGATTATGCAGTTATGTGCCATTTTATGAAGAAATAGGTAGAACATGGCAGAAAAACTCGGGTAAGTGACCCAATGCAGATCAAAGGAGAAGAGGCAGAGTCAGGTAGCAGGTGATATGATTGACAGTGTTTGAAGCACAGGGGCATAGGCAGAGTTGGGTAGAAGAGCGTATAATGGCCCTATTGGGAGCATGAAAAATGGGTCAATTCGAGCACTGAGGCTTCATTACAGAGTTGTGCAGTTGCTACATCATAACCAGAAAGGACACCTCAATACTTCGGGAGGACGCATCAGCAACATCAGATTCAACAAAACGAACAATATTTCCAGTTTTAATTTGTTTTCTCAAGTATGATTGCAGAAGTAATCTTAACAGTTTAGGTAGTCAAATAGTTTAAAGAAGTTCAAGAGTTACGAACCACTGTGATGTATCTAAGTAGAGAGAAATAAAGAAAAGGGGTTCCGAGTTTTTGGACCTCTGGAGGATTGTTAATTTGGTATTGAATTTTCTGAGAAATAAATGAAAGAAGATCAAGTTTCCTGCAACTATTGATGTTGATATGTCTTTCCAGTTTCGCTCTATTTTTATTCCTCTTTGAATGAAGTGAAGTAATGTAGCATCCGGTCTCTTAATTACATATGTGAGTAAGATTTAAACAACCTTAATTTGGACTCCACCTCATCTCTTCTTTGTTCACAAAATCTTGAAGAAACATTAAAGTAATAGATTATGTGTTTGCAGCATATTCTTTCGAGTTTCCTCTCTCTCCATCAATTTCCTTTGAAACTTAAAATTGATAGATTCTGTTTCTCAGCATATCACTTCAAGTTTCCTTTATATTTCTTCTTTTCATTTCATTCAGATATCAATATTTTATGGCATTGTGAAGGCTTTCATTATATCATATTATTGAGTGTATTAAATAATTAGATTCCAAAGGTGTTAAGTAGAGGCCATTTGATATTATAATTGTGACATACATTTACAAAATGTCTTAATCACTAATTCCTTACCATGACCAAGGGATTGTTTCTTGAGATACAACAACTACGACCTTTTTCTTCTTGATATGTCCTCCTATCTTGAGAGTTTGAGGAGTAGTAATTCCTGCCAATGCATTACAAGGTATGGTTGGATTCATTTCTTCTTTATCTAGGGTTGTTTCCCGGTGTATATCCTCTTATTTTGACGTTTCTTGTTCTTTTTATTCCTCCTCTTCAAATTCTATGTAAAATAATTTCTTCTCAGCACACTTATGACCTTTAGTTTATTTGCTATCACAATTGTAACAAATACCTTTTGCCCTTTTTTCTTCCAACTGTTGTGGTGTCAACCTTGTAGGTTGTGGAAGGCTAGGAGTAGAAACACTTCCATATTTATAGTTGTGAGTGGTAGGCTTCCTTGTTTCCATAAGTTTTCTTTCAAATTTTATTGCCAAACTTAATGTCTTCTATAATGAATCAAATTCCCAATGCCAAACCTCATTTTGGACGTTATCTTTTAAATTCCCTATGAAGAAACTAGTCCTATGCTCCTCTAGAATATCATTTACCCTAATATTAAATTTTTGGAAATCCTCAATGTGCTCAACCATCGAACACTTTTGTTTGAGATTTATCACTTGGCTAAAGAATGTTTTTCTCATTGTATCCTCATAATGTTCTATCATTTCCTCCGTAAAAATTGGCCAAGTGATAATTTTTTTACAAGATCAAAGCCATCAATACCATACAAACTGATTGGGTTCTAAATCTAAGTTTGCAATGCATACCTTTTTTGTGTTTTGCACCTTATGGAGATCAAAATATTGTTCCACCTGTAGTATCCATGTTTCGGGATCCTTACCATAAAAATTACTCATATCGATCTTTGGAATTTCGTGGGTATTCAATCCGACGTTAGAGTATATGAAATCATGATCAACATTTCTTTTTTTCTCATCATGAGTTTCTTCTACTACCTTTTCGCTATTAGGAAGATTTTCTTGAAGAAAATTTGTCAAAACTTCCTTCAAACCTTCAATTTTTTTTTCTATAGCAATGATATTAGCTTCCATGCCATTATTCAAACCCTCCATATTATCTTCCATGCCATTATTAAAACCTTCCATCTTCGCATTTGTTACTTTTTGTGAGTGCGACATTTGTTTCACTTGGTCTCGTAATTTTGATATATCATGTTGCATTTACTACTCTTCTTCATGCATCATAGTAGATATTTTAGGTTTATTACTAGGTGTTTCCATTTTCTTTCTTTGAGGCATAAATTAATGATATGTATTCTTCACTATGCCCTTTGAATCACTTCAAACTAATTTTTCAACAAAACTTATGCAAATTTTAAAAAACACACACCTTTTTCTTTCTTTGTAGTAGCTCGATGTTGAATCTGTTGTATATATATAATTTCAGATCCCCGATATTTTAAAATTTGTGTTGTATTAGTGCTCTAATTCTTCTTTCCAATGCCACAAGTCAGACATAATTTGGATTCTGCATGATGAATTTATGCCTGATCTCCCACGATGGCCTGATTATAGACTGTTTCAGTAGATCGAACTTTTATGGAGTGCCACGTGCCATTGTTTCAACCTTCGGCCCTGAAATTGTTACACAAAAAACCAAAGTCTGTGCACTTTCTTCCACTTTTAAAAATTCAAATCTGATGCTTGAAATGAAAGTAATGGCGATTTTCCCTAGGTCACCTACTTGAGACTGAATTTTGAAGCCTTCAAAAACCATAAATTCCCTGGATCATATCTTTAAAAATATAGGTAAAAAAGATCTAAAATGTTACAAGATGTTCCTCAGGATTTCTACTTCACGTGGTAAAAAATTTAGACCCAAAACCTTCGTAGAAAAAAAGTTATAGCGAAAATTCCAAAATGCCCTATTTGCAGTAGCGAAATCCTAGAATCCAAAGCTCTGATACCAAATGTTATCCAACCTACTCAAAAAATAGAAGAAGAGATAGATCGAAGACTTAAAATTATCCATTTTTAGGGGGAAACCTCCTTTACATTACATAAATGAAAAATTATTGGATGATTCAAATGAAAAAACCTCCTTTCTATATATAGGATTCTAAGAGGTCACAATATAATTAGAGCCGACTTAAAAATAATAATGTAAGGGCACAACAATAAAAATAGTGGGCTTCTATGGAGCACAATAATAGAAATATGGGGGCTACGCAGGCATAAGAATAACAATAAAGGGATACACTAGTATTATAGGGACCTAACAAAGGATTCCTTCTAACATCCAACGGAATAGTCCACAAGGGATGCAACAGTCATTGCACACAACAATTTGAGAATGATATGCCTAATATCCTATGAAATATTACACAAGGATGGGACAAAAATTACAACCATTACAACACATTCTCAACAAGATAAACACTAAAATAACTGAAGTAGTTCAACTATCTTAGTACATGTGACAACAAACATGAAATACAAACATCCACATAATAGACTTGCAAATATTCATAAGTCATGAATGAAGAATGTGTTGGCCTTGAAGGATTTTGTTATTAAGTAAAAGTTCCAAGACACATATGTATAATGAGTATCACTAGCTCTAATAATGGAGCATTGGAGCCACTCCTTTCTCCACAAAGGTCTGGTTTGTCTCTCTAATGATTTGTCGGTGGATCCAAGGTGAAAATTCCATTTTCTCATACAATGAGGGAGTATATATAATCAAGGGTGACTCTTTAACTACCCTCATTAATGTTTTACTTCCCATGAATTTTCATCCTACATGGCTCTTTACATTACATGTATTTCCTTTGGACTTCCACTTTACAATACACTTTGAACACAATATACAATGTTCCATCATAGTGATGTGGCATATGACGAATCATCACATGACATGACATGACACTGCTGACATGGACTGCTAGATGAAATAGAAATGTCAAGCCATTGTTTCTAATGAGAGTTGAGTGTCTTCATGAAATATATTTCCTTTTCTTCTCTGCATATCTTGGTGTTAAGAAGTCTCCAATGATCTCAAGTCTTGAAAAGTGGTTTCAAACTAGTGTCCTTTCGTTTTCCTTTGTTCAATCATATTGTGAGTCCAACTGCAAGAGTGTCTTCGAGCATGCTTCCCTCCTTCCTTCCTTCCTTCATCATATTTCCATGACATGATATAGTACCTATTCCTGCAATTCACTCATGGCGAGATGAGATCAATCCAAAAAATTCCAACCTAAGATGATGCATTATGATCCATGAACTGGGCCCGAAACAAGTGTGAGGTTGGACAAGGAGGCCCAATGACTATGTAGCTGTGCAGTTTAGGAAGGAAAGGGGCAGCCTTGATCCTTGATACTATGAAGTGCATAGTTCAGGATGGGTTGGGGACACGACTACACAGTTCTAAGGGTCAATGGAGACAGGTTGCAGGGATTGGAGCTGGAGAAGATTACTGCACAGTTATGGAGGTCAAGGAAGCCTGGATTACTACACGATATTCAATTATAGGGCTCAGGGGGTGATTTCTTTCCTTAAGGTTGTGAATTGCACAATTCAAGTTTGGTTGGAGGCCATGACTGTGCAATTTTGGAGGTCAGGTTGAAGTCTTGGTCACAAAAACTACTCAATGGAGCAGTCTTGGGAGGAAATTACTATGGACTATGTAGTTCCAAGTAGTATTGTCACAGCTAGAGGAATGACACTACATAGTGCACAACTCATGGGAGGTCGGGTGAAGCTAAGATTCTTGGTCGGGAGGTTTTATGGAAAATGCCTATGTGTAGAATTGGTGGGATTGGTGAACAATTATGAGCTTTGACTATGATCAAAAACTTAGCATATTTTGATGACTCAAACAAAATATATTATCCTTTACATACAAATGAGGCATTACCGTCCATGTGGCAACATTCTAATCGGTTATGTCAAGTGTGACACAACATATACACTTTACGATGACCAAGACGACGCTTGTGTGGCAGAGCTCAAAAATTTGGAAATGAGTGCGATGAATTCTTACAAGGTTAGAACATCTCATTTGCACAAAGGAGACCTATTGGAACCACTATAACAAGGTCATATGTGCAATATGACAACCAACATGATGAAATAGGACACTTTTCCTATCTCGTGAAAGGGATAACAACAAAGTGAGAAAACAAAAATATGAGCTTAAAAGTTTGCGTCAGTAATGAACAAGACCAAGGAAGGCTCCAAAATTTTGGAGACGATATGTAGAAGCTACAACACTGCTATAGATGGAACAATTGATTATAACATCGTGGAATATATGAAGAAGACGCTAGCCAACATTTCTATATATGATCTTGGAAATATTGCAGGTCGGCATCAACTTATTGTCCATACCTTTTTGCAACCTTCAATGGGTGATAAAGCTTCCTCCTCTCAAAATGTGTCAGGTAATTCATTTGTTCCCCTTGAATCTGAAGTAAATGCTTTAACATTAGAAGCTAACACTCTTTTCCCTCCATTTGTATTAATGTTTGGAACTTTTAATTATAATTTCCATAGTTTTTTAGTCGACTCTAGTGCAGTTATGAATGACATGTTGTTATATGTAGAAAATAAAATAAATGCAAAATGGGAGAAAACTGATGCATATATTATTTAGTTGGACAGGTCTCTTGTCCAGGCTATTAGTGAGCTTAAGAATGTGCTTATTATATTATCAAAATATGATCGTGTTCACCATTATATAAATATTGTAAGTGTGGACATACAAAAGGCCTATGGTGTACTGCTTAGGAGAGACTAGTGTAGCAAAAAACTGGTCACATTTGTGGCTTCCATATAAGGGAAGGCATAATTAGATTCGAGTGAACAATGATCCATACATGAAACACACCGTGAAACCACTTGAGGGACACAATGAGCCTCTTTATTTTTCTGATATTATTTTTAGGAATTTCATTCTTGAAGCTGACCTCGGGTGCTATCCGGCGCATACATCACATATTCCACCAGATATAGAGTTGGAAGTCTTTCCTTGTTCTCTAGCTGGTGTAATTGAAACATGTAATATATATGTACAGAATAGTAGTAATAGTAGTAATAAAAATATAGGAAATACCTTAATAGCACAAAATATTTGAATTTCTATGGTTTAAAGGCACTGGATGGTTCTGGAGAAGGTTTTGTTCTTAAAGACCCACACAATAAGAAGCATATTCTTTCATGCCGTATGGAGTTTGATTGTACTAATAATAATGTCAAATATGAAGCACTCATGCTTGGTTTAAAAAATGCCATCGACCCGAAGGTAGAAGCTCTCAAGGTAATTGGTGATTCAAAGATAGTTACTCAATAGGTACAAGATACTATCCATTGTGTCTCACCGCATCTTAAAAACAACCGGTAGGAGGTATGGAATTTAATCTGTCATTTTAAAGCTTTTAATATTATTTCTATTCCTAGACTTAGAAATGCCACAACGTATGCATTAGCAAATGAAACTACTAGGATGTTGCCAATAAAAAGTGGTATTTCTATTGAAATTGTATATAAACCATTTGTACCAAACAATGTCACTAAATTATATGTTTTCAATGTTGACCAACAGATATTACACTTTATGTCTAATGCAGATGTATTCAAAGACGTTTCCATAGATGAGGATGAGCATGATCAGGCTTTGCAGGATGTATCCAATGTAGTGAAAGGAAACACTATTCCTAAGGGTGTGGTGTCCCTGGAGAAATTATATGACCAATAGAAATGATTTAGAGGACCAAATAATACAATGACTCAGAGCTCAAAGTTGTCAGATGAACAAGTCAATCTCTGGGCCCAAGAAGATATGAAGTATGTGAACATCGGTACGTGTTTCTCTCCATAGAAATGATAAGTGTTTATATGTTTATTCAAAAATACCATGATTTATTCACCTAGACATGCGAATATTTAAATACATATTATAATCGTATTATTCAGTACATCATTCCTATAAAATAAGAAGTTACGAAAAATTCATACAACATTAGAACCCCTCATCCAAAAGGAATTGAGAAAGTTGTTGGATGCTCAGATTATCTTCAAATTTATACAATTCACTTGGGTCTCCAACCTGGTTCCAGTTATAAATAAGTATGGATAAATATGTCTATGTGTTGATTTCATAAATCTCAACCAGGATTTCAAAAAATACAATCACCCAGTGTCATCCATGGAGAAGATCCTTTAAACAATATCAGGGTCTGAAATGTTTTCGCTAATAAATGGTTTCTCAGGTTATAATAAAGTGTTAGTATCATAACTAGACAGGTTTAAAACTACCTTCCCGACCAAATGGGGAACATTTTCTTATAAGAGGATGCCAATTGGGCTCATAAACGTAGGTTTGAATTTCCAAAGAGAAATGCACATCGCCTTCTGTGGCCTTATAAGTCAGAGCATTTTTTTCTACTTGGATGATGTTACTGTGTTCTCAAAGAAAATATTGGATCATGTAAATCATCTAAAACATATTTTTAAGCGAGGTCGAAAGTATGGGATTTATATTAATCCCAAATAGAGCGACTTTGGTGTGTTTGAAGGGATTTTACTAGGACACATCATTGCGAAGAGTGGAAATAAGATTGATCCCAAGAGGGTCAAAGCTATCACACAGATCCTGTTCCTAGTGAATAAGAAAGCCATGCAGTCTTTCTTAGGAGAAATCAACTTCCTAAGAAAATTAATCTTCGATTATGTGCAGATAGTCAATCCCATATAGGAGATGACTAAGAAAGATGCAATGTACAAATGGGACAAAAGGGAGAAAGACATGTTTGCTTAGATTATGTACCAAATAAAAAAAAGAGGGTCATTTGTCTAAAATATTTATCTTACCAAATAGTGCATGCAGTTCTTTTTCAGAAGCACCACAATGGTGTCATCCTAAGATGCCTAGATCCATAGGATATAGAGAAGGTTTTGAAAGATATACATGATGGAATAGCATGTCGACACTATGCGAGTGACACTAAAACACATAAGGATATGTAGGCTAGTTATTACTGGCCCACTATATTTAAGGATTCTCACGCTTATGCCCGCAAGTTCCAAGAATGTCAGAGATGCATCGGTCATGATCAGAGGCTAGCTGCCCCATTGCTACCAGTAGAAATTGAAGAACCATTTCAATAGTGGGGCCTTGATGTTATTGGAGATATTTTTCCTCATTCATCAAAGCAACACCAATATATTATCATAGTGAAATATTAATTCACTCAGTGGTCAAAAGCAGTTCATCTTAGACAAGTAAATGATCAAGAAGTCATTCACTTTTTACGACAAATAGCATAACCAAGTTTGGTTTTCCTACGTCACTTTTATTTCAAAATGCGACTTATTTTTCATCATTAAAACTTTATGAATTCACATTGGAAAATGGAATTATACTGAAACATGCATCAAATTATTATCTACGAGGAAATGGTTAGGATGAATCAAAAAATAATAACCTTATCCACATAATCTAGAAACCATCTTCTCTGAACAAAGGAACTGGGATAAAGCTTTGACGAATGCATTGTGGGTTGATCGTGTAACTCCAAATCCTTCCCTAAGAACCTTGCCATACTTCCTATTTTACGGTAAAGAAGTTATCTTTCCTCCAAACCTATACCTTACAATCTTGGAACTCTCTCAAGAGTCACAAAGTAAACTGTTCCTTCTGGTTCAAATAATGATAGATATATTACTTAAACTCAAGGAAGAAATGCTTAAGGCCAAAGACCAATTTTTTGTACATTAGAACGATATAAACCATTGGTTTGATAAGAAGTTTGCAGGGGAAAAGATCTTTGATGTGGATGACCTAGTACTGAAGTGGGATAAACCCCAAGAAGAAAAGGGAAAACACACAGAGTTCCAACCTTGGTGGATTGGACCATTTACCATTGATAAAAAACTTGGCCACATTACTTTCAACCTAAATTCATTCAGATAGGAGGATTGACCCCCTTCTCGTAAAAAAATGAGATTTAAAGAATTATTTTCAATAACACCTATAATTTCACTTCCTATATAGTTTATTTGTTTATTTTATTTTCGTTTGTGTCAGTTGTTTGTCTATTATATAGTCATGTGTTTTCTTGTATTATTTTTGGCCATTATACATAAATAAGACCATTTTTTAAAGTGCATGGCTCAAAAGGCTTTGTGGTGCAATCAAAGAGAAGTGCGACAACTACAAATCTTGGCTTTCTGTTGTTCTCCTTCTTTGTTTGGGAAAATTCCATGGGTTGAGCTAAGGCCAGATGAAAAATATGATTTTTCCAATAGGATCTTGAGGGAAACTTTTAGATCCATGCCTATTTGGGTGTCTAAATCACTCAACTTTGTATAAATCTACTTGCGCGTTAACAGATATCCAATCTAGTAGAAAAGGGATAAGGGGAAAATCTAACGCGAGAAAACCAATATCAGAGGTCTAAAAATAATTTTCTAACGCAAAAACCTCCTATGCTCTCAATAAGTATGGGTCCCTCTTCTATTCATTGAAAATAATAAGTGACAATTCATGATTCTATTAAAATAAATAAAGGGTGAAAGAATATAAATGATTCTTGTGCAGGGAGGTGAAGCAAGCAAATTCACTAGGATATTTTCCAGGATTGCTAACAACGAAGAAACGTTTTTGCTCTTGAAGTGACTCCATTGTGGTACTATCTAGGCTTGCTAGTAGTGAAGTAACACCAAAGATGAAAAATCATACTCTGAATACCATTAAAATCACCGCACACATTACCCTTTCTCATATTGAAATAATAGTGATATGGTGTATCTTTTGTATGTGTTAAACCAAGTAGAGAAAAGAGAATGTAATATGAATAAAAATGGGTTGAAAAGGTGAAATCAAGGAAATAAATACTTCCTAAAGGTATGACCCTCAGCCTAAATTTATTTCCGGAAAAGGATGTCGAAGTCCACCCAGTGTGTCACCAAGTGATGTTGCTGCTGCAACACACTCCAAAAATTTTACTACAATTGAATTTTGGATCCTACTATTATTTCCATATCTAGAGTCGCTTTGATCATCAAATGTAGTTTCATGCTACTCTATGTGTTTCAAGTGTTTTTTAAAGGTATCAATTGTCATCGCTTTGATCAAAACATCTTTTGGTCCATTTCATGGTCGTAACATCTTTGTTGTTGTAAAATGACACTTTTTGGTTGTAGTCGCACACACTACACTCATTGAACTTGGGGAATGTGTATAAAGTGGTGTTTTGACATATATGCACCATTTCTCAAGTTTTTCTAAGCTTTATTGATGAGTTGGTATGTGTCTCACGTGGTTCTCTGTATAAACTCATCATGCCCACCCCCTTGCCGCATTTTCCATACTTGGACAAATTTTGGTTTCAAAGCGACATCAATAAGGAAAAATTCGCATTAGCACAATTTTAAGTCTTGATGGGGAATCCTTCATTGTTTGGAAGTGTGACATGTGCCGTCCAGGAGTAAAATGTGCACTCTTCAAGTCTTATCCCCTTTCCTTTTCTTACTCTGAACTGTGCCCTTTAAAATACCAAGTTTTCCTTGAGTGCACTCCTTCGACTCGAAGAAGTGATCCATCCCTGACCACACAAGCACACCCTAAAGGCCTTAAAATTCACCTTCAACCTTCCCCAATGCGCCATGTACCCTACTGGCCCTTTGAGCGCATGAGCGCACCTAGAAAGCACGAAGCTTCACCCTTCATCCTTCATACTTGTTTCATGCACCTTCATGGGCCTCTGGAGCACATGAGCACACCTCGAAGGCCTAAATATTTCACCCTTAAACCTTTAGGAGTGCACCCTACGCCCTCCATCTCTCCCTTGAGCACACAACACACTTAGGAAGTCCGAATCCTTCCCATTTGTCCTTCGGACTTGCCCCATGCGCCATGCCTTGATTTTCACCTTATTTTGAGCCCATGAGTGCATACCAAAGCCTCCAAGGCTTCCCTCTTCATCCCTTCAACCTTTCGAAGAATGTGTATGCACCTATAATCCCATTTTGTCCCACTTTAGCACACCAAAAAGGCTTGAAGATAAAATATGCATGAAACAAGGTAAAATAAGATATTCTTAGGTTGATGGTTGCTCATCATGAGTGAGTGTAGATACAAGTATTATAGAAACATCATGCCTAGAAAACATGAGGTATATTGGTAAAGGAGAATAAACAAAGGAAGTAGGGAAAGAACAAAGAACACACTTAAATTTTGACAATTAAAGCACACCAAAGAATCCATCTAATCAAAGAGCCTTTGGAGGGTGGAGGAAATCAACGCTTAAAGGTGCATGAAGAATGAATATACAATTGGAAGTCATGTCACCAATGGATAAAGTCCATGTCATCAGTCAATATTAGTCTCAACCATCAAAGATAGTGACATGCCAAGTCTCATCACATGATGATGTGGAAGTCATGATGTAGCATTGTAATGATTCTAAAGAAAAATAAGTGGAAGACCAAGAGTCATGTATGAAATAAAGAATCTTGGAAGTCCAAAATAAATGTAATACCAAAATTCATATGTAATTTCAGAAGTCATTTGAGATTCCAAAGGTTCTAGAAGTAGAAAGGTCACTTAAAAAGACTTATATTCATTTGATTCCAGTAGGTAATATGTCTTGGTATTATCAAATACTTGTGTGTCACATTAGCCCAAATCCCTGTCAAAATATTAGTCATGGATGTTGTGGTAGCAGACATACCTCAAAATTATGGAATGATATTTTCTAGATCTCGGGGGGGAAATTGCAAGGCACATTACAAATGGATATGAGTTATGCTACCATTCCTATATTTGGGTAACCAAGAAGGATTTATTGAGAAACATTGATGAGATACATGGTTAGAAGTCAAGACAGACCAAACAATTTTCCCTTATATTCAGTCCATTCATATCTAGATTCTTTTATCTTGTATAATGATGGACATATAGATGAACAAATCCCAAAAACAAAAACTGATTTGTGCAAGATTGAAGAAACCAAAACAGACCTTGTGAAATTAAACAAAGAAAATGAGCCTTTATGGAACATGGATTTTGATGGTGGTGTAAGCAAGGAAAGATCAAGAGCAAGTGTGTGGGTTTGCAAGCCACAAACTAACCAATCAGAAGGAAATTCATAGAAACTGAATTTTCAATATACCAATAATATAGCTGAGTATGAAGCCATAATCCTAGTATTGCAGCTTTTGAAAAAGCTAGGCGCCAAAAATGTTTTAGTTCATGGAGATTCTCAACTCATAATCAAACAAATCAAAGGGGAATATTCAGTAAAACATTCAAGGTTAAGGGCTTATGGAAAATTTGTTCTACATTTCCTTTAGTGTTTATTTGAGTATGAATAATCTGTAATTCCAAGAGGTCAAAATATCCTAGCTGATGTTTTGGCTACTTTAGCTAATACTTGTAAAATTCCATATCGTCCAAGTCACAAGTACATAGTTGAAGTGAAAAATAGACCAGCTGTCCTAGATAATATCAGGTATTGGCAAGTCTTTAGTAATGATTAAAAGATTTTTTTTTTTTTTGCAGTCAAAGGATGAATTTGAGTGTGCCAATATATACATAGATTATGATGTAGATAATAAGGTAGATAAGATTGTAAATAATCAGGAAATGAGTGATTTGGATAAATATCAAGAAGAGTTAGAAATTTTGGAATTAAAGGATAATGTTTTTCCTAGCGGGTTAGTTCCCTTAAAATAATTGCTTGATTTTAATGATGTGTCTAAGAAACCTAAAATTGAACCTACTGGAGTTGAAGTGGAATATTGTATTATAGGAACTAAAGAAGAGCCAAAAATAGTTAAATTTTCCAAATATTTTCCTTCTACTGAAAAACATAAGTACTTGGAGCTTTTCAAAAAATTTGTTGATGTATTTTCCTGGAGTTATGAGGATTTAAAGTACTATGACACTAGAATTATACAACATAAAATTCCTACAAAAGAATACCAAAAACATTTCAAATAGAAGCTTAGAAGAATAAACCCAATTCTTTTACCCCTAGTGGAAAAATAAGTTAAAACTCTATATGAAGCCAAAATTATTGTACCTTTGAGGTATTCTAAATGGGTGTCAAACTTAGTCCCTACTAGGAAAAAGATGAGAGATTAGACTATTTGTTGATTTTAGAAATCTTAACAAGGCTTCCCTAAAATAATAATATCATTTGCCCAAAATGGACCATATCCTACAAAAAATAGTTGGATCTAGGAGAATTTCCTTCTTAGATGGATTTTCTAGTTACAGTCAGGTTCTAGTACATCCATAGGACCAAGAGAAAACAACTTTTACTACACCGTGGGGCACATTCATATATGTGAAAATTCCTTTTGGTCTAATGAAATTTGGTGCTACATTCCAAAGAGAAATGGATAATTCCTTTGTAGAAAAAATAGGTAGGTTTATAGTAATTTATTTAGATGATATCACTGCCTTTTCAAAGATAGATGAGGAACATTTACTTCACTTAAGGAAAGTTTTCAAAAAATGCAAAAAATATGGTATCTCTCTCAACCCTAAGAAAACATTGTTTGGTTTAGAATAAGGTAAACTTCTAGGAGACATGACTTCAAAATATGGCATAAGAATTGACCATAATAGAGTGGAAGCAATATTGAAAATAGATATCCCAAGGAAAAAAAAGAATTTCAAACCTTTATTGGAAAAATAAACTTCCTTTGAAGATTTATACAAAATTTGGCTCAGATCTTAAAAACATCACTGACATCTTAAAAAAAGATATTGAAATCAAATAACATAATGATTCAAAAGAGACTTTCGCTAAACTCAAGAAGGCATTAAAAACTGCACCAATTCTAATAAGTCTCGATTTTACAAAATATTTCACGATATTTTATTTTGCATCTTGTTAGTGGCAGTCATTTCTGCAAGTCACCAGTGATCAAATGTGCTCATACAAGGTTTTTTTAGGGTCTTAGGTCAATTTTTTATGGTTTCATTTGGTCTTCAAATAAAAATTTGGTCACTGGCTAGTGTGTTTAGATGTGTTACTACTCCTTTGAAAAGTCATTTTTTTGTCATTACCATCATTCATTTTGATGAATCACCACTGAAATGTCTCCATTACCATCTCTATCACATCACCATCATTATCATTTAGCTCATTTTATGCAGTGTCACCATTAGGTTTTAGGGTCAAAATCATAAAAAGTCATTTCACCATTGAATTCAGCATTGAAGGAGTAGTCATTTTGAAAAATATTCAATAAAGATTTTAAAAGTGTAATTTTATTTCAATCATGATGTAATATATTTCACAAGGTTCTAAATCTGCAATTTTAAATCAAAATGTAAAAAAAAACACATGGTGGGGCCACTACACCATGATGAAGAGATTTTGATTTCCAAAAGCTACAAAGGACCATACAAGAATTTATTTCACTCATTCCATTGCAATTGAGCACTAACTCACCAGAAAATACTATCGTAGCACAACAAGCATCAAAGGACACTCTCAAAAGGTGATTGGCACCCTCTTTAGGCAACCACGTTGCGTTTTCATCCAACCACGCTACGTTTTTTACCCTTCGCTACGTTTTCACTTCTAGAGTCAAAAATTTCATCTTTAAGGGTTTTAAGTGGCAATTGAAAAGTAAGTTGAAGCTCTTGCCATCTCCTATCAATATTTATTTCATCGTTTCAGTGGTGAAACCCTCCCACAGTCCCCACACTATGTTTTTAGTGGGTGAGCTCCATATTTTGGGTTGCAAGAAAAAATACTTAATTCACTACATATTATACCCTTCCCACACGCAAATACATTTCCTACAACCCTATCACCCTCATTTCCATAACCCTTACAGCTAACCCTAGCTCCTACGTTGTGTTTTATCTAGTTTTAGGGTCAGGACTATGTTTTAATTCCCTACACTAATCCCTACACTCTTTTTGTCATTATCCACCTCCCTAAGCTTCCTAATACACCTATCTACCTCCAAAAATTTTCCTAACCACATATCGTTTCCCTAATCGCTTCATCCCCTCACCTACTTCTCCTTTCTTTCACTAGGGTTTTGCCTTGCAATTGTAAACAATAGAGGGAGGAAAGAAGCCACACAACAAAGGATGAAAAGTGTCAATTTTTGAGCCACTTAACACTCAAGAATTGATGTGTTCATCATTGGCCAAACCGTGTTTTCAAAATGTAGGATTCTTAGGGTTTTGTGAGAAAATCCAACATGTGGGATATCATGCCAAGTTAACAAGCTTGTTTTCCAGAAACCTTAGAAGAGATAAGGCCACCATTGTAGAAGTGAGTTTTAAAATTTCAACTGAGGCCATAGCCACAAATACAAGGATACCAAACAATGGAGAAAAGTGGTTCAATAACTCAGACTTGGACGTTCAAAATTACAGTGCTTTCATTAAAAGTCATTATAAAGATGCCATCAAGAACATTTTTCCTTTTTGACATTTGCTTGACCATTTTTCTCCATTACTGAAGGCAATAATGAGGTATTTCACATGTGAAGGTAGATTCTCAAGGTTGTACAAATATCATGTCATATTGTTGATGCATTTCACATGTGTAAAAAGTCTCAACATACCCTACTATCTCTACAAAAGCTTGACTAAAATGGTAGAGAAAGTGCAGCATAAAGAGAGTGATCACCAAGCTAGTCTTTTCCACCATGTACTCATCAAAATCAATTTTCTAAATCATCTTACATAGAAGAAAATATCTTGGGAGACATTCATTCAGTCCACAGTCTTTTTTCCCCTTGCTAGTCAGCCTACTTGCCAAAGTATGCCATTGACACCATCCAATCCAAGGGAGGTTGGATCATATAGAAGAATTTCAGTCATGAGGACACCTAGGGCTGATGTGACTCTAACATATCGAAGAGTAAATAAGCTTGTGTTTGCTCCAAACATTGTTGAAAGGGCCAACCCTACATGAGGTGAGCAACAAACATCATCACAACATGAGGCACCATTGAAAGATGAGGAACCATTCCATCTTGACACTGACATGGTAGATTTGGAGGTGAATGAAGAGAAAAATACAATAGAGAAGATCATAATAGAGAAGGAGGCTGATATTAGAGATCTCAAGGACATTTTGTCATAGGAAAATTTCTTGGTCTCATTCTTGCAACAGGAGAATATGCAATTAAAGTCAAATCAGCTGCTCTTGAACAAACCCAAAGAAAATTTGAGGAAAGATGATGCCAAAGGTAAGGTAGTGGTTGAGATTTATTATTTAGAGGATCAAGAAGTTCAAGTTAGAAAAAGAAGACCTAGAAGAAGAGGCTTAAGAGGGCACTTGAGCATCAAAGAGAACAATCTCCACCAAAATATCAAATGACTGTTGATGACCTAATTGCAGTAGAAATTAATCAGGATAGGGAGTTTTGGCTTGAAAAGGTGGACTGCCACTTGGAGAAGCTTCTCAAGAGGTAAAAAAGAAACAATAACCTACAAATACACATGACTATGCATTACTATACAAGGAACAAGGTCTCCCAAGTTAGAATCAAGCAGTTGAAGAAAAGGTTGAAAGAAACCCTAATGAGGCAAAAAGAGTAGGATATGCTTGATTTGTTAGATGAGGTCTCTGTCATGGCCTAACACATCCTTATTTCACTTCAAGGAGACATTTTGGAATAATTTTGAGAAAATTTGGAAATTTTTTGAAAAATTTAGAAGTTTTTGGGCATTTTGGCAATTTTGCATAGTTTTTGGTCCAAAAGGGTAGCAAGCCTCATGCTGCATTTTTTTTCGGGGCATCCAAATGTCAAAATTTTTGCATTTTTGGATTGATTTTTACCTACACATCCACATCAGATATTGGTAGAGCCATGTCAGCACATTCTAGTGCGTGAAAAGGTAACAAAACTACCAAACAATCACCCTTTTGCCTGGTTTTTACGAGGCACGTTGCGATTTTGGATTAGTTGTGGGAGAATTGATTTTTAGAGGTCTTGGAGCTGTCATTTTCAATGTTTGAATGTTTTATGGTGTATTATAGAGGAAGATATTTCTCCAACATCTTTCAGATCCGTATTTTGAGCTTGGGAACTCTTCCAAAAGCCTCTTACACCTAGCACATTGCATTTTCTCCTCGCATGTTATGATTTCCTGTCAATTCACTTTGCTTTTTCCTGAAATCCTATTTTCTCAGTTTTTTCAGTCAAACTCAGTTTCTCTTGATGTAATTACCCATTTATAATGTTTTCATGATGTAATCAATTGTAAATATGATTTTTAAAGTGAAAATTAGGTATATTCATGCTTGTAAATTCTTTTCAAGGTCAAATGTATCAGTTTTTCTATTTTGAGGAGAGTTTGTTAACCTCCCTAGTCATTAAGTTTTTGTTGAGGGATTCATGTAAAATATTCCTACACTCTAGGATTCAACCCATGAGAGATGGGAAATTTTTTTTGGTCTATATGTATGTGTTTTTCATAGAGAAAAAATGTTGGACATCAGAAGGTGGAACAATGGTAGCTTGTACTTGATATTTTAATACAGGAAATCAATGGACCAGTTGCAGCTATTATTCAGGAATTATCATGTTGTGAGTTTGTGATGATTTTTTCTCTCTATTATAACTTTATATGAATGATATGCATGTCTCCTTTCCTATCTTCCTTCTTCAGTGATTTTCCTAAGAGGCTTATAAGCAGAATTTTTTCATGAAAGCTCTGTTTTGTTAGGAATGTCATTTTGTGTAATTTTCCTTCTTGATTAATGAATTCATGGTGCACATGATCAATACTATGATATTCCTCTTTAAAACCCTACACAACATCGACAAACTCCTAATACCATCACAAAAACATAGCTATCTTGCTCCTCCATATCTCTTGCAGCTGTGACCTTTGATACTTTGACCTAGTTACCTAATTTTCATCCCTGATCCAGCAGAAAAACCCTAAATATTTCAAAACCCTATAGCTAAGCTATCTAGCCTAAAATCCATTCTTGCACTGCAAATTTAGATCTCATGCTTTTTAGATAGAGCCTTATATGATTAATAACTAGCTACCAAAATAAAATCTTGGTTTGAGGTTACCTCCGTCGACCTTTTTTAGCCTTAAGACATTATGGGAGGCTAAAATTTATGGCGTCATTTCTTGGGAGTGAAGTGACAGATATTCCTTGGGTGTATTATTACATTTTCATCAAATTATAGGTCTGTGGGTGATAAGACCTAGTTTTCGAGAAGGATGATTCAAGTTGCAGAGAGCCAAAGTGTAGGAAACAAGAATACACTGGCTCCTAAAAGGCATACATGATCAAATCCTCATCCACATCCAACATCTCTCGTTGAAGATCCAGAAAGACTCATAAGAAAACAAAAACCTCAGCATTCAGAGATTCAGTCAAGTTCATCTACTTTGGTAAGGTCTACATCTCTACTTTTAGAATTAATTTCACTTGAAGATATTCCTTTTGACTTGAAATTTGAGTTATCACTGTTTAGATCCAAGTATCAAACATATTTGTTCAAAATTATATTTGATCCTTTAAGGTTACTTGAAATAACATCACTT
Organism: Pinus albicaulis; assembly: GCA_034641835.2. Classification (NCBI taxonomy): domain Eukaryota; kingdom Viridiplantae; phylum Streptophyta; class Pinopsida; order Pinales; family Pinaceae; genus Pinus; species Pinus albicaulis. The sequence goes on from CM076578.1 coordinate 1,075,147,985, forward strand.
TCTGAAATTTTATTTGACCATTTAAAGATTGAAACAAATGTCTAATATGTAGAATCTAATTTAGAAGCATATTTTGATAGGAATGTTTGGAGTTGATTTGATAAACTTCAAAAACTAGCAAACCATCTTCAATATACCTCTAAGAAGGCTTTCATACAATATCAACAAGATCTCTTGTTTGTTGATCCTCTTTCAGCCTCATCTATTCACACTACTGCTACATCCCCTCACACTAGTGTTTCTTCATCATCCAGACTTCCTCTGACACAACCACCTGTTATACCAACACTTCCTGTTGTGACTACAAGCTTACCTCCTAGAACAACTATGGCCATATTTTCTCCATTATTTTTTTCAAGACAACTCAATGATTTACCTCAAAATTATGGACAAAGGCTACTTTTTTTTTATGGAACCACTCAGATGAAAGCTAGGTAGCACATTGACCAAATCACAGACTTCATAGATTTAGAAGAGGTAGACAATGATGATGCGAAGATGAGAATTATTGCTCAGAGTTTCTCAGGAGAAGTGAAAAAGTGGTTCAGAGCTATGGCAGCTGGTTCAGTGCACAACAGTTGACAGATATTTTACTTGCTAAGTGGGAGGAAAAGAAAAATCCACTTCAGATATTAGCTAAGTATAACTCATTGAAAATGAAACCTAATGAATCAGTTCAAGACTATACTACCCGCTTCAAAAATGTGTACAACTCCATTCCTTCCAATATCAAACCTCCACCTGATTTGGCCTTGTTGCATTATCCATATGCTTTTGATACTGATATGGCATATCAGCTTAGAAAAATAAATCCCACCTCACTGGAGAAGATGCAGAGAAATGGAGTTAGCGTTAAAGGCAACCTTTTGATCAAGAAATCAAAAGCAAAGTTGAAAAGAGAGTCACAATTAAGGAAGAGCCATCAAGTTCATCCAAAACAAAGCTGGATAGTTTGATTAGAACTATGGAAAAAATGGTAGATAGGATGTCCATTTCAGAAAGGCAGTCGGAAAATCAAGTTCAGAATCCTAATTTCCGAGGAAAATAGCAGCAACCACTATTCAGGATTAAGAAAAGAGAGTAGAGAACACCAGATCAACAAGCTTAACGACAAGTTTGCACTCCATTACAACAAAATTATGTCCAAGGACTTGAAGACGAAGATGAATTTTTTTAAGAAAACCTTCACTTTTCAAAATATGAGGGACCTATTTATCTTACATAGGATGATGAGTATTCCGAGGAAACATATGTGCCAGATGACCATGAATTTTTACTTGAAAATGATGATGGGTTTACAGTCCAATCTGAAGACTATCAAATGGGGTACCTAAATGCTCTCAGCTTAGCACAGAGACAGTACAATTTGAGAAACCAAGATGTTCCTATTAATTATACTCAAAAGAGGACAACTCAACAAAAAGATACTCGACCCAAACAAACTTCCCAAGCTATTCCAAACAAGGAGAAGGTGCCTGTTGCCATAAATCAGAGCAAGAATAGTGAACCATCTACAAGTACATCAAATAAAGATAAACAATTAGAAAGAAATGAATCTTCAACAAAAGAGCAGCCTGAAAAGTAGGATACCATTGTAAAGGAGGTAGAGAAACAATCTAACTTGTTTAGCTTAGAGAGTAAAATTTCTAAGTTAAATGTTTCTATTCCCCTCACTGAGCTTGTAAAGAATGATAGATACAAATATCATATTGCTAAGTTGTTGATAGTAAATCAGATGTCATATATGGTCAATGTCAGTGATGACCATCCCGAACTTTGTTTTGGCCCAGTCGTAGATGGAAATCTTGAACATATTGAAGTTCCTCCATTTTATCTTAGCTTGAGGATTCATGACTATATTCTCCATAATGCCATGTTAGATTCTAGAGCCTCACACAATTTAATGCCAAAGGCCATCATGGATATGTTAGGGTTGGACATAACCTTACCCTATCATGACCTTTATTCTTTTAATTTTGGTAGAGTCTGATGCCTTGGTGTTATCAAACACTTAGTTGTCTCCTTGGATCAGATTCCTACCAAAAATGTGTTGATGGATGTTGTAGTTGCTCACATACCTCCAAGGTATGGCATGGTGGTTTCACGGTCTTGGGGAGCCAAATTAAGTGGTACTCTACAACTTGATTTTTCATATGCTACAATTCTGGTATTTGACCAACTTAGGAAGCTATATCAAGAAGTGAAAATGAAATACATGATCAATAGCAAAGATAAACCCAAAAATTACCCCATTCACTCTATACATACTGATTTAGAGTCCTTCATATTGTATCATGATCGTAGTACTCATGATTTAGATAGTCAAATTGTAAAAGGTGAAGAAATTTCAGAATTGTCAAATAGTATCCAAGCAGTCTTGGATGCAGAAAACATAAATCAAAATTTCGAAATCTTGCAACCAAGTAATTCAGAGAAAAATTCAATAGAGCCACAACAAAGATAATTTGAGTCAAAGAAAGGTAAAGAACATATTGAGACAATTAATCCAAAAGAAGAAATAGTTGAATCCACAAAATTCTAGCTTCCCGATGATGAAGAGGGTCTTTGGACCATGGATTTTGATGGTGCTTTGGGGAAATATGGAACTAGTATCAGAATTTGGATCCGTAGCCCTATACATGAGTCATATAAAGTCCCAAGGAATGCAATATTGTGTTCTTATAAGCTAGCCTTTGACTGCTCAAACAATGAGGCTGAATATGAGCCCTTGATCAACGGTCTCTGAATTTTGAAAAGGATAGCTACAAAGAGAATTACAATATATGGCGACAACCAGTTGGTGATAAAATAGGTAAAAGGGGAGTACCAAGCCAAATATCCTAGGATGAGAGCATATCGTAATGTTGTTCTTTATATTTTAAAAACTTTTCTAGAATATACATTGTCTATGATCCCTAGAAGTCAGAATTTTATGGTTGATTCACTTGCCACAATGACCAACAATTTTAGGATTTATATTCATGCAACTAAAATTTTTGAAATTCATGTGAAGCATCGTCTGACTGTCCCTGACAATCTGAGATACTGGAAATTATTTTGGGATGATAAAATATAAACATCTTTCTGCAGATGGAGGATGAGTTTGATAACTACCACATCAATGATGTGTACAACCAAGATGATCAGGTAATTGAAGCTACTGAATTTGAGGTGTTGCATTTGAAGGACAACAACATTACACAAGGTCTAGTACCTTTGGAAGAGTTGTTTGATCACGATGATGTTGCTAAAAAGCGAAAAATTGTCCCTACAGAAGTAGGTGTTGAATATGTAAACATTGGTACAACTAATAAATCCAAGATGGTCAAGTTATCGAGGTCTTTAACCCCAGAGTTAAAAGGTAAATACAAAACTCTTTTGAGTGAGTTTTATGATTTATTCACTTAGGATTATTCAGATTTAAAAGTGTACGATAAAAACATCATCCAACACACTATCCCAATCAAACCGAATCAAAAGCCATTCCACCAAAAGCTGAGGAGAATCAATCCAAAACTACTGCCATCAATCAAGAAAGAGGAAAATATACTTTACAAAGCTGGTATTATAGTTCCCATTCAATTTTCAGATTGGATGTCTAATCTTGTGCTAGTAAGGAAGAAGATAGGGAGATTCGACTTCGCATATATTTTAGAAATATGAACAAGGTGTCCTTAAAGGAAAATTATCCTTTGTCGAAGATGGACCACATCTTGCAAAGGATTTTCAAGGCTTCAAGAATGTCACTTACAAATGGATACTTAGGATACAACCAGATCCTGGTGCATGAAGATGACCAAGAGAAAAAAACATCTACAATACCATGGGGGTACTTTCATGTATGCAAAAATGCCATTTTGGCTCAAGAATGCAGGGGCTACAATTCAGCGGGCTATGGAAATCGCTTTCTCGAATGAGAAGGATGTATTTCTTGTGGTTTACCTTGATGATGTTATTGTATTCTCACAGTCAGATGATGAGCATCTACATCACTTGAGAATAGTGTTTCAAAAGTGCAGGAAATTCAACATTTCCCTGAATCCTAAGAAAATATTATTTGCCATGGAGGAAGGAAAACTACTTGGGAACATCATCTCAAAGGATGGAATTCACATTGATCCTTCCAGGATCGAAGCAATCTAGAACTTGGACTTCCCAAGGAGCAAAAAAGAGATCATGTCATTCAACAGTAAGATAAATGTTTTGAGGAGATTCATCCCCAATCTCGCTGAGCACCTTAGAGATATGACAGATATGCTGAAAAATGGCATTGAGGTAAGATGGTCAGAAGATGTGAAGAAATCATTCAATTCAGTCAAATTTTCTTTAACATGTGCTACCACATTGATCAACCCTCATTATACTTTAGATTTAATTATATTTTCATTCACTTCTAAGCACTCTTTGGCTGTCGTACCAATGCAGAAAAAGGATTTAAAGACATAGAAACCAATTTCCTTTTTCAGTTGGACCATAAGAGATGCAACGTTGAGATACAACATTATTGAGAAACAATATTTGGCCTTGGTGAAAGCATTGAAAGAATTTTGGGTATATATCCTTCACTCTCACATCATAGCTTATGTTTCAAATGCGGCATTAAAAGATGTTTTGATACAAAATGATCCCGAAGGTAGGTGAGGGAAATGGATTTCACCCATGCTTGAATATGATCTGGAGATCAAACCTACAAATCTCATCAAGGTACAGGGTTTGGAAAAGTTGATGGAAGAATCTAATTTGCATGCACTGGACATAAATATGATTTCTGCACTTTTCGATGAGGAGGTTGATGACCCATCACTAGCACATTTGGCTCAATTTCCAAAAGCCAAAATGTTGCTCTTGCGACACATAGGCGTCCCAAGAGCGACACTTTGAGGTTGGGAAAAACGTCGTTTCTTTTCCTGTCGCAATTCCGAAACTTTTAAGAATTGTTGGTATACCAACACTAGAAGTGACAAATGTCTTCATTTAGTCAATCTTACAATCGCATTGTTTATTGTCGCAATTCCGACGCTTTTTGGGTAGTGTCACTATTCCGATGATTTTTGGGTAGTGTCGCAAGAGCGACAATTTTTGGGTAGTGTCGCTATTCTGACGATTTTTGGGTAGTGTCGCTATTCCGATGATGTCGCTATTCCAACGCTTTTTATGTGGTGTCGCAAGAGCGACGTCTTTTTGGGTCACTTAGTCGAACTTGCGACGTTTGGGTCATGTCAAGATTTTCCTAGTTGTTGCTAATTCATCTCTCCATTTTTCCTTGCTAAGTTTGAATCATGTGACTTTAGCATGAATGAGTAAAGTCACATTATTCAGACTTAGCAAGGAAAAATGGAGAGACGAATTAGAAACAGATAGGTGAAAATATTATTACATTTTGTACAGATGAATGTCACATATAATCCAAGGTAACCTCCAAACCACCAGATCAAACTAAGTGGTAATTCACTGTAACCTAATCACTAATACATTTTTTTGATACAATCCTTGTATTACTGAACTGCCAAAATGTGAAATAAAGCAAGAAATTTGAAAACCAACCAAAATGATAATTACTGACATTCCAATAGTATTCAAAAATAATGAAAATTTTCAGAAAAATCCATGACTTTAGGAGGAAAGCTCTTATTCTACAGGGTTCTTCAGTCCCATAACAATTTTATAAAGCAACAAAATTACACGCACTAAATCAGAAAAATGATGTCCATCAAAATCATTTTTAAAAATATCAACATAGTAGGTTACGTTTAGATTGATATTGAATACAATTAATGATACTCAATATATATTTATTACAATACCATCTCGAGCAAATGAAAAATAAAGAAAATTTATGAAAAAAAATTGTTGGCATGAATTTCTCATATTCCTATTAGTGCCATAAAAAATCACAATACAATCCATCAGGACAGTTTGTTAACAAAAATATACAACCAAATTCAAGAATTCAAGCCTCCAATTATAAATCCCATTAGGAAGTCTTGATAGACAAAAATAAATGAACACTAGCATTGAGAAACCCCATGAAGTTTTTTACACACCGACCTGTGAAAATAATTTTCTGAATAGATTTTGTTTAAAACTACGCCACATCAGAAGGTGATGCTCATATTCTCTACATTCGTATACAACCTTGTACAACCAAGCAACTGTCATATTTCATATATATCATCATCCAATCACATTCGTCTCTCATATCTTAGTAATTTAGGAGGGAATATTTTACATGCAATACAATCCTTCCTTTCTCAACTCCCAACTTTGCACCAGTGACCAACCAATGGCTAGGCATATCTTGAGGCCCTTTGTTCATCTTTGTCACATCAACAAACTTTGCCAGCTTTCCTATTTGGACAGTTGATCCGGAATTGGGATTACCTGAGATCTTAAATGCCAATTGGTTTGATGTATACATGCCAACCTTTTGATGTGATACAAGTGTATGATCCCATACTAATCTCCGTATGGTACAACCAGGAACCTTATAAAATAAAATCCTGAGATGAAAAGCAATTTTATTCCCAAAATCCGAGACACTAAGTTGTGCTCCAGTAACAATATAAACCCTATAGAGGTCCCCTGTCCATGTTTCATTTTTCTCTAGAGGAGCAGTGTTGAGATGTGAAAATTTCTTCCATTGGACAGGTTCAAACCATCTACTATCTTTCTCTTCTGGTACTTGCCAATTAGGAGGACCAATTGCAACAGGTGCATCCCACTGTGGTTGTAGGATTTTGGGTAGAGAGACTAAACGTTGAAAATTAATTTCAAGTCTGTTATGCTTCCTTCCCTAAAGGCATAATCGAAGCCCTGTCACTGGTTTTCAACCAACAGTTACCTAAATCTTGACATTCAAGTCTGAACCTGAAACAAGAGAAGCATAATAATATAAGTAGCTGAAGGAAGTAGTATCATAGTTCAACTCACCCAAGATGTGCTAACATGATGCTTAGGACCCATCAAACTGAATTGCAATGTTGGGCATACTGGTTCCTTCCTTTCTTGTCCTGGCAAGTCACTGGAAAGTGGATCCCATGCACGAGGAACTTGAAATTCCAAGAAATACTGTATCACTTCAATTGGAGGTTTTTCTGCACATGATTTTAAGAATGATGTAAAATATATTTTCATAATGTGCAGCTTGAAACTATTAGTGTGTTGTAATAAGCCAAAGGCATTCTAAAACCAAAGAAAAAGTGCACACAAAACAAATGAAAATGAGCATAATGAAAAATGCAAGAATAATCAGAAGTTGAATTTATTACATGAAAGTCACTCTGTCAATCAATGCGATATGTAGACAACAGGGTACTGATGCAATTCCTAATTTAAAGAGGTAACATTTAATTGCACTGGCATTAATAGTAGGTTATGACTATAGTGCACATGGTGTACCAATAGCAGGGATTAACTCTACAGTGAGCATAGTCTTCTTATCCACAAAGGATCAGATTTTGAACAAGATTTGTGTGTTAAGCAAGGGGAATGGATCATCACTTTTCAAAGTAGATATATCAGTTTGAATGTGTTGAACCAAAATCTCCTGGTGACAAGCTCCTTAAAAGAAAATTTCATTGTTTTTTTGGTGATTACATAGGGAGAAAAGGAGTTTATACGAAGCTTGATTGTGATGCTTACAAGTACCTTCAAAACAAAGTAAGGTATGTAGAAGAATCTCAAAGATTCAAGTGTGGATGTTCAGACTGCCTGCAACAGAAAGAGAAGAAGAGACATAAGGAATATCTGGACTGGAAAAGAAATATTTCTTTGGAAATTAATACCCCTGATGGATTTCCAAATGATGAAATTTTTGATATATTTCTTGGTCAGGAAACCACAGGCCTGCGTAATTAGCAAAGGTTTGTAAGGAAAATTTCTTGGGTATTTCTTAGGTCACCCCTCAAAGGGAACTTCTTGAAGACATTTTAGAATGCCACTCGTGCTGGAATTAATCCTACATGTGCCAAAGAATCCTCCCTCTATATTCTATGTTTCTTCTGAGAGAGATGGCTGCAAGTGAGGCAGGGACAAATGAGAGTGTTAAAGTCCATTTCTCCTGATCCTTCTATTTTCTGGAATATAAATATGCAAATTTAGAGTCCACGAATGTTGCCTGGTTTAGCTTGGAGGTTAAAGCATCGCAATAGAAGAAGAGTAAGGTTTCTGAGGTTCAAAACATTCATGGTAAATATGGCCTGCATGGAAATATTTCAAGAATCCTTAGGCATGGAAATCAATTCATATAAATCTTCTGTTTTCTCCTTTAACACCCCACTATATGTTCTAATTCATGTTTCCCGTACTCAACATATCTAGAAATGTTCTTTTACTTTCAAATACCTAGGTTCTCTACTCCTAGATATATCATTGAGAATGGTATCATGGGAATAATTTCTTTCCTAATTTGAAAAAAAAACTATTAAGTTGGATTCTTATGGCTCTCAATTTTCTAAGTGGAACTACCCTTCTAAAGTATGTTCTTGAAGACATGCCTCTATACCTATTTTCATCCATAGCTTCCACTACAATTTTACTCAAAATATTCAAAACATACAAACTCTTTTCTATGGTTGGGGAAAGGGGGGGGGGGGGTGCACAACGGGAGAGAAAATGGTATCTAGTAGCCTAGAGAAAAATATACTTACTAAAGATAAAATGAGCGTTGGGATTATGAGATCCAGATTCATTAGAGAGAATTATGGTAACCAAAACTTGGTGGAAATGGCTCATGAATCCCAACTCTCTTTGGGGAAGTCTATGTAGAGTCAAATATATCTCCAACATACTAGATCAAAAATTGATAAGATTAGAAGGGGATATGAGGGGATCTCATATATGGAAAAATGTATGAAACAAGAAGGGCCTTATTCAAAACTATTGATTTATTCCGGGAGGAATCGTGGATTCAATTTCCCATACTACTGCAGTTTGGATGTTATGAATAATTGATGGAATTGACAATAGATAGGGTAATGTTGAATTTTACAGTCATTAGGGGAATTTTGAGGTCTAAAATGGGCCTCCTAAAGAAATTATAAAATAATAGTGTAAATAATAAAATAATATTTGATTAGATCATAAAATTTTAGAGGGAAAAAATAAAAAACTATTTTTTCAACTTATCTCCCAAAGTTTTTCTCAAATTTCGAGTGGGAATACTCATTGGATTCCAAATTTAATTCCTCATCCAAGGATTACACATTTTGCACACTTACGATGGGTCTTGCTACACGAAAAATGAGAAATACATGAAAAACGTGATTCGAATCACATTTTTTTTATATGTATTTCTTAGTTTTGGGTAGGAGGGACTATCGAAAGTATGCAACATGGGTACTCCATGGATGGGGAATTAAATTTTTCATCCAATGAGTACTCCCACCCGAAATTTGAATAAAAACATAGGGAGATAAGTTGAAAATACAAGTTCAAAAAGTAGCTTTATTATTTTATTATTTTTTAAATTTTTTACCCTTTTACTTAAAAAATGGTGAATCATTCCCTATGGTTGACATCATCATCTTGAATCTTATTGGTTGTTATAAATTTTATATTTGTTGTACATTTTTCTTAGGAAGCCCATTTTAGACCTCAAAATTCCCCTAATGATTTGGTAGGACAAAAGAGATCCAAATATGTGGAGAAAGTGGAATTCAAAATATCAGTGAAACTATCATAGGAACCAGGAAGGCCTGGAGGAACTATGCTGAAAAATTCAAGAGAGACCAATTAAATTCTAGGAGGGTGTTGATAAAATCATATGCGGGTATAAAATGGAGGGAAAATTTATCCTCAAAGAGGCATACAACTTAGAAATTAGATATGAAAATCTTCAAGAGGACCAAATTTGGAAGAAAATATAGAACTTGAAACATTGGGCCAAAGTCAGTACGTTCTTTTGGATTTTGGGCCAGCACAAGGCCCTCACATGGGAAGAAATTTAGAAAATAGTTTTCCAATGGCACTCTTGATGCAACCTACACAAGGGGAGAAAGAAACATTGGATTACCTCATTGATGAATTCTCCTATGTCACAATCTGGTGGGATAAATGATCTAATGTCTTCTATAAATATGAAAAAACTCATGGAAACATCATTACCACTATCTCAGAGATGGGAGACAAAAGGTACCAAATGAAATCATTAATTAGGCTTAGAAACCTCATCCAAGTTTCGTCTTATGGGAGAATTGGAAGGAAATGAATATAAGGATTTTCCATGAAAATGAACAATGCATTAAGGATTTCAGGAAAAGAATTAGCACATAAATCAAGAAAACAATTCTTATTAGTAATTTTTCCTATTAAAACTATAAAGGAATCCCAAATGAAGAAGGCATTCTATGATATCACAATATTCATCACTCTTAGCCTTGTTAAAATTTTATCATGATCTGTTGCAACAATTGGTAGATGTCTGAAGCTTACATGTGAAAATTTTGGCATGATGGATATCGAAGGACAAGTTTTGGTTACATTACTTTCTAGTTGCAGTTAGAATTCAAATCACCAGTTTGAGTCTTTTCTTGATAGAATCTTGAATTCTATGCCTAAGGCTTCTTGGAAGTTCATTGAATTTGTTATTCATGCATAAGAAAGACCTAGAAGGCTCTCAAGCGGATATCTTGGAAGGAGAGGAGAGGAATGAATCTGACAAAGGTATTCTAGAAGTGGAAAATGCTGATGCTATTATAAGAGAAGAAGTTTGGACGTTTCATAGAATGGTAGAGAATAAAAATAAATCATAATAATTCTCTAGGCACGATCCAAGCAATTACAAAGACTTCTTAAAGAAATTTGATCTTACTCATTTTTTTTCCCAATCCAAAAGCATATTTGAACTAGTCATTTCCTTAAGTAAACTTGAAACATACCTTGAATTGAACCTTTGGGATATTAATTTGTTTACCCAATTGCAACATCAGTCCATGAGTCCTTGATTCGCTCATGTGTCAACCTTCACACCAATCATGGATCTCTGGCCAAGGTCGGCTCCCAAATTAGGTCGACTTCCTATAATGAATTTTTCTTTATGTATAGAAAAAAATCCCTTTTAATATGATATCAAATTTAACTTTTGCATTGATTCAGCTCCTTTAGTTCAAGTAACAATTTCTGCACTTTAGGAAAGGAACTTGGTCTCCTAACTGACTAAATCAATCCGTCAGGGTATGCCATGGGATATTGAACTCTAGGATAGTTCTTACCTTTTGAGTACTTTGTAACATATCATGATGCCTTCTATTGCTTAATTTCTAAACCTATACTTAAGGATTTAAATCCTTACAATCCCAATCTAATAGCTTCTTACCAAATATTCCCTAAATAAATATCAAAGTCTTGGATCCCGTCAGATACAAAAATACTGAACCACAAGAGACTTCAAAATTGCACCAAACGGTTTAAACCTTTATAAACAGGAGAATATATCTTCCGGAAACACAATACAACACTATACAACAGACTGCACGGTGAAAAACATGAATATTCCCACACAATATGACAAAGGAGATTTGGAGAAGTAGAATTTCCATGTAAGCTACACTAAAACACAAAATCTTTAGAATCTTCGGTCATGCAGATCTCTTCACATCAATCCAATGCCTAAAACTCCCTCCAATTTTAATCTTGGACCTATGGCTTTAAGAAAAAGTGGGGCAGAACTAAACAAACAACAAGGTGTGCTAGGGAATTCCTAAAAGTATGGTATTTCGAATAATATCTTCAGATTGAACAACAAGGACGAGCAAAGGCATTGGCAAGCTTCAACATCTCGTTGATGCGAAGCTGAAATTTTAACAGACGAAGAAAAAACAAGTTTGAGTCATGGAAAATGCGTTCAACATTCAAGGCGAGTCAGGTTCCATAGGGCGTCGGGCAACTCGGCAGGGTCAGGTCGGGTTCAACCCGAGTCTGCGTGAAAAACAATGACAATGCGTTTGGAACAGTGAGTCGGGTGGCGAACAGTTTCTAGGTCGAGTCGGGCAGTCCAGTAAGAGTCAAAAAAAGCACACGGTTCCACTTTCTTTGGATCCTGAAGGGTGTATTTTTTGCAGGCGGTAATAGGGAGGCTTTGGTGAAGGGTGAAATTTTTTTGAGGTGGGAATTGGAATTAAAATTAAAAATTAAATGTAAATAATAATATTTAAAAAAATTATATATAGTATTAAATTAAAAATTGAAAATAAATAAATAAGATATTAAGGTTTATATAAATTATTAATAAGTAAAACTTACAACTTTCCACACACACGACTCGACTTGACCCGATCTGAATGTGATTCCTTGGGTTCCCTCACACGGCACGACCCGACCCTCCCGAACTAAGGCACAAGGGAGAAAATGACAAACGAGTCGCATGAATGTGCACATTAAGGGACATGGGTGATCACAAATTAGCATTGCTGATATGACCTCACTCACACAACCCGACCCGACCCGACCCGAACATATTTCCTTGGGCACCCTCACATGGCACAACCTAACCCGCCCGAACGAAGGCACACAGGAGCAAATGGAAAACGGGTTGCATGAACGTGCACAAGGCACACGGGTTGTCACAACTTAGCATTTTTTATACGACCACCCTCACATGACCCGACTTGAACGCGTTTCCTTGGCCGCCCTCACAGGGTGCGACCCAACCCGCCTGAATGAAGGCACAATGGAACCAACGACAAATGGGTCACATGAACGTGCATAAGGTACACAGGCAGTCACAACTTAGCGTATTTTATATAGCCGCCCTCACTCAACTTGACCTGACCCGACCCGAACGCATTTCCTTGGGCACCATCACACGAGACGACCCGACTCGATCCGAACATGTTTCCTTGGGCACCCTCACACGACTCGACCCGACACACCCGAATAAAGGCACAAGGGAGAAAATGGAAAATGGGTCACACGAATGTGTACAAGACATAGTGGCAGTCACAACTTAGCATTTTTTATATGACCTCCCTCACACAACCCAACTCGAACAAATTTCCTTGGGCACCCTCACATGACACGACCCGACCTGAACGTGTTTCCTTGGGTGCCCTCACACGAACCAACCTGACCCAACCCACCCTGAACGCGTTTCCTTGGGAACCCTAACATGACCTGACCTGACTCAAACGTCTTTCCTTGGACGCCCTCAAATGACCTTACCCGACCTTCCTGAACGAAGGAACAAGGCAGAAAAAGGAAAACGAGTCACACGAACATGCGCCATAAGGCACATGGGTGGTCACAACTTAGCATTTTTGACACAGGCTCCCTCAAACGATCTGACTCGATCCAAACATGTTTCCTTGGGTTCCCTCACATGACACAACCTAACCCGCCCGAACGAAGGCACAAGGGAGCAAACGACAAACAGGTCACATGAACGTACCCAAGGCACACACGTAGTCACAACTTAGCATTTTTGATATGGTCGCCCTCACACGACCTGACGTGATCCACATGAACGCGTTATGTTGGGCACCCTCACACGACCCAACCCGACCCAACCTTCCTGAATGCGTTTCCCTGGGCACTCTCACATGTCCCAACCCGACCCGACCCACCCAAACACGTTTCCTTGGGAGCCCTCATACGACACGACCTGACTCAACCCGCTTGAATGCATTTCCTTGGGTGCCCTCACACGACACGATCTGACGCGACCTACCCAAACGCGTTTCCTTGGGTGCCCTCACATGACCCAAGCTGAATCGAGCTGACCTGAACGCATTCCCTTGGACACCCTCACACGACACGACCCGACCCGACCCGCTTGAACGCGTTTTCTTTGGCACCCTCACACGACACAACCCAAAATGACCCAACCTGAACCTCCTAAAGGAAGGAACAAGGGATAAAATGAAAAATGGGTCACACGAACGTGCACAAGGCACATGGGTGCCTTATCATTTTTTATATGGCTTCCCTCACATGACCCAACCCGACCCGACCTACTCGAATGAAGGGACGAGGGAAAAAATGGAAAACGGGTCGCACGAACATGCACAAGGCACATGGGCGGTTACAAATTAGAATTTTTTATATGGCCACCCTCACATTACCTAACCCAAATGCGTTAATTCCTTGGGTGCCCTCACATAGCACGACCCGACCCGCTCGAACAAAGGCACGAAGGAGCAAATGGAAAACAGATCGCACGTACATGCACAAGGCACATGGGCGGTCATAACTTAGCATTTTTAACACAACCACCCTCACACGACTTGAATCGACCCACTTGAATGCACAACCTGAATGAAGGCACAATGGAGCAACTAGAAAATGGGCCGCTCGAACGTGCAAAAGGCACACGAGCGGTCACAACTTAGCATTTTTAACACGGTCCCTTGACATGACATGAGTCGACCCAACTCACCCGAGTGCACGGCCCGACTCGCTCGAACACACGACTCGACTAGCTTAAACGCACGACCCGAATGGCATGACTCGACCTGCTTGAACACACGATCTGACCCACCTGAGCGCATGACCTGAATGGCATTACTTGACCCGCTCGAATGCACAACCCAACCCACCCTAACGACATGACTCGACCTGCCCAAACTGCACGACCCAAACGAAGGCTCGTAGGAGAAAATGACAAACGGGCCGCACAAACGTGCATAGGGCACATGGGTGTTCACCAATTAGCTTTTTTGACACGTTCACCCTCACATGACATGACCCGACCCAACCCACCTAAACATGTTTCCTTAGGCGCCCTCACACGGGTGAAGCACTGGCACCACTACCGCTTCATGACAGACGGTATCAGAGATCGATTCAGGGTGAGTTGAGATTTGTTGAAGATTGAATATTGAAGCAGGAATACGACAACATGGCTGTAGTTGGTATCGAATCTTGGACATTATATTGGTTGATCACGTTGAAACATTGGCAGGGGCAAGACATTGGTTAGGGTCGAAGCTGCATAACAAGACATGGCAAGTTGGGAAGAATGTCAAGGGAGGATCTTTCATACCTTGTACAGGTTGAGGCGTATGAAATAAGAGCACCTATGGATTTGTGTTTAACTTGAAGTCTTGGAGGAAAATTTTGAAGTAGAGCTTCTTCGACATGGATGGGTAATGGAGCAAGATGGAGTTGTGGATTTTGATGAAGAATAAGAAGCCGAGACATGTGAAGAAGAGGATGTTGCAGATGTGTCAATGATAGAGGAATAACTTGATGAACACATTGGAACGAGATCATGCACTTTCTAGACATTGATGATGGAGGACACTTATAGGGGTTAGGGGTTAGGGGTTAATGGGGTTAGGGCTTAGGGGGTTAAATATAAAGTCATCAAAAACCTTAATGGTTTGGAAGATTTTTCTAAAATACCTTTCCTAATAGACAAACCCCATTGGATATAGGATTCCAAAGTTGTATTTTTAGCAAGTAGTTAATCTTGAAAGGTGGAGGGAACTGAAAACAAAGTGGGAGGAAAAAATATATTGATTAAAAATTAATACTAATTATGGAAAAATATCAAAAGGAATATTTGGGGATAGAGGGAAAAATAAGTATTACTATGAAATGGAGCCTTAGAACAATAGGAAGGCTCAAATATAGTTCACCCATGAAAATTTTGGTTCTGACAAAGTGAGAGGGCTATGAGGTGCCCATAAGAAGCTAGCCCATAAAAGAGTGCTTATCATTTACAAAGAAGATATAATAATAATCCTGGAGACTGCTACCCACCAACCTGTAGAGTAGCTCTAGAGGAGTCCTCAAGACACCAATTAGGAAAATTTTATTTAAAAGAAAAAAAACAATTGATGCACCAAAAAAACATGCCATCAATAGATCAAGAAAGAAATTAAAATATGTCATTACAGAGTTGACCTTGAGTATGTCATATTCCCATTTTTTGGTACTAAATTTCCATATCATGAACTCACATCAAGGAATATTCAATTTATGTCAACATACTCCATTTGTAAATGGCCAGTATGCTTATAATGTTAGATGGAGTAGACTGCACAAAACTGGGATTTTAGATCCTTGCATTTATAAATTTGGTTTCTTGGCTTACAATGTAGTCTAAGTAATGGTTCATTTTGTTCATGCTTCATTCTGAAATGTTGGAGGTGTTTTATTTTATAGATTATATTCAGCTACCTAGTGCCCCAACATGAATTGATAAGAATGGAGACTTGTTTGCTTCTATTTTGAGTTGTTTTTGGAAGGCATTGATGTTGGTTGTTTTATAAATGAAAGCAACATTGATGCAAGTTGTTTACCATTGTTTGTAATAAAAAAAATCCAACCAAACTCTAATTCTGTTCACTAGACAAAATGTCTACCATACCTTAATTTTACAGGAATGTGCATGCTTGATAAATTTGAAATCATACACTTATGTACTAGAAATTCACCATTGGCTAACCCACAACCATGTACTAGAGCCAACTCAAAAAAGAGAAAAACAACCCAGGGAATCAAGATCCCCATCAAGAAAGGATGATGACCCAATGCAGATCCTATTGAGAAACTAAGGATAACCCCAAGCAAAGCAGACCCTTGTATATGACATGACCCGACCTGCCCGAATGTGTTTCCTTCAGCACCCTCACATGACACGACCCAAGCCGACCCACTCGAATGTGTTTCCCTGGGCGGCCTCACACGACACGACCCGACCAGACCTGACCCGACTCGCCTAAACGTGTTTCCTTGGGCGCCCTCACACGACCTGACATAACCCGACCTGACCTGACCCGCCCGAATGCGTTTCCTTGGGTGCCCTCACATGACACGACCTAACCCGACCCAAACGCGTTTCCTTGGGCGCCATCACATGACCTGACCCAACCCGACCTGCCCGAACATCGAAGTTACAAGGGAAAAAATGAAAAACAGGTCACACAAATGTGTACAAGGCACACAGGCGGTCACAACTTAACATTTTTGATACGATCTCCCTTACATGATCCAACCCGAATGCGTTTCCTGTGCTGTCCTAACATAGCATGACCCGACTCGCCTGAACAAAGGCATGAGGGAGAAAACATAAAATGGATCGCACAAACGTGCAGAAGGAACATGGGCGATCACAACTTAGAATTTTTGATGCAACCACCATCACACGACCCGACTCGACCCGACCCGACCCTACTCGACCCAACTCGACCCACCCCGACCTGCCCGAATGTGTTTCCTTGGGCGCCCTCACTCGGCACAACTTGACCTGACCCGCCTGAACGCATTTCCTTAGGTGCCCTCACACGACCCAGCCTAACCCACACGAAGGAATTTCCTTGGGCGCCCTCACATGACTCGACCCGACTCGACCTGCCCGAACGCGTTTTCTTGGGTGCCCTCACACGACATGACCCGACCTGGCCCAACCCACCCGAATGCGTTTCCTTGGGCACCCTCACACGACACGACCTGACCCGACCCACCTGAACGTGTTTCCTTGGGCGGCCTCATAAGGCATGACTTGACCTGACCCAATCTGACCCGCCCGAACGTGTTTCCTTGGGCAGTGTCGCTATTTCGATGCTTTTTGGGTAGTGTCGCAGGAGTGACACTTTTTGGGTAGTGTCTCTATTACGACGATGTCACTATTCCGACGCTTTTTGGGTAGTGTTGCTATTTCGATGCTTTTTGGGTAGTGTCGTTATTCCAACGCTTTTTGGGTAATGTCACAAGAGCGACGCTTTTTGGCAGGATTAAAAAATTTCAGAAAAAATTGGGAACTTTCTGACAATACGTCAAAATTTTCGGAACTAAAGTGTCATAAAATTGACCATATGTACTAGTGCATTGACACATGTATCACAGATTTTCATTTCTTCCCCTTGGTATGTTGATATTTTTTAGGTTTTACAACACTTAAATCCTCAGTCGAGTGTGTCTAAAAGCAAAACTAGATCATTGAAATTAAAGGCTTCAAAGTATTGTATTTTAGACAATGTTTTGTATTGGAAAGACCCCGAGGTTGTCTTGTTGAATTGTATTTTTGAAAGTGAAGCGAAGGAAGTGATTAATGACTTTCACAAGGGTGATTTTAGTGGTCATTTATTCTAGAAGACCACAATGAAGAAATTTTTGAGGGCTGGTTTCTACTGGCCCACTCTTTTTGTTGATTTATACAATACCATGATGAGATGTCACGGATGTCAGATTTTTCAAGGGAAGAGGAAGTTTCTCCCACTACCTTTGCAGACCATAGCAATCCAAGCGCCATTTCAGCAATGGGGTCTCAATTTCATAGGTGAAATCCATCCTTCATTATCTACCCAGCACAAGTGGATTTTCATGGCAAGAGATTAATTTACAAAGTGGATTGAGGCAATCCCAACCAGGCAAGCAACTGATTTGGTTAACATTCAATTTAAGGAATATAACATCTTGTCTAGATTTGGTTGTCTGCAGAAGATAATCATGGATAACGAAACTGCATTTAGGTCCAAAAATATAGTGGAATTATGTGAGAAGTACAATATCAAGTCTGGTCATTCAACTGCATACTATCTACAAGGCAATGGACTAGCTGAGTCTTCAAATAAGTCTTTGGTCAATATCATTAAGAAGATGATGGAGGTAAATAAGAAAAATTGGCATAAGAAACTCATCAATTCTTTGTGGGTAGACACAGTAAGTAACAAGAAGTCCATAGGCATGTCGCCTTTTGAGTTAGTATATGGATTTGATATAGTCTTTCCTACTTCTCTTGCTATTCTAGTCATGAAGATATTGTAGGAAGTGGGTAGTGAACTGAATGATGTTCAATGATGGATAAACCAAATGATTAATTTGCAAAAAACCAAGGAGGAAGTGTTTCAAAACACTTCTAAGATTCAAAAAAGAATCAAGAAAGTGTATGACTAGAAAAAAAAAGCGGATGAATTTAATATGGGTGATGTAGTCCTTCGTTGCGATGCTCGGAATGAAGAAAAAGGGAAGAACGACAAGTTCGAGAACTTATGGAAGGGACCATACATGATTTAAGCTTCAAGACGAAAGCATGCCTAATTTTTTGAGGAAATGGATGGACAAGACTATGGAGGAGGATCAGTCAATGGTAGGCTTCTCAAGCACTACCTCTTTTGATCAAATTTATGAAGTTTCTCAACATCATTGTACATATCATTTTACTTTTCTGTCGAAGCTTGAAGGAGTTAATCATTGAAGCTTGGAGCCCGAGGTGAAGGCCATAAGGTTTCCTTGATTGGATGATGATTTGTAAGTTCAGTGAGTTTTTTATTTGAGTCAAATTCAGTTATGTTTGTTAGTCAGTTTTTAGTATTGAGTTTGGTCTTTTAATTTTTGACACCATGCCTAATGGATAAGGCTACTTGGTCTACAGTGTTCTTGATACCTCCAAGGAGTTACCATCCCCAACTAGAGCCGATGCTAGTTTCATTCAATTTTTCTAGTCACCAGTGATCAAATGTGCTCCTGCTAGGTTTTTTGTTAGGGTCTTAGGTCAAATTTTTATGGTTTCATTTGGTCTTCAAATAAAAATTTGGTCACTGGCTAATGTGTCTAGGTTTGTTACTACTCCTTTCAAAATTATTGTTTTTTTCATTACCATCATTCATCTTGATGAATCGCCACTGAAACGTCTCCATTACCATATCTATCACATCACCATGGTCATCATTCAGTTCATTGCATGTAGTGTCACCATTAGGGTTTAGGGTCAAAATCATAAAAATTCATTTCACCATTGAATTCAGCATTGAAGAAGTAGTAATTTTGAAAAATGTTCGATAAAGATATTAAAAGTGTAATTTTATTTCAATCATGATATAATATATTTCCAAGGTTCTAAAGATGTAGTTTTAAATCAAAATGTAAAAAAAAACACATGGTGGGGCCACTACACCACTATGAAGAGAACTCGATTTCCAAAAGCTACAAAGGACCATGCAAGCATTTATTTCACTCATTCCATAGGAATTGAGCACTAACTCACCAAAAAATTCTATCTTATCACAACAAGAATCAAAGGACACTCTCAAAAGGTGATTGGCACCCTCTCTAGGCAACCACGCATTTTTTGTCAGCCAGCAACGCTACGTTTTTTACCCTTCGCTATGTTTTCATTCGAGGAGGAAAAATAAATCATCTTCAAGGGTTTTCAGTGGAAATTGAAGGTTCCATTAGTCTTTTGACAAGTAATTTGAATCTCTTTCCACTTCCTATCAACATTTATTTCATTGCTTCAGTGGTGAAACCCTCCCACGGTCCCCATGGTACGTTTTTGGTGGGTGAGCTGCATAGTTTGAGTTGCAAGAAAAATACCTAATTCACTACATATTCTACCCTTCCCCACACCCAAATACATTTTCCGCAATCCTCTCACCCTCATTTCCCTAACCCCTACATCTAACCCTAGCTCCTACGTTGCGTTTTTGGGAAGTTTTAGTGTTATGACTATGTTTTAATTCCCTACACTAATCCCTACACTCTTTTTGTCAATATCCACCTCCCTAAGCTTCCTAATACACCTATCTACCTCCCCAAATTTTCCTACCCACATATATTCTCCCTAATTCCTTCATCCCCTCACCTACTTCCCCTTTCTTTCACTAGGTTTTTTCTTTGCAATTATAAACAATGGAGGGAGGAAAGAAACTATACAACAAAGGAGTGCAAGTGTCAAGGTTTGAGCCACTTAACACTCAAGAGTTGATGTCTTCATCATTGGCCAAACAATTTTTTCAAAATGTAGGATGTTTAGGGTTTTGTGAGGAAATCCAACAAGTGGGATATCATGCCAAGTTAACAAGCTTGTTTGCCACAAACCTGAGGAGAGATAAGGCCATCATTGGAGAAGTGAATTTTACAATTTCAACTGAGGCCATAGCCACAACTACAGGGATACCAAATAGTGGAGCAAAGTGGTTCAAGAACTCATAGTTGGACGTTCAAAATAAGGGAACTTTCATTAAAAGTCATTATAAAGATGCCATCAAGAACATTTTTCCTTTTGGACAGTTTCTTGACAAATTTTCTCCATTGATGAAGGCCAGAATGAGGTAGTTCACATGTGAGGGTAGATTCTCAAGGTTATAAAAATATCATGTCAGATTGTTGATGCATTTCATAGGTGTAAAAAATCTCAACCTGACCTATTATCTCTACAAAAGCTTGACTAAAATGGAAGAGAAAGTGCAACATAAAGAGAGTGATCACCAATATAGTATTCTACACCATGGACTCATCAAAATAATTATCTTACACTAGCTTACATAGATGAAATATCTTGGGATACATTCATTCAGTCCACTGCCTTTTTTCCACCTTCTAGTCATCCTACTATCCAAAGTACACCATCCACACCATCCAAGCCAAGAGAGGTTGGCTCATCTAGCAGAATTTCAGTCAAGAGGACAGTTAGGGTTGAGGTGACTCAAACATATCAAAGAGGAATGAGGCTTATGTTTGCTCCAAACATTGTTGAAAGGGCCAAGCCTACATCAAGTGAGTAAGAAACATCATCACAACATGAGGCACCATTCCATCTTGACACTAACATGGTGGATTTGGAGGTGAATGAAGAGAAAAAACCAATAGAGAAGATCATGATAGAGAAGGAGGTTGATGTTAGAGAGCTCAAGGATAGTTTGTCAAAGGAATATTTCTAGGTCTCATTCTTGACTCAGCATAACTCCAGAGCCTAGCTCCCCTGAGACCCATCGCATACATGAAAGATCGACATTGATCATTTATGAAAGGGGGACCTTCTAGGTCTCATTCTTACAACAAGAGAACATGCAATTAAAGGCAAATTAGCTACTCTTGAACAAACCCAAAGCAATTTTGTGGAAAGATGATGCCAAAGGTAAGGCAGTGGTTGATATTGATGATTGAGAGGATCATGAAGAGTAGGTTAGAACAAGAGTACCTAGAACAAGAGGCCTCAAGAGGGCACTTGAGCAGCAAAGAGAACGATCTCCACCAAAACATCAAATGACTGTTGATGACCTAATTGCAGCATAAACTAATCAAGATAGGGAATGTTGGCTTGAAAAAGGTGAATTTCCACTTGGATAAGCTTCCCAAGATGGAAAAAAGAAACAATAAACTACAAAGACACATGGATATGAATTATTCTACAAGGAACAAGGTCTCCCAAGTTAGAATCAAGCAATTGAAGAAAAGTTTGAAAGAAACCCTAATGTGGAAAAAGAGAAGGATGGGCTTGATTTGTTAGCTAAGGCCTCTCTCATGGCCTAACACACCCTTATTTCACTTCAAGGAGCAAGTTTGGAATAATTTTGCGCAAATTTGGAAAATTTTTGACAAATTTAGAAGTTTTTGGGCATTTTGGCAATTTTGCACAGTTTTTGGTCTAAAAGGGTAGCGAGCCTCACGCTGCGTTTTTTTTTTCAGGGCGTCCAAATTACTAAATTTTTGCATTTCTGGATTGATTTTTACTTGTACATTGACTTTAGATATTGGAAGAGCCATGCCAACACATTATAGTGGGTGAAAAGGTAAAAAAAAAATACCAAAAAATCACCTTTCTTCTTGTTTTTTCAAAGGCACGTTGCACTTTTCGATTAGTTGTGGGAGAATTGAGTTTTAGAGGTATTGGAGTAGTCATTTTTAGTGTTTGAGGGTTCTATGGTGTATTAGACATGCATATATTTCTCTAGCATCTTTCAGATCTGTTGGGGTCCTGTGATTTGGCAGATTGGCATACCAAGTGACAAGGCAACATCAGAACCAACCTTCAAAGCTCTATGATCTAGCCCTCCTAGTCTCAGAGAGGGATATCTCAATTGTTTGGAAAGATATGTCTTGTTTGCTTTTAAGGGTTGATTTTAGGCTAGTTATTAAGTGCAAGTTTGTTTGTTTGGGTTTGGTTGGTTGGACATGAATGATCTAGGAAGCATAGATAGAAAGGGGAAATATCAGAGCCATTGGGAAAATGAGTCAAGAAGAAGTTATAACAAGCTCAATCAATGGATATGGGATATCAAAGGGAAAATATAACTTGGCCAATGGATCTTGGGTTTGGTGAATGAAATGAAATGGACATTAAGGATTTATAAGGAGAAGTAGAACTAAGGGCAATTAAGAATCATTAATTATATGTAATTCTCAAAAAAGGGACTTAAAACATTATCTGAACATGAAGAGGCATTCCATAGACAAGGCTAACCATAAATTATAGAAACCACACTTCAGAAAATAAAAATTTTAAGACAAAATTTTCAAATGAAATCTAGGAGTTGAGGAACGCTCTATTTCATCCAAATATTTCACTTTCAAGGAATTTAGAAAACATAAAAGATTCAAAAATAACTATATCATTGAATAGGGAATGTCTAAACATATCTGATTACAATTATAAATACCTTCAAAACAATTGTCTCAACAAGAACAAAGGGTAAGATCAAAACAGACCTATTTGGCAAACTGTAAACATTGGTACTTTAAAGGGAGACTTTAGAAACAGTTTTCAAGTGGAAGCAAGTAAGCAGGGAGAACCTTAAATCATTCTTGAGTCCAACTGTTTGAACTATTTCTGAAATAAAAAAGCATAAATGTTCGAGAGAGCAATTAAGAATTCTCTATAATGCCTCAGTAGAGGAAAACATAAAACAGTGGAGAGTAAACAGGTCTAAGGTGCTTCTAGGAGACATTTCTTAGCCTAAACATTTTTACTCTATTGTAGTAAGAAATGATGAAACAAAATGGAAAATAGGAAAAAACATTAAAATATTAGAATACATCACCAACAACCATGCTCAGGGATCCAATGATAGAGCCTTCTCATTAACAAAACATGTCAAAACATCATCAATATTTAAATACTTCAATTTCTTCTTAATCTTCAGCCAGACTATGTACAACTTCAGAGAGTTCGAATGCTAGCAACCAACCCTTAACAAAGAGCTCCTCATAGAGTATTTATAGGTGAATGAGGAGGAGTGGTGGAAGAGATGATCTTAATGATCAATTAAGACAGAGGAGAAGTGCATCGAATGCTTCACTCTGCTCAATAAACATTGCATTTAACTGTTTAGACCATTCAATAGTTTTTGTTGACTTTAAGGCATATCTGGTAGGCTGGTAATAACTCCGAAGTGTGTGCTTTTGGAGATATCTTCTGATTGTAGTAACTCTGTCTTGGCTTTCGGGACAAGTTAGGTGAAACATTTAGTTTTAAGGCCACCCATGCCTTTGTAATAACTTCTCTGATAGTTTAAAGAGGTTTTGTCATCAGAATGGTTGTCAAGGTGTCTTTGAAAGGTAAAGTAGACTACAGGTGTCCTTTTTTCTTTCTGGAGGAGTAACTTCTTCAGTGATGTGTCATTCGAAGCATTCCTTTGGGTGATCTGTCTTTACTTTGTGGCTTTAAACACTGATTTTAGCCTTTGATTTGCTTTAAGGGCCCTCTAATTATCTTTCTACTTTATTCAATGTGTTGACTGACTTAGCTTTGAATTCTTTGTCTTTCACTGTGCTTTATCCATAATCTACACGGTTTAAGTCTTTTAATCTTCAGGCTCTTGACTTTAACCTTTAACTTTAAATCTCTTTACACTGATCTTCACTATTTTCTTTGATTTTATGTACAGGTGGCTTCGACACGCTGGAGGGTTTTATGAATTAACCAATGTTCATGAGGCATTAGTTAAACGTGGAGATTAACTCCTTTTGTCCCCTTTCTGCATTTGATTAGGCCTCTGAGGATCATCACCCTCGGCCCCTGTGTATCTGGCCTCCATAAAACCTGCAAACAAAAAATCAAGACTTTATAAAACCCTGCAGTTTGGTTTAACTGCATTCAGAAGCTTGAGGGAGGTGAAGGAGCAATGCGGAGGAGGAATATTCGTAGAAGGGGTCCCACAAATGGAACTAGGAAGAATAGTAGGATTTTTTTTTGAAGATTTAACGCGAAATGGTGGAAAAGTGGTTTTGCAAAAACTGGAGGTAGCTTTCACGCGAGGGGAAAACGGTAAGTGGTAATGGCTTGGAGGAGCGCGATACGGGCCAGAAGATGACATGTACCATCCAAAAACCGCCCATTTCACGTTGATATGGAGCGTTAAAGAGTTTGGCAAAATTTGCATGAAAACGATTGTGGGCCGTTGGATCTGGGGGAGCCAGATTGATGGTTGGGGATGCATGCGATGGTAAAAGGTGCATAGCCGGAGGAATGGTGGGGATAGGTGGGACCCGACAATGGACGTCAGCAGTTTTTTCAGGTAGCGAAAGGCTATTGGGCGGAGTTAAAAGGATAGGATTAATGGGAGACGTCAGATCTAGGAGATCTATGGTCAAGATCCATTGCGGGGGTAAGAAGATAGACGAACGGTTAGAGGAGTGGACAGGAGAAGGGGAGGAGGCGATGCGAAGAAGCGCAAAATTTTAGATCAAGGAGATCAACAGCCAAGATTTAATCGGCAGAGCGCATATCGGCAGTGAAAAGGGTTGGGGAAGGGGATGGAACAGGGGAGTTGTGATGGGCGATTCGTCGATGGCCGTTGGATCTGGTGGATGACTAACGGCTGGGATTAAATTGGGGGATCGGCCATCGACGGAAAAGAGTTCTGGGAGGTGAGAACTTGGACGTGGCGAAGTGCGAAGTGCCGATGAGCGATGGGGTTAGCACTTGGTTATAGTGGTGGGGTTATATGGTGGGAAAAGGGCTAGGGGCTTAAGCCGAAAGGCACTTAAAAGCCCCTAGTTAAAAGGTCGGAAAATAGGCCAAAATGGGGTTTTTTGAGACCTTTTGAGGGGTTACGATAAGTTAGAAAAAGGGGTTTAAAACCAAATAAAGAGGATTTATAAGGTTTTAAGGGGATTTTGAAGGAAATAAAGGGTAAAATGAGGAAAATGGGTGATATGAAGGGGATATTTTAAAATGGAGAAATGGTGGGAATTATGGTTTTGAAGGAAATTTTCTTTTTAAATCAATAGGGCTTCTTTGAAGGATTTTTTAAGTGAAAACATCAGTGAGATGGGTCTTTTGGACAAGAGAGAAAAACCAGGCTTCAAGAACTAACATATTAGCTTGAAATTGTTTTTTGAAGGCTGCAGACTGATTCTAGCCATAATTAGGTATAACAGAAATTATAGATGGCTAACAAGATCCCGATTTGGAGCATTGAAACACCTCCAAAAGCTTCTTACACGTGACACACTGCATTTTCTCCTCGCATTTTGCGCTTTCTTGTCAATTCACTACGCTTTTTCCTGGAAGCCTATTTTCTCAATTTTTTCATTCAAAATCAATTTCTCTTGATGTAATTAAGCATTTATTATGTTTTCATGATGTATCAATGGTAAATATGCTTGTTAAATTTAAAATTAGGTAGATTCATGCTTGCAAATTCTTTTCAAGGTCAAATGTATCAGTTTTTCTATTTTGAGGAGAGTTTGTTAACCTCCCTAGTCATTAAGTTTTTGTTGAGGAATTCATGTAAACTATTCCTACACTCTAAGATTCGACCCCTAAGAGAGGGGAAATGGTTTTTGGTCTATATGTATGTGTTTTTCATAGAGAGAAAATATTGGACATCAGAGGGTAGAACTATGGTAGCTTGTACTTAATCTTTTTATATAGGAAATCGAAGGACCAGTTGTAGCTATTATTCAAGAATTCTCATGTTGTGATTTTATGATTTTGTTTTCTCTCTATTATAATTTTATATGAATGATATACATGTCTCATTTACATATCTTCCTTCTTAAGTGATTTTCCTAAGAGGTTTATAAGCATAATTATTTTTCATGAAAGATTTATTTTTTAAGAATGTCATTTTGTGTAATTTTCCTTCTTGATTAATGAATTCATGGTGCACATGCTCATTAATATCTTCTTTCTCTTTCAAACCCTATCCTACACCAACAAACTCCTAAGCCCGTCACAAAAACATAGCTATCTTGCTCCTCCATATCTCTTGCAGCTATGACCTTTGATACTTTGACCTAGTTACCTTATTTTCATCCCTAATGCAATAAAAAAAACCCTAAATATTTCAAAACCCTAGAGCTAAGATATCTAGCCTAAAATCTACTCTTGCACCATTCAGATCCTTGATCGTGTTTTTCATAGAGATAGTCCTCTCTGGTTAGGTAGGGCTAGCTACCATACTAAAAGCTTGGTTCGAGGTTACCTCCATAGATATCTTTTCAGCCTTGGAACATTGTGGAGGCTAACACATATAATCATACAACATCAGTTGTTTTGTTGCAGAAAAATGATGAAGGTCATGAACAACCCGTTGTATTTTTAGGTAGAGCACTAAGGGATGCATCACTAAAATACAATATCATGGAAAAACATGCATTTTCATTGGTTAAAGCACTAAAAGATTTTAGGATTTATGTTCTACATTCACACATCATTGCTTTTGTCCCAAGTGTCATTGTTAAAGATATTCTAACTCAAACAGATCCAGATGGTAGAAGGGGAAAATGGATCGCAACCATTTTGGAATATGACATTGAAATCATACCAACAAACCTTATCAATGGACAAGGGTTAGCAAAAATCATACCAAAGTCTAATTGTAATTTTTTAGAAATCAATTTCATTGCATAATTAGATGAACAAGAAGAGCGGGCGACTCCACCGATATCAGAAGCCTTTAGCACATCACCATGGTATGTAGACATAATTTTTTCCTTACATAACTTATATGCTCCTCCTAGTTTAACAAAAACCAAAGCAAGGTTCCTTAAAATGAAATCCATCAAATTTTTTATTCTTGAAAATAATTTATATTGGAAAGATGCTGGAGGAATATTACTAAATTGTTTGCAGAAAGATGAAGAAGATATGGTCGTGGAGGAATTCCATCAAGGAGACTGTGGTGACAATCTATATTGGAAATATACAGCTAACAAAATCTTTAGAGTTGGTTTTTAGTGGCCAAATCTGTTCTCTAATGTGCATAAAAAATTCAGCTCTTGTCATCAATGCCAAATTTTTGAAGGTAAAAGATTTCTTTTACCTTTACCCCTAAAGCCAATTGGAGTAGAATTCCATTTTCAACAATGGGGTTTAGACTTCATTGGTCAAATTCACCCTTGCTCTTCAGGACAACAAAAATGGATTTTGATAGCAACCGACTATTTTACCAAATAGATAGAAGCCATACCCATTGGACAAGCCATTGATACTACTATCATTCAACTCCTGGAAGGAAATATGTTGTCTAGGTTTGGCCGCCCCCATAAAATTATAACTGATAACGGTACTGCTTTCAAATCCTGGAAAATGATAGATTTTTGTAACAAATATAAGATTAAGTTAGGTCACTCTACTGCTTACTACCCACAGGGTAATGGGTTTGTTAAGTCTTTTAACAAAAGTTTGGTAAATATTATCAAAAAGTTATTGCAGGAGAATAAGAAGTCCTCGCATGAGAAATTAATCAATGCACTATGGGCAGATAGAGTTACTACCAAGAAGTCCATTGGAATGTCACCATTCCAGATAATGTATGGAACATATGCAATTTTCCAAAATTCTTTGGGAATTTCAATGCTCAAACTTATGCAAGAAGCATAGGTTGAGACTAATGATATGCAAAGAAGGATATACCAAACTATGTAAGTAAAAGGTAATAATCTCAAAAGAGTAGAATTTCCATCTTCTTAAACTTGATGTTTTTACTTTGGTGATAAATCTAAATTATCGACTACAATTTTGTGTGGTATTTCCTTCATTAAAATAATATGTCCATGTGTTTTGCATGTGTTGGTATCACCATGAATTATTTTCTTGTGTCCTCTTTCAAATTAAAGTTAGTAGTTGTAGAAGCAAATTTCAAGAATCTTACATATTTTGTACCATGATTTCTCACAATCTTCGTAACAAATATTATGTTGTATGTGTATTTTTTTTTTTTATGTGCGTGTGCACACACACATGTACATTTTTTGCAAAATTCCATATTTTCTTAGACTATGTATATGGAGGATGGGTCAATTTCTTATCATAACAATGAGTAGATGTGATCTTACATATACATCCTCCAATACCTCATCTATCACTTTTTGGAGACTTGGTACAAGCATAAAACATTGAGAAAAAACTTATATTCCCTACTACAAAACATACACGGCCTATTTTTTTTAGTAATTACTGGACACAAAAATGCACTTAAACAACATTCAAATAAAAGAAAATTAAAACATGATGCATGAGCTTCTAACATAATCTAACTAAGCACCCTAGCTAGGTTCAACTTAGGAAGTGGTAAATGAATGGTTAGGGGCTCAAGGGTTGCAAAGAGGATTTGATGGTGGTATGTTAATAAAATAAGTGACCTTGCCCAAAAAATCTTGGTCAATTGAGATTTAGGAAGCCATTTAAAAAAAATGTGCAAACTAGTTATTTTTTATTAAGATTCTTACTCGCGACCTCACAAATCTCTGTTATGTTTCTTCAAGACTCGACATTGAAAGTACCCCTAGGAATAACACCTTAATGATCTTATGAAGAAATAGTGACCACCACTAACACATAATCCTTGCGAGTCATGTTGCCATAAATCTCCACCTGATATTTTATGAATTTATTATAGTCCTAATGGTCTTCCCTCACCTCCCAAATAAATAAAAACAACCACAATAGTGGCAATAATGTGCCACAATGAAGATAACAAGGTAGGGCTAACATGAAGATTTTAGCTCCAAAACCAAGAAACAATGGGACGGAAAGAGAATACCAACAAGTTGAAATGTAGTGGAAAGATATTGTTTAAACATCACATAAATTCCGATATACCAAATGCCTTGTCTTTTGGTAAGCCAATCTATCAAAACAGTCAAAACACGAGGACCCCAAGAATGTCCACAAGGAAATTATGGGCCATGCTCCTTATTATCCCAATCAATCTTTGCATGCTCAGGAAGAATTAAATTTTCCACCCCTTGCATTTTAGTAGATATACTTTTTTCCAGTTATTGAGATGGCATAAAATTTATATAAAAATTTAAGATAATAAATTATTATTGTTTTTTTTTATTATTATATTATAATTTAATAATAAATTAATTCATTATAAGAAAATATAATTTATATTAATTATTAGAATAATGGAGAAAAATAGAAGATTATCCTATTAATAAAGCTTGTTATGTTTTTGTTTGGATTAATTCCTTAATTAGTTCTTGTTAGTTATCACATCCTATATTCTAAGAATATGTTCAACTAGATTGTAATCATATATATATATACATCCTATATTCTAAGAATATGTTCAACTAGATTGTAATCATATATATAAAAGATATTTCTAGTTTCATGAATGCAAGTGTGAGATATTTCTAGTTTCATGAATGCAAGTGTGAGTGGTGTAGTGTCTTGTGTGAGCCATTGTATCACCAGCTAATTGCAACCCTTCTTCATATTTTGTCTTCTATATTTTCTCAGTTGGTATCAAATGTCAAGGTGTGAGATTCAAGGGAATTCTGGTTGAGAGTACGTTGGATGTATGTGGATCGAAGCTCAGTGGTGCATTATGATTAGGGGCTAAGCGTTGGACGTTGTTGAGATGAGCATTGGATGCTAGATGCTACAGAGTGATTTTTATTTCAACCTTAAATCATGTGCAATAAAAACAACCATAGAAAATGAGTTGATAACATAGATAAATAGGTGTGGAGTTGAACAAGCTTGGAAAACCTGTGTGGATACGTGTAAGCTGTGCAGAGACTTGTCATAAGCGTGAAGACTTATCCTGCATCTTTGTGAAGGTGAATTTCTAGAACCCATACACCAGGGGGCACACAATCTGACTGGACGTGAATAGCAGATAGAGTGGAGGCTTAGTGGTGGACACAATTAAGAAAGAGACGTGGAGAAAAAGTGAGAAATAAGGGCACAACGAATTGTTATTTTGTTAAAAAACTACACACTGGAAGTTGAAAGTGCGAAAATAGTTTGTCATCAACACCAGTAAATGGTTTTCCTTTTATTTATACACATGTTTTTGGTCTGGGTCATGCAATATATAGTTGCTAGCAGCTCACTGGATATACAAGCCATTTGCGGTAATACGCCCATTGGTCAATTTTATATTTTCAAAGGTCTCCCATGTCGGCTGGATCAATTAAAGAGATTTGAGAAGAGTCCACTTTGTTGTAGATTTTTTTTGTTTATATCCTGCAATGTTGGATTTTATACTTGACCTCTGGGGACTCTGCAGATTCTTATTGCATGACATCCGTAAAGGCTGATGAATGTGTGTGCCTATGTAATTGTGCCTATATGTTAAAAAAATTGGAAATAAAGTAGGTGTCACTTTTTCTGATCTTCCCAAGGTGTGGAGTGGATTGCTTCTGTCTGTATTGAGAAGTCATGGAAGACCACTTTTGTTGCTTCAGTAAAGAAAGTGAAACCCTCGTCTTCAAAGGTGACCAAGTCAAAACCGGTCAAGAGATCGACTCACGCCTAGTCCAC
The DNA here is from genome assembly GCA_034641835.2 of Pinus albicaulis. NCBI lineage: Eukaryota > Viridiplantae > Streptophyta > Pinopsida > Pinales > Pinaceae > Pinus > Pinus albicaulis. The sequence continues at coordinate 1,075,179,375 of CM076578.1, forward strand.
TCCTACACTGAGAAACTCTACGAGAGGCGTCCCCCCTGCTACCGCTTCCAAGAATCCCATCACCAACCCTCCTCCCAAAGAAGAAGAATAAAGGGTTGATTTTCTAGTAACTATGCAAAATACCGTGTCTGTAGGGAATTTTTTATTACGCAGTGGAGCTCAAAATTTTTGGATAATTCTGAGCATGGAGGTTCGACACTGAAGGATAATAATTGTCGCAGCCTTTATGTGTGAAGTTGTTCGATTTGTGAGGAGATGCTACATAATTGCATAAAATTGGTTTGGCATTACTCGGACTTTTTTATTTATTTTGCATCCCATGAAGTAGCCTAAAAATATTTATTGATTTAAAGTTGGATAAAATTCTATTACAAAATCTATCTCTATCATATCTAAATGAAGCAACCAAATTGGTTGGTGTCAATTTTGTGAATTGAAATTTTAAATGTTGACATTGACGGAAGGATCAATGTCTAGTGGATAATAAGTGGTGATAAAGTGAAGCCAGAGGTTGTTGCAAAAGTTATAGCTTCATCAGTTCAAGATTGGTAGAGGCCAGAGACTAAGGTGAAAGTGTTGTTGAGAATGTTTGTAAAAGACAATATTATGCCACATATCAAAGACTGCAAGACATCTAACAAGACTTCGATAACACTCAAGGATTTGTATAAGTTGAAGAATACTAATCAGCTCCTATCCCTAAAGAGTAAGCTTCTTTCTATTAAAATTGAAGAAAATGAAAGCATCAATAATTTTATTTCAAGAATTAAGGACATTAAAGATAAACTTGGAAATATAGGTGAAACACTATCTAGCAATGACCTAGTCACTATAACGTTAAATAGAATACTAAATGAGTATCATATGTTCATCACATGTCTTGTAGCAAGGGAGAAGGATCCCACTTTTTATGAGTTTTAAGGTATACTCGTGCAGGAGGAAGAAAGGTGAAATAACATTAGACCTTAAAGTTCTAATTTAGTTTTGATGGTGAAAGGGAAACTACCTGTCAAAGGGAAACCATGGGAAGGTAATTAATGAAGAAAGACACCACATGGAAATTCATCATTTAGTATGCCACAATTTATGAAACCAAAACGCGATATGACATTTCCAAAGGTTGATATTAAATGTCATTGTTGTGGCAAGAATGGACATTACCTTAGAGATTGCATGAAAAGGAAGTATCACGAGTCCAAACATAGAAACACTAATCACATTGGTTATTTTGTTAGTAGAGGAGATATAATGAATGATGGAATCAAAAAATTTAGCTTATTTTTTATATATGTTGCACTATTTACTGAAATACATTATCCAAATACATGGTTTCTTGATTATGTAGCCTCTATCCATATGTCCTGTAATAAGCATTGATTTGGGAACTTTCATGAAATTAATAATGGTGAAAATATATATCTTGGGGATGATTGTTCTCACCAAATTAAAGGTTATGGTGATGTATCAGTGACATAATAACCAAATGGTTGTGTTAAAAAAAATCTCAATGTGATGTATGTACATGTTCTTAAGATAAATATATCATCAGTTTCTACCATAACAAATCAGGGTTTGATGGTAGAATTTGTAAATTCACATTGTGTGGTCAAAGATATGAAGGATCACTTCAAGGTCATTGCAATAGGAGTTACAATTAGAGGTTTATATAATCTTAATGTCACAAGCAAAATTCATCAAGAATTGACATCCACGACAATAAAAACATAAGTTCTTTGGCACCAAAGGTATGGGCACATTAATTATCATGATTTATTGTTACTTCCAAAGTGAGGAATGGTGGAAGGGCTTCCAAAACTTAAGAATTAATAATATTTTGCATGTGAAGGGTGTGTATTATGTAAAATTCATAGGGAAGAGTCCCCTATTCATAGATCTAAAATAAAAGGGGATATTCTAGAAGAAAACAAGAAAATACATCAATATCCTTTATCTGATCAAGGGGTAGAATATACATCATGTGCATTCATCAAGTACTACAAATCCCATGGAATTGTACAGTAATACACATCACCACATACTCCATAACATAATGGAGTAGATGAAAGGAAGAAAAAAACCTTGGTAGAATGTGCATGGAGCACGTTGAAAGGTAAAAATCTGATCAATACTTTTTGGCCTAAATTTGTTAGCAATGTCATTTACTTGAAAAATAGAAGTGAAACTAAAAGTTTAGGTCATAAGACTCATTTTGAAGCACTTTATGGTTATAAACTAGCAGTAAGCTATCTAATAATATTTGGAAGCAAAACATTCTCTCGTGTTCCGAAAGAAGATAGGAGAAAATTTGATGCAAAAGCTATCAAGTGTATTTTCATTAGTCATTTTTCTAATCATAAGGCATATAATTTGTTTGATTGATGTACAGATAAAGTTTTTGTAAGAAGAGATATGTTACTTCATGAGTAAGCAGATGAAGGCCATATGGAGGACATGTATGATGCATGGCATATTGCTTATGATTATGATGATGTAAAAGAGGAAGTATATGATAAGAAGAAACATAAAGAGGAGGAAGAATCAAGTGACATGGAAACCCTGAGCAACCACAACACATTAAGAGGAAGAGATGATTTTCCACATTTAAGAAAGAGAAGAGATGAAAGTAGTGAAGCACCAAGAAGGTCATCTTGTCAAACTCAACCACCAGTAAGATTTAAAGATTGTGCCTTGATGAATAAAGTAATAAATTTCATAGAGCATTTGAATTTCAAAGATGCTAATGAGATTAAAGAATGGAGAGATGCAAAGAAGGAAGAATATGGGTCCATAATAAAAAATTAAATTAATAGAATTTCCTGAAAATAAAGTACCCATAGGATTCAAATGGTTGTTCAAGCCCAAATTTAAATTTGGTGGAAGTACAGATATATATAAGGCTAGATTGGTTGCAAAAGGATACTAAAAATATGGGAATTGATTATGAAGAAAAATTTTCACCCGTAGCTAAGTTAAATACAATTAGATCGATGATTTCTTTAGCTACAAAACATAAATGGAAACTACATCAATTAGATGTTAAGTTTGTCTTTTTTAATATGGAACTAAAATAGAAGTATATCTTGATCATCTAAACAATTTTTTAAAAAGGGGTCAAGAGAACCTTGTTTTCTAATTAAAGAAATTGTTATATGGATTAAAATACGAACTAAGATCTTGGTATGTGAAGATTGATTCTTTCTTTCTTAAAAAATGTTTTATGAAAATAAAGAGTTACCCTAATATGTATATTAAGTCAGATAAAAAGGGCATGTTATTATGATTTCCTTGTGATGATCATATTATAACATACAATGCTTCTAAGTTAATTGATGAAATTTAAGGACAGTTGTCACTAGAGTTTGAAATGAAAGAACTTGGTGAATTTCATTATTGCTTAGGTGTTTAAATATTGAGAGAAGTTGGTGAAATTTTATTTACACAAATAAAATATGCAAGGTATCTACTTAAAATATTCAAAACAGGCCAATGTATGGGAAATATAAATACCTTTTGAACACAGTTCCAAACTCTATAGTTATGATGGGACAAGATAAGTAGATGGTGTACTATGTCATCAACTAGTGAGAAGTCTAAACTATCTCAATACAACCAGGACATACATAGCATATTCAGTTAGCATCCTAAGTCAGTTCATATTCAAACCTCTTAAAATCCATTGGAAAGAAGGGAAGAGATTCATTCGATACATGAAAGGAACTATTAACTTTGGTATTAAATATACTAATGATTTTGATGTTAAGTTGGAAGGCTATTCCGATTCAGATTGAACCATAAATTTTGGTGATAGAATATCAAATTCAAGATATGCATTCAACCTTGGATCAAGGATTGTGGCATGGAGCAGTAAGAAATAACCAAATATTTCTTTGTCATCAACTAAAGTTGAGTTCAAAACTTTGTGCAATGCTACGTATGAAGCAGTTTGGCTGGGGCAAGTTCTTGAAGATATGGGAGCAGTAAATAAAACACCAACAATTATTAGATGTGATCATCAAAGCTCCATCAAGCTAGCCAACAATCGTTTGTACCATGGAAGATCAAAACATATTGAGATACATTTAAACCAAAATTATATATTTCAGCCATAATTGATATATTAATAAAATATCTATGTGATGTTCTAATAATAAAAATAATCCAATTTTAAGGTCACAAGTAAGCCAACTACCAAATCAGTGTAACAAATCTTATTATTTGTGGGACAAGAGACCCACCTACATGTAATAATTTGATTGTTAAAGCCTACAAAAACATAAATACTATGCCCCAAATTTTGAATTTCATCAAGTATATATATATATATATATATATATATTCTTTAAAATCATATGTACAATGATATTTAAGAAGGTATAATATTTTGTGGTTAAAATTTTGAATCTATGTACATGATGGTCTAATTAGTTTATATATAAGATAGCATGTGATTCTCATTTTGAATATAACCAAACTCATCACTATCTTCTAATTTATATCAAATAAAAGAATTAATATATACTTTTTTAGTGGGTGTTTTGTTAAATACAAAATATTTCTCAATGCAATTAAGAAGTTCTAAGTAAATAATGAAAGCAATAAATATAATTATGTTGATATGCCTGTTTATTTTGGAATAAAGTTTAGAAAATTTTAATTTAGTTATCAATAATTAATAAATGGATGATAGGGATTTAAATATATGGAATATTAACAAAATAATTTTAGTTGTAAACATAGATGGAGGGTTGAGATTTATTTCAAAAGTATTTATGAAATTTTTTCTTTTCAATTTAATTAAATATATGTTATAAAAATAAATTAAATATATATATATATATATAGATATAGATATAGATATAGATATAGATATAGATATAGATATAGATATAGATATATATATAGAGATATAGATATAGATATATGAATGTGAAATGACTAATGGTTAATTTAGCATGGGCTATTGATAAGCCATGGTATTGGCCAATGGTATTAAAACAAAAGCTATTTACAAGTTAACAATATCCATCACAAGCTGGGGTGAATCTTCGTGATTTAAAATTTTGGTACATGTTTTTTTAAATATATATATTTTTAACTCATATACTAGGGATCCATATAAATTAAATGCTTGGGTAAATGTTGATAGACATCAATCTATAATGAGCATAAAAGCAGTTACTTCATCATAGGTCTCAGGTTGCTAAAAATAGTATAGTCATATGAAATAAATGGTTCGGATAGGAATCAATCCATGATAAACATCAAAGCACTTACCTCATGGTACATCCCACATTGCTAAAATTAAAAATATTATTAGAAATACTAAATTATAGATTTATTTTAAATTATTATTATTATTAATTATAAAAGAAATAACAGGGGTAACATGAGGAGGGGTAATCCTTTTCCCCGATGAACAAAGAGAGATACAATATGCTTGGGGTTTGGGCACTACAAAAAGTTGTCAAGAAGAGTGCCTTATGTTTGGAAAGGATTAGATCTAGCCATAAAAAATAAAATTCATAAAATCATGGTATTTGGTGATTCATTAATTGCAACTCAACAAGTATGGAAGGCTAAATGCTAGCATAACAACAGTCTCTCCCCCATTTGCTTTAGATTCTTCTTCAACTCCAACATTTGGAACAAGTTGAATTTTTTATGTTCTAAAGAATTTGAATTCTATAGTGGATGATTTAGCTAATAAAGGAACAAGACTGGAATAAGGGCTCATGGAATTGAACTACAGACTCATTTTAAATTCCCCTTTCCCATGAACCTTCCATATATAAAAAAGGAAATAATTATAAGCATTAAATAGCATTCAAGAATTTTGGAATATGAGGACTTTGAAGTGCAAAAAAATATTTGGAAATTAAAGGCCTCATATCATCCTCTAGCGATGGCCCATATGGTTTGGTGGTCATCATTAACTTCCCAGTCCTAGGCAACTCCTTTCCAATACTCCTGTCATATTCTCATACATAGATGGCATGCAATTCAAGTGAATTCACTATCCAAATTTCCAATGTATCCTCTGTTGTGTGTTGGCGTTTTGGATTTTAATTAGTCGAGGATAGTGAACCCAAGTCTGCATTTAGTATGCCTCAAGTTTGTGTTATTTCACCTCCTGCTCTGTATCAACTTTCATCTTTAGAAATAATTTCGAAGTTGGTCTGAAAATATGGATGATCCAATATCATAATTAATTGTGACAAGGAGGGAAATTAGAGCCTGAGACGGACATGAAAATCTTGGTGGTAGATTCTTCAAGATTATATAATATGGACAAGTCTTCATTCCACTCTGCAGTGGGTTTCGAGTAAGGAAGGGACCTATTCTATCATAACTTTGATGATACTATCCTACATCTATGGGAAAGTATCAATGTTGTACCAGTCATCCATGGAGAACATAGGATCCTCCTCCCACATCAATGAGCATGTTGATATGAACCAACTTATGAAAAGGATCTTTAAAGTAATGTAATGTATGTTGAGCACCTTTAATCAGTGGAATGAGGCAGGAGAGAGAGCACAAAAAACACTCCGGTTGTTAACAAATACCAAGCTCAATCTAATGAAAATAAAAATCGACAGGTTGTAAGGTGAATTTGGGAAAGAAATGATAGACATACACTACAAATTAGTAATGTATGTCACTATATTTCAGCTAGCATCTATAGAGGGCGAAGAAAGTGAAGATGCAGCAAGGAAAAAGGGAGAAAAGTACAAGGTCCAGAGAAACATGTTTGATCAATGAACTCTTGTTTAAATAAGGGCTTTATGGTAAGCCATTTAATTATCTATTTATATTTCTTGTATTAGTTTACCAGATTTTGCATAGGTTTTTTTTATATCTAGGAATCTATTATAGATTTTATAATAGGCGATTTTCGTAATTGTAGGAAAAAAAATGCAAAAAGAATAGAGTTATAGGCCATTTTGTCACATTTGTTCAATACACCTACAAACTGAATCAATTAACATCCTTTTACCCCTTGACATCATATTTTAACAAAGCCCTAAGCACGAATCTCTCATATTCCTGATTTTCTGCCTGAAACTACCTCATTTTAGTCATTTTAAAGGCCAATGCACTCTGTAAACATGTGTACCTACGTTAACCAACAAGTTGTCCCTTACTGGGGTGGTTTGATCTCCTACAGGTTACCCTATGTTGTGGGTGCGTTGATTCTATAAATTCGGGAAAAATAAAATTATTTTCAAAGCTTCCTCTTCTAGAAGTTTCCAATATTTGTTACAACTATTTACCTCAGATAAAACTCTCGAATCCTATCATATCCTATCTAGTATTTTCCATAAGTTATCCCTTGATATCATCCTTCTATCAAGAGTGAATCTCAAGTCTAGATTGGTAAATGGATAAGAACTCCCAACTTACCATCCTCTTCTATATATTTGTGGCCATAAACAAGCTAGGGGTTGGATTTTGGAGATAGATTCTACCCTCATGTTGTTGTTGTGAAGAGTCATTATTCCATGTATTAAGGTGACATAGAGGTACACTTTGTGGAAAAGAAGTACAAGTCAACTTGGAGGAGCTCTTCTACAAGATCAACTCCAATATTTTAACTCAATCCATTTATATTAATGCAAAGAGTTATTTGTTTTCCTATATGTGATGTTGTGACTTCATGTATTTCGATGCCATGTTGATCCATTGAATGAAGGGATTGGATGATGCTACATAGATCTCATAGATCATTGGCTTGTGTTTTTTGATTGTGTAGGTTCTAATTATATTGATCGGAGCTAGGATTAGAGCATACAATCCAAGAGTGGAGTGAAGCATACGACGGATTATAGGTAGGCTTCATTCCATTATCTATTTTCTTTAAGGGAAACATCAAATTTTTTCTTTTCTTTTTGTTGTTCTAGGCTAGGCCACCTAGAATAGGCGAGATACTTATATCTGTAGATGTAGATTCCATATAACACATAGGCTCCTAGTGTTTTGGACACCTGGAAGAAAAATGATAGTGGAGTTGAATGAAATATGTAAGGGTTCTAGCTCGAAAACCATAATTTATTTTTAATTGAAAACTCCTAACCATCCCTTTGAAAAAAAAATTATGAAAGGAACTAACATATAAGTTAAACACACACACACACACACATGCACTCACACACACACACACATATATATTTTAAAAAAACATGAAACATGATTCTTGACCATGGATATTCTTAATATAGAAATAGACTTTCTTATAATACCACGGACCAATACCATGGCTTATCAATACCACATTCCCAAAAAGCCTTAACTGATTTCATATGACATTTTTTCTTAATGAATGAATTTAATTAAAAGGGAAAAATGGCATAACTAGTTTGGACATAAATCTTTGGCTTTGATTTGTGTATACCACTAAGAATATTCTAGAATATTCTATGGAGGTTAAATATTTATCATCCACCTAAAAATTATTGATAATTAAGTTAATTTGGGTTTTCCCAGCTGGTTGGGAGGAAAAAATGAGATCCTCCCCACCCATATTCAATTCCTTCAATTGGCGTGATTAATTATGATGCAATAGATAGAATATTTATCTCTCTCTCTCTATATGTATGTGTGTGTGTTTGTGTGTGTGTGTGTGTGTGTGCGTGCGCGCGCTACAACGTAGTATGGGGGAGATGTATAGGTGTAATGTAAGATTGTATGTCAACAGTTTTTTAATGTCAACACTATTTACATGTTGACTTATAAAAAAATTAAAATATAACAAAAAATTAGGTTAACTAAAATTAAAAGGTTAAAACATATAAGAATTTATTATATTGTTTCAATCCTCATAAGTTTTAATTTATTCTATTTTTTCATGTGGAGAAAATTTGGCTCAGACATGTAAAGAAGTGAGATATGCCGATAAATTTTCTTTGATTTCAATTTTTTTTTAAAAATTTTTTATTCAATTTGTTTTGTTGTTGAAAAGCTTCGAATATATTTTAAAATTGTAGAGGGAATGGAGTGTGTTGCAAAGAGATCTCAAAGTCAAGGACTAGGGCCTCTTACTAAAATTGTAAACTATCTATCAAAATTAATAATATGTGAGCAAATCAAAGGGTTTACACAAAAGAGAGGAGTATTTATTTGTATAATCTATTTACTCCCCACAATATGAATTCATTCCCAGCACAAACAAGGAATAATGGCATTATTTCATTTGATTCTCTACCATGTGATTACACTTGAACCAGCCTACCCATGCGATTACATTCCCACTTCTCCAACCATTAAACCTAACCCAATCCCACATCACAAGCCCAAATTCTCCTCTCATTAATTCTATCCCTAATCCTTGTCCAAAAATGTTTAATAATAATAATCATAAGGAAATAAATGGAAATTTGAGTTGTGGAAAGGGTGAAAGGCACATGGAAGAAGAGAATACCAATATGATTACTCTTCATAAGGAAATGCAAATGATAGTTGGCGACATTTATCGTCATCTAAAGATGCTTTAGGATGCTCATACCTCGGAAAACATCATTGGATATTAACAATGACTAAATGAAAAAATAGTTGTATACCTGGTGTTATTTGGTTTGGCTTCTTGATTGAATTTGGTCAACCTATTTTAGAAATTACACATTAAATTATTGTGGGTGGTCTTCCATAGTAAAGGTTTATTACAATCTTACGAATCTTTTGTTGCTATTGTTTAGAGCCTATGTTTCCATATTTATTTCATGAGGGTTTTCGACTCCACGTGAAATATGTGGCATGCATAGTTATTACACTTTAAATGGCTTGAATTAAATAAAATTTTCCATAGAATGAGTTTCGATGGGAATTTTGTCTTTCATTGAAAAACACAGTAAACGTGTATAATTAAGCTAATCCCTGCACACTTCTTAAATGTGGTATTTTTATCCTAATAACAAAAATCACGGTACATTATATATATATATATATATATATATATATATATATATATATATAAAATATGCAATCAATGTATATTTATTTTAACTCCATATTTATAGTGTGCCTTAAAATACAAATTTCTTTTTTAGTACATAAAATTTGAGAAATGGGTTGCAATTTATTCCTCAATATTTTGAGGAAGTCAAAAATTAAAATTCATCTATGTTTATTATTAACAATATTATTTAAATTTATTTAAATTTAAAATCTCCCTCTATATCTATATTTTTAATTTTAATATGGATATAAGAATAAGAGAAAGACGAGGGGTTTAAGATGAATCTATGAACATAGAGATATAATGATAGGGATAAGCTGGATCTAGATCGAGTGTGGCACCTAATATATAGATTAATAGGGCCCATACTACATCCTTAACCTGTCCTTGATGTAGGCTCTGATATGCTGAATTCAAGCCATTAGAAATCTATCGAAAAAGAGGGGCTAGCCTCTTTATTTCTTAATCGAACCGATCATAGACTAGAGAGAGAGAGAGGGAGGGATATGGAGATGGATTTGGAGCACGAGAGAGAGAGGGAGACACAGATATGGATGGGGGAGAGAGGGGGAAAGAGGAGAGAGGGAGGGAAATAGTGACAGAGTTGCAGGGAAGAGAGAGAGAGAGAGAGAGAGAGAGAGAGAGAGACGGGGTAGATATGAGGGAGGGAGAGAGGGAGAGAAAGAGATGGGGTAGAGTTGGAGGGGGGGGAGAGAGGGGGGAGATAAACATAAAGATGGAGGGGGAGAGAGAGGGAGGGATATAAACTCTTAGAAGAAAGAAAAAAAGGGAGAGAGAGGAAGAAAGGGAGAAGACTTGAGAGAAAGGAGAGAGGTAGGGAGGGAGAAATGGATTTGGACAGGGAGACAGGGAGGGAAGAATAAATACATAAATAGATAAATTTGAAGAGAGAGAGGGAGTGACAAGGGAGATATTCAGAGGGAGTGATGGAGAGAGAGAGAGAGAGAGAGAGAGAGAGAGAGAGGGAGAGATAAGGGGAAGAGAGAGAGAGAGAGAGAGAGAGAGAGAGAGAGAGAGAGAGAGGGAGGAAGAGATAAGGGGAAGAGAGAGAGAGATGGAAGAAACAATGTCAAAGAGGGGGAGGGAGAGGTGGAGAGAGAGAGATTGTGGAGAGAGGGAGGATGATAGAGGTAGATGGGCTAGAGAGGGAAGGGGAGAGAGAGGGAGGGATATAGGCATAGAGATGGAGGGAGGAAAGAGAGGGAAGAAGAAAGACTCGCATAGAGGAAAATAAAAATATTATATAGTATTATATAATATTGAACATTATTAACCATAGAGGAAGATGAAGTAAGGCTTTTACAAAAGGTAAGAGTACTTGGATATAGAAATCGATGAATATTTTATTTTTTCACTGAAATAAATGCATTGATTTTTGTGTAGACTGTGAATCTTAATCCTATTTGATTGATTGCACTGGATACTTTGACTTCAAAGTAGTTGTTGATTTATAATCATATTTGATTGTTTTCACTAGATGCATTGATTTTAGTGTAGATGTTGATTTTTTATTTTATGTAACTATATGTATGATGTACATTAATTTCAAAGTAATTACATTAGCATTGTGCATTGATTCCAGTGAAAGCACAAAAAAATTATTGATGATGTGCATGGATTTTTGTGTTATAGTAATTCAACCATAAGAAATAAAATACTTGAATTTTCAACTTAAATAAAAATTTTACTTATAGTATTTAGTTTTATGTGGTTTGGATTGTTCATTAATGGAGGAAGATCCACAAATTTAAGGATTTCAGTTGAAATTTCAGAACCACCAACTGGGTCCATCTTCAAAACATACCTGAAATGTTTGCTTCTTGAAACTGTAAACTATTTAAAGTTGACTATATTCTTATTATTCCCATTTTCCATCATTCAACATTGTTAGTGACTTTGCATTCAAATTAGGTAATACAAAATAACTAACATTGAAACTTACTTGGGGTTTAACACTCCATAAGTCACAATGATTGACTTTGGAGAAAGATACTATTAATATTGGAAAAAAAAAAGAGAAAAGGTATGATGTTTACTACAATATATGGAGTTAAATATTTGAATTGTCTATGATTTAAGCCTCCATTTTCATATTATCGATATGAAGAGATAGTAAAACTAATAGCTGTGACAATAAGAACAATAGGAAAAAAATAGTTTGATATTGATTAAAATGAAGGATATTTGTAATTGAATACATTCTTATTATTCACATTTTCTATCATTCAACAATTTTACATTGTCACTTTGCATTCAAAATTTATATTTCATCATTTTTTAGCATTCAAATTATTAAAACTCACTATCACCTCAAAAAATTGAGGTAACTGAGAAAATTAAAATTAAAATTACTAGATTAATCTTAGACATATTTAGCATATTTAAAATGATCATAATAATTAGATGTTCAACAATTTTTCTATGACTGTACATGACTAAAACCAGCCTAGATCCATTTTAACCATGGATCGATCAAGCACTAAGATTGATCAAATCTCTCAAGGTGCAAACCATTCCTCGAGTTCTCACTCAAAAAAGAGGTTTACACCTCAAGAAATTTGACCCCCATCGGTGTTTGATAGATTTGTAGTTAAAATGGATCTAGGCTAGTTGATAATAAAATTAAAATGTTGAAAGCTTTATTCCAAAATAGACATGCCAATCGGTATAGTTAATTATTTTGATAATTAATAATAATAATAATAATTTAAAATAAAATTGTATTTTAGTTAATTTTTTATGACTTTTTTGTATTTTGGTAATGTGAGATGTACCATGAAGTAAGTGCCTTGACTCATATCATAAATTGATACCTATTGGGGATTACCAACCATTTAGTTTATATGGTCATGATAATTATATAATACAACTTATATGATATGGAAAATGAAAAGAGAAAAACTCATTTATTACGTCGAGAGGCACTGTCCACCATAGTATGGAAAGGATATTGTGATGTCATGTCTTGTCATGTACTGTAAGCTTTTTGACTTAAAATAAAATTAATGATTAAAATAGTCAATTTTTTGTTGCCAGTTTTTGGTATCTAAGTTTTGACAACCCATGGTTTTGCCAATGGTATATATATATATATATATATGAACTATGTATTTACCAAGTGCTAAGAGGGATCAAATATCTTGAGGTGCAAACTTCATTTAGAATGAAAATAGATTTGATACATATTTCCACTTGGTAGATCTGGAGTTAAGATGGATCTAGGATGGGTTACTTAATTCCACGGGGGTTTCACTAGGGGGGAAATACCATACCAGTGGGTTCATCTTGGGGGATATATTGAGGAAAAAATGACATAATATATAAAAATGGAGCTAAAAATGGAGCTAAAAGTTAATGAAAAAATATAAAGGGGTATAAAAAATGTTAATGAAAAAATGGATACCTACAATATCTAGTAGAAGTATGAGTTTTTTTTAACTTGGGACGGTGTACTGGGTTTGACTTGGTAGGGGGTTAAATAATGTGATTTTTAGGGGCATTTTCCATATGTAGTCAAATTAAAGGTATTGTTTAATATGCCACAAACACATGTGATAGGTCAGAGGTTTATTGAGCAACCTAACATTTATCTGAATGTTTGTAAATTTCTTCAATCATAAAAACTATGAGAAACAATAATAAAGCATATATAAATGGCAAGAGAGACAGAATGTAAAGTGTAGAAGAAGGTATGTAGGAATGTTGTATATGCTAGTATACATATATATATATTATGGAAGCCTTATTCCAAAATAGACATGCTTGTCGACATGATTAATTATTTTTATAATTAATATGAAAAATAATTTTAAATAAAATTATAATCTAGTTATATTTTATGAATTTTTTAATATTGGTAATGTGAGATGTATCATAAGGTAAGTGTCTTGATTCCTTTCATAAATTGATACATATTGAGGTTTACCATCAATTTAATTTATACAACCACGCTAGTTATAGAATGCAAAATATGACATTGAAAATGAAAATAGGAAAACTCATTTACTTAATTCAAGCTTCCTATTTAGTAAAAAACTCTAACTAATAAATATCTTATTAGGAGTTTGTAAGTAATAAATATCTTATTAATATTGATCTAAAGTTCTTATAATTCATTAAACCAATTAAAAATAAATAAAAAGGCTACATTGTTTTAAACCTTTTATAAATCTTAAAATAAAAAATTTATAAACTTCATTTTTTTTTTTTGGGAAAGTTAAAATAGTGGAATAATAATATTATACTGAATTTTTATATATTACATATACTTCTAATGTAGTAAAATAAATAAAATTGTAATGGTTAATTAGTAATGGGGACAATAATTATAAGTTGTTATTCGCAAGTGTAGGGTTCATCATACTTATTTAAGGAAAACCACATCACCTAAATGACTTGTTAGTGGTTCATAAGTGGGTAAAATTTCACTCTTTCCATATGCCTATGGATCTTGGGCCATTACCCTATCTCCTTATATTCAAAGAACATGAACTCTTAACAAATTAGAAGTAGTTTATGTATTTACTCTGAACCAAAAGGACAATTTCAACCTAAATATTATTTGCAAGAAATCTAGTATCCTTTATGATAATTATTTATGTTACTTTTAGTGAGGTCATATGTCTTTTAATAAAATCTAACCTTCCCTTGAATGTGGTGATAGGAATGCAATGTAATAATGTTGATGACTATTACTTTCCACCATTCTTCAATATCTTGGGTCTTGAGAAAATAGGTGGAAGCACCCCTCTCTAACATGTAAGATTTTATATTCAAATATGTGAAGACATTTAGAAAATAACTGCCATTATGGCTTTTCAGAGGATGAAAAATTTCTATGATTGGTATGGTTATGGAACCTTTTATTCTCATTCTTTGATATGATCACCTCGTGAATGACTAGGTCAAGAAAACAGATTGTCTTATCCTGATTCCAAATTCATTGTCGACCTCCAAAAAAATTCTAGGTTAGCTTGGTTTGGAAATTATTGAAGAAATGTGTACTTGTTATATTATTATGATGTCTATTTTCCTCTTGGCCACTAGTTCCCCTTCCTTGAAGGGCCTTCTTCCCCCCTCTGTTCTTTCTTCTCTGACTTGACCCATCCAAGACCTAGTATTTTATACTTTGGGGCATTTTAAATTAAGGGTTTACCTTTTGAAACTAATCCCTATTACTTTTCCTCTTTTAAATATAGATTTCATGGTTCAAGCTATTCAATGATGATGGGGTCCATGTCAGCAATCCATCATTTAAGCACAACAAGATGTATAATCATTAACAAGGATTTACTAGGCATATACCCCTCCCGAAGTTTGTATGAAAATTGAAATAGAAAAAATAGAGACATGACTAGAGTGTAGCTTCATTATAGATGATGAAATTTATGAGGATTTTGGGAAATGGGTTCTAGATAAATGCAATACTAGGAGCATAAACACAAAATATTATCAAACACTATACCTATATTAGGAAATGAAAATAATCATGGACAAGATCCTAGCATAGTGACATGAGGCTCATCCAAATTATAATCCTTCTATATGTGTTGTAGCTTCAAATTAGGGATGTTGACCATATGGTGCCATTTCTTTCCAGGGAGACTTTAGGTTTGAGTTTTAAGAGCATGAAGATGTTGGAAGGCAAGATACAATTGACGTCGCTAATTCTCCATTTGATTAATCCTTCAAATGTATAGTGTTGGAAAGGTAACTAGATTTCATTATCATAATTATTTATTGTACTTGTATAAATTTGAATTCTTATATTTGTCAAAAGGAAGAAAAATAAAAATATTGTAAAAGAAACATTATTTTATCAAGCATGGGTTTCATGCCTATGTCATTTTGTCAATAGGCCAAGCATCAATTGTATGCTTCTAGGTCTTTGGAGTCATGATCATTATAATTATGTAAAAGACCCATTTTGGCATTTATATCAAGAATAAAATTTATTGAAGTGTCTAGGTGAGCTCCCAAGAACAAGTCGGCCAGCTAGTTGAAGTCGACCTAGAGTGGGCTGGAAATGTCACTTAAACAACTATATAAAGAAATATTTCATCCTCCTTAGAGTGATATATTTGTAAATTACTTGAAAGAGATGATTTTTTGTTTGGAGAAGCATGTGAAGGTAATTATAAGGCTAGAAGGCATGTGAAATATTTTGAAATATGTGAGGATGCTAGACTCTACAGCGGGTTTCCACAAGATAAAAGTTGCAAAACTGGAGAAGTAGAAGTTGCAGAAGTGAAGAAGACACATTTTGGCTCATTGGTTGACTTGTATCTTGGTGAGATATAGAGGTCTTGTGTTGGGTATTAGAAGTCTCCTTTAAATTTAATAAAAATAATAATTTTTTATGGGTTTTCCCCTTGGAGGGGCTTTTCCCTGGCGTGGAGCCTATATCTTGTGTTCACGTGATATTTATTGTGTTTTGGCATTTATTTTATGATGAAAACATAATCATAGTTCATAAGGAATACATCATATCATAAGTAAATTTCATGTAAGGAAAATGTTAAATTAATAATGTTTCTCTAATCAATTTTCCAACATGGTATCAGAGTTAATATTAGTGTCATTGGTAGTTATAGTATCACTATGATTTGAATATCTGCAATATCCTTGATGGAAAAAATTATCTAAGGAAATATCAACGAAATGTTTGGATTGGATAAGGCCTAGAATAGGCCTGCCTTTGTCACCTTGTCTGCTAAAAATACATATTTAATCTAGGCATCAATATTCTCAGACCCAATACCTTGTGTTAATGATTCTATAGGTTTATTTTAGTAAGGTTCATAAGGATGTATATCCCTATGGTAAATTGAGTGGTAGAATAAATACCTATAATAAGGATTAGGCTGAAGTTCAATAAACTTCAGTAGTATCTAATAGATATCTGAAAAATATTGTAAGAGGCCTAAAGATTTGTGAGGCCTAGTCTTGTGGGTGCAATGTGATTTCAGGAACCTAAAGATAATCCTTTAGAACAACAACACGTAAGGATAATTGAAACACATAGTTAAGTCTTATTCTAATTTTACACATACTACAGTTACTCATCCAACCTCAGCCCGAAGGTACATATTGTTGTAAGTAGTATTATGAGGTCCAAAAATTGCAAAAGAACAATGGTATCTTCAGAAGTCCAAGTTTTTAGTAAGGTTAAAAGGAACCCCTGAGACAACCTTATAGTCATTTTTATAATCATCATCTTGTATCATTTAAATAAGGGCCAAGATCCCTTCATTGAAAGGTCAAAGGTTCAAATAAATAACAAAGTGTAGACTACATTGGATAAAATTCCAACACAATATTTTAGAGGTAGTTTAGGGTTTTTTGGAAAGGAAATATCAATAAAAATAAAAGTAGTCGTGAAGACCTAAACAAAGAGAAAAAATTATCTTTGTTCTTATGTTAAAAAACAAGATTATAAAGAGTGCAAAATATTGTGAAAGAAATTTTGAGGAGAACAACAAGTTTCTCATGATATGATGTATAAGCTTCATAAGTTTGAAATTGTGAGATAAGTACTAGACCTATTTCTAAATGGAGGCTTTTGTAGAAATATAGATATCAAGATTGAAATGACAATGGAAGTCACTTACTCAAATTCAAAGAGAAACCTTTTTCAGTTACCTTGAGAATAAGTCTTTGTCTAATAGAGAGAATTTTATTAGGATAATTGGAAGTCAAACTTTGGAGTTTTTCACTTTTGAAAACAATAGGAAGGTTGTAACAATAATGGAGGTGAAAATATGTTGGACTATGAGACCTAAAATAAGGCTTTGTAACATACTTCTAGTGATCGTGGAGGACTAAGGTATGTAGTCATTGTCTATAAGATACGCATAATTTTTTTTATGCATATAGGGTCTAACATGAATTGTATTAGTTTTTTGGGACATGCTTGGTTGCAAGTTTTATAGTCTTCATATTATTAAAGGTTGTTGGTATCTAGGATTTTGTAAACCCTAGTTGGTTCTTGGAAACCCTAGTCAAGAGAGAAACCCTAACCCAAACTATTTTTTCCCTTATAGAAGCTTTAGCTTTTGATTTCTAGGGTTTGTAGGTAGTCTAGGGTGTATGGAAAACCCTAGTGAGGGTGGAATGGGATGAAAATTTGAGTGAAACCCCTAGGGATGATTTTTCAAAGGGAAATATCAAAGAACTTAGGATTTGGATCTGAAAACCCTAGTAATTATCCCTCTAAGATACCATATAATTCCTAGATTAACAAAATTGATATCTTGCTCCTATATTTGCATATTTTTCTTGGTGTCACTTGTTAGTGAATATTACATGTACATAATAAAGGAATCAAAATTAGAAATATGGCCAAGAAAAGTAGTTAAAAATGAGCATAATTCTAATCAATACTAAATCCAAAGGAATCCATTATTCTTCACAAAAGATCAATATTTCATATCGTTTTCTTTCATTACATTATTGTTGACTTCCTCAGTATATCTAGTTTTATCATCACTTGATTACAACCTTTTTCTTTTATGATCACCCTAGAAGAGGATTTCAGGTATAATCCAAAGACTACTTGTCAAAAATAAAGTTTGTTGAATTTCCACGAACTTGGGTCTAGGTTAGAGTCTTAAATCTCAGATGCTACCAAACCAAGAATATCAACCATGAACTACTTTACATAGAGGAATATAAACAACAGTAAATCACAAATGTACAAAATATAGACAGCTTTTTACTTTTTCAACCCAACTTCGTTATTTTAACAACATATGATACAACAGTCTAGGGCTCTCTTACTAGGGATAATGACCCTCATACATCCACTAGTACAAGATACAAACAAGATACTCTGACCATATGGCTGTAGTGCAATCTCTTAGCCCTCTCGGTAGTACCTTGTACCTGCCCATTCCTTCGGCTCCAAATCTATAGCTCCCGCCTCTATCAATGATCCAAGTCCACATGGGCAATGAAACTGGGTTGTCCAATCTTCTCTCTATTTGTCCCTTCATCCATCAAGGACACAACACATTGATACTCTTGTTGAGTTGTTCACATCTCCACTTGTTAAAAACTCTCAATCTTCCCACTATTGCTCCTCAACGACTCAGGTACTTCAACCCACTATGGTCTTCCTACGCTGCAATGATGAAGACCAACATAGGGCACAAATCACTTCTACCTATCACTGTAACATGTACATCTCTCACAACGAACACAGGATAGGAGGACTACCCATCATCTGTTGTAGAATTCCTTATCCACACACAAGTCTCGGGCTCCACAATCCTACTCCTGCTTGATCAGATTCTTGATATCCAATAACTGCTAAGCTAGAAGTCACCTTTGTCCATCAAGGTGTTGCACTTTGGCTCCAACATGGACACTGTCATGATCTTCTTTAGTAGACAATAAGTGCCCAATCTCGTCCACACTTGGTCCTCTCTCACGCTTCCCTCCAACAGTCCACGAGAGGCCAATTCCATTTTGTAGAATCTACTCCTAGTTAGGGCATCCCCACACCTGAGAGACCCTTACACATGGCTGCCCACTGACTCCACCAATCTGCCCTTCACTATGCAGTAGAGGAGCTATTGTGAAACTCTAGGCACCTCAATGTGTCATTGTCTAGGACACCATCAAAACAACATACACGGGTCCATATGCAACATACCTTTTTGTTGTCCTCTTGCCTCTCTATCTAATGTACTTGTTGTCATCTTGGCTACTTGGTAGACCTCCCAAAAATTCATGTGGGTTCCTCCAAACACCTCCTAAGGCCTCTTGAAGTTTCCCATCAACTGATCCATGCAATAGTCAACACTTTGACCCAAAAACTACACTGTTGGTTCTGCACCTAGGAAGATCAATCACCTCCTTGGAAGATCATCCTCATGGCACCAAGAGGCTGCAGCAATCACGATCCAATCTAGTCACACACTTGACCCAATACACCTCTCCAAAACAATGTTGTCCTCTTGTTGCACCTACTGTCACTGCATCACTAGTTAGGAAATCACCCTTCAGCCCTTATCCACCACGCAGTCAGCAAAGCAAGGCTCCTAAGGATGCGGTCCTCCAAGGGAAGGTGTCTCCACTCCTACATTGCTTCTATATGCCTTGTTTAAACCCAAACACAACCCTACAACAGTTATGTTTTCTCACTAATCCATGCATCCCTACTGCCCAGCAAATCGACCCTCAAATCAACTAACTTTGGACTATTTTTATCCACAAAATAGTTCCTCAACCCAACCTGCATACCCTACAGCAGTTCAGCCTCCAATATAGGCTCTCCACGTTGTCTAGACAAGATTCCCTATGTTGATCTTAGCCTCTCCTTACTGCGGCCTTGACTTCCTAGCTTTACCGCACTAGAAAGCACTTGAACATCCCTCAAACGGATCTGTCTTACACTTAAAAAAATCTTGCACTGAGTCCACATCCCCTACCACAATTCAGCCTTCAACCACAGGCTTCTCCCACACTATCTAGGAAGATTTCTCCATGTTGTCCCAAGTCTTCTCTAGTTGTAGCTAGGTCTCTCAGAATTTCAGAGCTCCTTTGAGATGTTTTCCCACACAATGGATGATAAAATCACAAGTAATCACCCTCTATTTATAGCCTAAATGAGGGGCTTCATGAATTATGAAGAGACACATCTATTGGGATTACTTACACCAAGCCTACATGACTTAGAAACTAATAATTACCTTGTCAACTTCAAAAATTCATTTCTCTCTTACGGAAAATCGAATTTAGATGATTCTCATTGTGCTGGAATCGTATCACCGAGCACTATCATCCTCATATATCACATGCCATACCTAGTCCATCATGGTTTTTTCCCAAATCACGATGGGTGCAAAACCCCAAGCTTGGTTCTCAATCCCACAAGCCCATTTGTGGGACTTTGACCTCCAACCCTTGAAATCTAGGGCTTGGAGTAGCTCCCAATCTCCACAAAAATCAACAAAGTCACAGTTGAAGCTAGACTCACAGGAAGCCTAGAAGAGAGATTTGAATCTTGAAAGAATTTTTAAGTCAAAACACCTCCCCTATCTTGAAAAGTAAGTAAAAGCAAAAACATGTACAATCAATTAATAAATTATCATTGTGTATGAAGTATATTAGGATCCTTTCAATTTCATTAAATTCAAAAGACTATGAAAATGTTAGGATATGAAGATGGCACATTTTACATGATAGGAATATAAGCTTTTACATTGTTAAATATTTTTGGTATCCTTCTCAGAACTTGAATTAGAAAACCCCTCGCATAAGAAAAATATGAAACCATAACTATTTTCCCTCTTATAAAACCCTATCTCTTGATCTCTTAGGGTTTATAGATATAATCTAGGGTATATGGTAAAACCCTACCATGGCTTGAATTTAGTAAACCCTAGGGCTTGAAAGTCAAAATCCCTAGGTCTGATGTTTCCTCCAAAAGTAAAAAAACCCTATTTAGGGTCAGGTCATGGAATATCTAGGGTTTGTAACTAAAACCTTGGTAGTATCCTTTGAAAACCCTAGACTAACAAAATTAACATCATGCTCTTGTACATGTATATTTTGTGTGTTTGTACTTGTTGATACAAATTGCAGGTACATGAATTTATGTAAAGGATGTAAATACGAAAGTAAATATCATACTTAAGAAAGACTGCATGATGGGCATGATGGAAAGAGGGAGCTATAGTAACATTGTTGATACAAATGATGAAAAGAGGAGTTGTTATGATGATATTAATTATTCCACATTGATGATTGAATATGAAGTTGTACCTTATTGTTACTTGAAGATGGAACGTACAAAGAAAGAATAACCTCGTATAAAGGTTTGATTTTTTCGATTACCTTAGGATGAATAGCTCGAATGATGGTACTTAGGTTTGGTATCTTGTTAGTTATCCTAGACGATACCTAGATGTTTGTTAGGGTGGATATCATGGTCTAGATGATACCTAGATCCCAATTAGGGTTGGTATCTTGACCTAGATGATATTCAGATCCCTGTTAGGGTTGTTACCTGTTATACAACAATTTGTCATCATCCCTGCAATCCCCTGTCCCGCACATTGGAGGGCTTATTCTGTGACCTGTGAATAGTGACATGACGTGAAACCACTTTCATGGCATCCCCCTGAAAAAGGACATTCATTCCCCTGAAGACAATTCCTCGTGAAAAACCCTAAAAATAGCCTTTTTGGCCTTGGCGCGACTAGTCAGTGTTATACCCGCGCCAATTGGGGAAATCCTCCAAAGAGGGTGTGCCAGCTGGCGCACTGTGTCAGTGTTGTACCCGCGCCATGCTTATTAAGGAGTGTTTTTTAAAAATAAATGGTGGAAGATTGACTCCAACCAATTCCTAAACTGGTCTCTAAATTGAGTTGGGAGGTTTAGCTCCGGATCTCCATGTAGAGGAAGTGGTTTTCCACCTCTCATGGAAGCTTCCTTGAGGATAGGGCCAATCCCATGATTGTAGGGATCCCAACTCCCCTTCCACCATCTATATAAGCTTTTCATTTTCCTTTGCAAGATAGTCTCTAAGAGCCTTCATAGCCTAAAGAATGCTGCAAGAGCCTTGATAGTCCTCATAGAGCCAAATCAGTAGCAAGGAGATTATTGTCAAGACAACCGAAGAGAGAGGCTTGTCCCATTCCCGACGAGCTTTACTGAGACGTATTCCACTGTCGACCTGTCGAAGGAAGATTCAACGTCAGAGCCAGGTTGTATCTTTCTTTGTATTAATTAATGATAAGCGACTTTGGTTATGGTTCCACTCGTATTGTTCATACATTGTGATCATGAGTTGTATCTTCTCTGGCTGATACATAACTGCATATATTGGGTTTACGCTTGTATGTTCGTTGTATTTCTTGTGTGTGCAGGTGTTCGATCACGACAAGTGGGAGAATTGTGATCTGTTGGAGCAAGGAAACAAGAGCGCTATCTTCTCTATGAACAACAACGTTGGACTTAAGGTAGGCCTTTTTCGCAATTTGGTCTATTACAATTAGGAATTTGCGCCTTAGTGTGGTACGATTGTTGCTAGATCTGATCTGGGCTAGTAGGGATCGCCTCTGTTCGCAGAGGGGATTTACCTCTCCAAAAAATTGGCAACTCCACTGGGGAGATGTTGATTTGGAGTATTTTCTTGTCTTTTCGGTCGATTCTTGACTTTTCTTGCTTGATCAGCTCTTTTGGCTGGCTCTTTTCGTGTGTTTGGCTTTTGTTTAGCTTCACCATCACTGGTCTGTTTCTTAGATTGCTCTTTTTTTTTTTTTTAGTAAACTCGACTGGCGCGCTTATTAGCCTAACAGTCACACCCATTGGTTCATGTTGCCAGTGTATTACTCGCGCCAATCCTGTTCTGGCGCTAGATTAAGCCTTACAGTCGCGCCAATGCTGTAAGGTGCTAGGGTTTCCTCTGTTTTGAGCTTTCTGGGCTTGATCTGTGATTTTGGTTTCATTTTTATGATTGTCTGAGTGTTCTGGAGCCTTGTTTGACTGACTGTGGCCTTCATCCTTTGGTTTTTTGCCCTCTTCTATCAATTTTTCATTCTAGCCCCAGGGCATCTAGGTGCTATAGTGTGTCGAGCCTCCCGTAGGGATTTTTGGTTTCTGTCTGTTCAATCAACTTTGTGATTGCTTCTCTACATTCGTTTGGTGTTTGTCTATCGTTTTGTTGCATTGTTTGAGTGATTGGTTTCTTCCTCATTCGAATTCCGCCTTCTCTCGTTTTGGGCCTAGATTACATGGTTCATTTGAGTCTTTGGAATTCTCTAGGTTTTGAGGGATTTTTTTGTCAATTTGAGCTATGATTGTGTGCTTGCATTGAGTGAAATTTGATTTTTTTTACTCCTTTGCTATTGCTTCTCGAATTTCTTGTTTCATTAGTTTTCATTTTGTTTAGTGCACTTTGCTCTTAAACATTGAAAATACAAAAAAAATTTCTTTTGCTCTTGATTAGTTAATGCAAATTGAATCTTTTCTGTGTTATTAGTGATTAGTAACTCTGAAAAAAAAGCTTTTAGTTTCCATTAGCTGCATTAGAGACGTCACTGGTTGTTTTCTGGTCGTTTTGTTATTGTGTGAAAAGCTCCTAACTATCTCGTAATTAGCTTTCATCAAATGAAATGATATACTGTGGCATGTAGTGTGCATTTAGGAGATATTGAGACATAACAATCGCTAGGGCCTAAAAATTGAAACATAATTGAAGATTAACATTAAAATTTATTCAATTTACCTTAAGGCAGCATTGGAACATTAACGAAATATTTAGAGGTCTAGGCTAGTGACGTGTTCCAGTGTCGTTAAACCTAGTAGCTGTCGTTCGCCTCTTGGCTTTAGACAGCACTAGTACGGACTTGTGCTCCTCGTACCATCGCGTATATAACGGGAGACCCCACTAGGTTGCTATCCTTTATCCATAGGAAGCCGAGTCTGCCACCCTATACTTGTGATACACTAGACACAACATTCGGGGAGATTGCCTGCACGTATGTTAAGTCCTTGGTTGATTTCTCTTTCATTTTTTTTTAACCAAGGTGTATATTGCAGTTCATGGATATCTGGTACACCCTTTTGCCTAGAGTTCCAGTGTAGTCATTTCGATATTTTCTGACTCATTAAATTTGAAAAGATCATCAAGCTCTTGTCCTTTCACACTTGTTTCCAATCTGAAAGAGATAGAGTCACCTTTTGCCTATTTCTTGACTCTTAAAAGATGAAACAATAGAGTTTTGTTTCAATTTTTTAAAAATTAACTTCCCATGAAATATTCCCGGTTAAAGTTAGTTTCCTTAGGGTGTTGTGTTGAGTTGTTTCTAATGGAAACTTTTCCGGAGTTCACCAACCAAGGAATCCCCTCCGATGGGAATCCTGGTCATTTTTCTCCTTTCGGGAATGTTGGTGCTCCTTATATGGCAACGTTGTCACTTCATGGGTTAACTGTTGGATTGCCTGTTTGGTTGTTTTCAACCTTTGTGATCCCGAATGTCTCGGCTACTGGTCAATCAGTTCCTCCGCCTGAACAACATCATGTTGATTCCAAGGTGGGCCTCTCTCCTTCTTCGCCTGTTTCTGCGTCCTCCTCTTCTACTTTGCCTAGTGAAATTCTGGATTCGAGTAACCAGGTGGCTAAGAAGATGAAGAAGAAGACAAAGAAGGAGAAGTCTGACAAGAGAGAGGCTAAGGCTGTAGCTACTGCTTCTGAAACATCTCCTCTTGATAAACCTTCCAACCCTCTGCGGAAAGTTAAGTTTCCTTGCATGATATGCCAGGGAAACCATCTTCTTCGAGATTGCCTTGGCATTCCCAAGGTGCTCAAAGCATGTTCCAATGTTCGTCCGTCGTTTGCCTTGGCTTCTGGGGTCAAGTTGGGGGCACATCTTCAGCTACTGCTGGTAAGGCTCCTAAGAAGCAGGGTAAGATTACCAATCCCTATAAGTTGTGTGAAGGGCACCATGCCATTCACCTTTATCCATATATGGATGAAGCCAAGAGAGTTTTGGAAAACTCAACTGTTTCTACATCATGCTTCCCGGTTGGTTACAAACAACTTTCTTTGAGTCCTCCACCAGCTAATCCAACGATCGGTCAAGACTCATCCTTGGTCGATCCCGCTCCCTTGGAAATTCAAATTAAGGAATCCATTCCCGACCAACCATTGGTTGTGGGATCGGTTGAGCTGGCCCTGTCTATGGTGCACCAGGTATTTTCTGTGGAGAGCGAGCCTCACACCCCTCAGGTTCTTCTTGTTTCTTCAGATTCCTAGAATTTGGAGAAATATTCTCTTGTCCCCATACCTCAAGAAGTTGTTCCTCTGCCTCCCGTGATAGAGGTCCCAGAGGATTCCCCTCCCACCTTCGAGATGGAGGTCGTGGAGGATACTCCTTCTTCTTCCGTAACACCAGGGGAAGACCATCTTGGTTCGATGGTGGCCCCTCCAA
The DNA here is from genome assembly GCA_034641835.2 of Pinus albicaulis. Lineage (NCBI taxonomy): Eukaryota > Viridiplantae > Streptophyta > Pinopsida > Pinales > Pinaceae > Pinus > Pinus albicaulis. The sequence goes on from CM076578.1 coordinate 1,075,205,289, forward strand.
GTAGTTTGGTCGCTTCCTTTTATTGGAATCGATTTGCAAGATACCGCCTTCCGTCTTATGTGCCTTTTGAGATAACGGTACAGACCTCTGGTCTGGTCGTACCCAGCACCATTATAGATGAAGGCGCGTCTGTTAGTATTTTATCCTCAACTACTTGGCAAGCTTTCGGTTTTCTACCACTTGTGCTTGTTACGCAGAATCTGTTGGCATTTAACAGAAGGAATAGTCAATCCTTAGGGATCCTTCCAAGGTTACCTGTTACTTTGGGGGGTAAAACCATCCATATGGACGTGATGGTTGTTCCAGGCCCTTTGGATTTAAATCTACTCTTGGGGTGCTCTTGGGGCGCGATTACACCTATGCCATGGGAGCACTTGTCTCCTCCCTTTTTCGTGTGGTCTGTTTTCGACATGAAGGACGGATCGTGACCATTGATCAGCTTTCGTTCTTTGGTCTTGATGTGGCAGCTGGCTCGCCATCATCCCTTCCTGGTTTTTATCCACCCGTTGTATCTGCCCCACCGTAGGTCAACTATGTGGCTACCTACCCCATGCCTGTACTCAGTGATAGTGCCGTTGTGCATCAAGTGCTGGGGGCATTGGGTCCTGACTTCCAGGATGTTTTCCTTCCATCGGGAGTGGAAATCTTGGAATCGATGACTTCTTGTTCATTATGATGAGTTCAGTCAGAGCATGGTTCTTTTCCTATGTCAAGCTCCTTAAAAAATGAACTGGCTCTGGTCAGAGCAGAGTTCGTTTTCTTGTGTCAAGCTCCTTAAAAAATGAAACAAGGTCTGTCGGAGCAGAGTTCGTTTCCTTGTGTCAAGCTCCTTAAAAAATGAAACAAGGTCTGTTGGAGCAGAGTTCCTTGTGTTGTGTAAAGCTCCTTAAAAAATTAAATAAGGTATGTTGGAGCATAGTTCCTTGTGTTGTGTCAAGCTCCTTAAAAAATGAAACAAGGTTGTCGGAGCAGAGTTCATTTCCTTATGTCAAGCTCCTTAAAAAATGAAACAAGGTCTGTTGGAGCAGAGTTCCTTGTGTTGTGTCAAGCTCCTTAAAAAATGAAACAAGTTTGTCGGAGCAGAGTTCCTTGTCATGTGCCAAGCTCCTTAAACCATGAAACAAGGTGTCTCGAGGATAGTTCTTTTAATGTGTCAACCTCGTTAAAATAATGAAACACGTTCTTGTTCAATTCGAATCTTTGATTAGATCTCGTAAAGTCCTAGTCGAGTCTTTCTTAGATCTCGTAATTTGAACCTTCACTCCCTCCATCTATTTACTCAGGTGCATGGACTGAAGCTTGGGGGGCATGTACCTCGAATTGAGTCACCATGTTGGGGGCATGCTTACTTTTTCAAGCATAGTTTGTTTTCGTTTCAAGCTTGTTTAAAAATGAAACCGGTTTCAAGCATAGTTTATCTTTGTTTCAAGCTTGTGTAAAAATGAAACCAACTTCAAGCAGAGTTTTCCTGATTTCAAGCTTGTGTAAAAATGAAACCATTCCCATTTTACCTCTTGTGATTGCCATTTTATCAGCTTGTTTTGCCAGATGAGCCTTGGTTTTCTCACTCCATCGTCACTATCTGCTTGGCCGAACATATGCCTTCACTTGGTTTTTTTACCCGTTCCTGAGGAACTGCTGCAATGAGTGGTCTTGTTAGCCAGCCTCTTAACCTTTACTTGTTCTGAGAAGTTCCACCATTACCGGAACCAGTTGCTACCCTTAATACCACTCATTCCTTCAGGAGGAGTCATATTTCAGCTCTTTTCTGACTCTCTAAACATGAAAGGATTGCCGAGTCCCTTGTCGTTTTGATCTCATTAAAGTGGCTGCGAAACGACATCTACCCAGTATATGTTTACCCATTTTTCGGGCTAGGATAGATTATTTACGAAAAATGAATACCCTAGCCTGTCGTGACTAGGAGGTTTTCTCAGACATAGTTTTCTACTTTTTCAGATCTGAGAAACTATTTACGAAAAGGGATCGTTGGAGTTTACTTTTCTGCTGTCTTTTCAAACTCTCTAAACATGAAAATATGTTGAGTTCTCCCTTTGTCAGACTCGTTAAAACTTGATGACATCAGATTCAGTCGTAATGACGATATTCGAGTTCCTCCTTCCTAGGGATCATTAAATGTACTAGGATGGATTCGTCCGAAGGACGAACTTATATTACAAGAATATGCTATCCCCTTCAAGATTGTCTTCAAAAATAATTGGGGTACTCACCAGAAATGGTGGGGAAAATGGAACCAGTATCATCTTCGTGTCGGTAGTATGTCGCTCTTGAACATGGCACTTGTCTGCATTTGTGTCGGGTTGGGGACATCTCACCTCATTATCTATTTACCTCCATGGTTTTGGGTAATCCCTTTTGACCTCTCATCTACTCTTTGCCTCGTCATCATGACCCCTGATCTTTTGATGTCAAATACTGCCAAATCCACTGTCGTGCCGCCGATATGTTCAAGAGAAGTTGGCCTCTGCAAAGTTTCAACTTTCTTCTGATTCTCATCTGATCCTGATTCACAACATTATTTTCCTCTGTCTCGCATCGATGATGTGGGAAACACTATGGCCCACCTTCGATCAAGATCACTTCCTGTCGACTTTAGCTCATTATCCGGGAAGCTGATCTAGAGACTCCCTTCTGGTACCTTAGAGCATGCATGCCCCAATGGTAGGTTCTTCACGTTTGACGTGAGGTTTTCATCATTTGCCTCTGATCGAGTGATTCTATGGGTGTTCGACGCCATCTCACTGATTCACATGCCGTAGATTGTACCTATAGTACCTTGATGGCCATTGTCATTATTGGTGGTACCTCTCGCATCTGTTAATAGCTTTCATCATTGGCTGGTAATCAGGCGATGTTCTTACATGTTCAACTTCAGCTCACTTATTCGCATGCTTGAAATTGTACTTTGTTCGGGTCGAGATGGAGCGCAAGACCTTGGATTTTTCTTGTTAGAATCCAGGCTGCGATTTTGTGGATTATTATGATTGGTTGCATGACTCATTCATTGGATGGCTGCGACCATACCTGAGTCTATTTATCGATCCCCACTGGATGGCTACGTCCATACCTTGGATCTGGATTATAGTATACTCTGTTATGGATAGCTATGCCCATATCACATACATCATGTATTTGAGACATCAGTTGTATTTGTCTACGTAGGTTTTCCGATGGCAGTGTTTTCAGTTGGACACGTTCTCGTAAAGAATTTCACCCGTCTCTCTCTCTCGGGCCTCATGCTTTAGGGAGCATCTGTTACAGAGCAATTTGTCACCGTCCCTACAATCCCCCGTCCCGCACATTGGAGGGCTTATTTTGTGACCTGTGAGTAGTGACATGACCTGAAACCACTTTCATGGCATCCCCTTGAACAAGGACATTCATTCCCCTGAAGACAATTCCTTGTGAAAAACCCTAAAAATAGCCTTTTTGGCCTTGGCACGACTAGTTAGTGTTATACCCGCGCCAATGGGGGAAATCCTCCAAAGAGGGCGTGCCAGCTGGCGCACTGTCTCAGTGTTGTACCCGTGCCAGGCTTATTAAGGATTTTTTTTTTTAAATAAATGGCAGAAGATTGACTCCAACCAATTCCTGAACTGGTCTCTAAATTAATTTGGGAGGTTTGGCTCCAGATCTCCATGTAGAGGAAGTGGTTTTCCACCTCTCATGGAAGCTTCCTTGAGGATAGGTCCAATCCCATGATTGTAGGGATCCCAACTCCCCTTCCACCATCTATATAAGCTTGCCATTTTCTTTTTCAAGCTAGTCTCCAAGAGCCTTCATAGCCTAAAGAATGCTGCAAGAGCCTTGATAGTCCTCATAGAGCCAAATCAGTAGCAAGGAGATTATTTTCAAGAAAACCGAAGAGAGAGGCTTGTCCCATTCCCAACGAGCTTTACCGAGACGTATTCCACTGTCGACCCGCCAAAGGAAGATTCAGCATCAGAGCCAGGTTGTATCTTTCTTTGTATTAATTAATGATAAACGACTTTGGTTATAGTTCCACTCATATTGTTCATACATTGTGATCATGAGTTGTATCTTCTCTGACTGATACATAATTGCATATATTGGGTTTACACTTGTATTTTCGTTGTATTTCTTGTGTGTGCAGGTGTTCGATCATGACAAGTGGGAGAATTGTGATATGCTAGAGCAAGGAAACGGGAGCGCTATCTTCTCTACGAACAACATCGTTGGACTTAAGGTAGGCCTTCTTCACAATTTGGTCTATTGCAATTAGGAATTTGTGCCTTAGCATGGTAAGATTGTTGCTAGACCCGATCTGGGCTAGTAGGGATCGCCTCTGTCTGCAGAGGGGATTTACCTCTCCAACAGTACCTTAGCAGGTAGCCTAGATGATACCTAAACCAATGTTCATATATTGGCAAGTAGCCTAGATGACACATGGATCCTTATTGATTTGAGGTCTTGGCAAGTATCCTAAATGACATATGGATCCTTGTGTATGTCTGTGTCTTGAAAGGTAGCCTAGATGACACTTGGATCCTTGTTGATTTGGTATCTTGGCAGGTAGCCTAGATGATACCTAGAATCATGTTAGGGTTGGTGTCTTTAAAGGTATTCTAAATGACAGTTGGTGTCTTGGTAGGTATCCTAAATGACACCTAGATCCCTGTTGGGATGGTACCTTGGTAGGTAGCTTAGATGGTACCTAGATGAGTTGATACCTTAAAAGTTACTCTAGATGGTATGTATATCCCTAACATTGTACATGTTGTTTATATTCTTCTTATAAGAAATTTTCAAAGTGAATATTGTCCTTGTATCATTATGAATATCTCCCTAGTTAAGAGGGAGTGTTGGAAAAGTAACTAGGTTCGGTCTTCATAATTATTTGTGTAGTTGTATCCATTGGCATTCTTATATTTTTCAAAAGGAAGAAAAAGAAATGCATTGTAAAAGAAAATTTATTTTATCAAGCATGGGTTTGATGCCTATGTCATTTGGTTAATAGGTCAAGCATTCATTGTATGCTAGATCTTTGTCTTGAGTCATGATCATTATAATTATGTAAAAGACCCATTTGGCCTTTTATATCAAGAAAATAAAATTTATTGAAGTGTCCAGGTGAGCTCCCAAGAACAAGTCGGCCAACCAGTGGAATTCACCCTAGAGTGGGTTTGAAAACCCACTTAAAATGCTATATATTAAGAAATATTCCATCCTCCTTAGAGAGATATATTTGTGCATTACTTGAAAGAGATGATCTACGGTTTGGAGAAGCATGCAAAGGTCATTAAAAGGCGAGATGAGCCTTGAAAGGAAGATGCTTTTAATTCATTAAAGATCTGATGTGAAGTCTTATGAATATGTGAGGTTGCTAGACTCTGGTAAGGTTTCCATGGGAAAAAACTTGCATAAGTGAAGTACAAATAACAGAAGTGAAGAAGACACATTTTGGTTGGTTGGTTGACTTGTATCTCGATGAGAGCTAGAGGTCTTGTGTTGGGTCTTGGAAATCTCCTTTGAAGTTAATAAGAAGAGAAGTTTTGATGCGTTTTCCCCTTGAAGGGTTTTTCTTCGTGGCGTGGAGCCTATATCTTGCGTTCATGTGATCTTTATTCCTTTTTGGCATTTATTTAATAATGAAAACATAATCATAATCAAGAAGGAAAACATCATATCAAAAGTAAATGTCACGTAAGGAAAACATTAAATCAATAATATTGATCAAATATGTTTTCCAACATGTAGGACACTGGTATTTTTGATTTTACACTCCAATACTAGTAGCACTATTGCCAACTGTTAGTTTATAATTACTTTTATTAGTATCTTTAATATTTGTCGTACTTTCTTTTTGAAAAATATGGATTCATGATAACTTTTAGATAATATAAAATGAAAAACATGTTCATATATTACTAGTATAGTTTTCCGAATTATAGACCAAAAATTATTAATATATAACTTTTATCTAATTTAATATAAAATTACAAACTAAATTAAAAATTAATATTACAAAAAAAAAATCTAAAATCCCTTTCATATATAATATTCTCAAAATAAACTTAACTTAGAGAAAAAACATAAATTTTGATACCAATTATTATTTGATTTTTCATATTTTAAATTCTCAGGTTTCCCACCATGATAAATTTACTTGCCATGACATATTTACTATAACAGTTTATAATTTGTTATGAAAATATAAAAGAAAAAAATTAGAAAGAAAGAAACGTTTTTATCAAAAGTAAATGGTGATTAACAAGTGTAAAATTGTAATTTGCGGCTCATAAGTTAAGAGTTAGTTTATTTCAACACCAATTGGTGTTTCTGATAAGTTTTTTTTTAGCAAGAAAAATACTTCTAGTATATATAATGTACCGTGGCAAAAACTTCTGGAAATAAAAATACATGCCATGTAGTTTCAGTTACATTCATCTGTTTAGTGTAATATCAAAATACCACTTCTTGATCCAATATAAAAAAAAAACCTAAACATTTTAAACTGTGATGGCTCTCTCATTTGTACATCCAAAAAGGTATAAAAAAGACAACTAGAATACAAAATTTTAAGTTATTGTCTCTTCATAGCATATTAAGCTAATTCATCCACATTCATTTGATCTTGTTTTGTTCTTTTCATAAAAAGAAAAACATCCTTTCAGCTGAAATTTACCTTACCAATAGCTCCAGGTCCATCTGAATTGAATAATTCATAGTGCATCTCCCCAAATCTACTGTTCAGTCCTCTCTTTGATAATCTGTCTGCTTCATTATTATTTTCTCTATATATATGGCTGAAAGTAATAGATGTAAAAATTTTCTTAATAGCATGAATCCTTTCCAGCTAATGGGCGAGATGTCCCAGATTTAAATGTGTTCCCTTATTCATATGATCTATAATGACTTTTGCATCTCCAAACACCCATAGCTCCTCCAGATATAATTGATTTACAAACTATAACATGCCCCACAAAGCTATGGGTTAAGCCCTCATGTTAGTACCTCTTCCCCCATTCCAATATATTTTATAATGACAACCTGGGGATATCATTAGCCAGGCGCCGCACCCACAAGCATGATTTTGCGAAGCTCCATCGAAGAAGCCAGTCAGACAGTGAATTTCAAATGGCCGCAATCTCATTGAGGCATCACATGGTGGTTTCTGCTTCAACTTCATAATATCTAGTCAACTAAAAATATTAACACTAATACTATGAGGAGAACATGGTTTTCCTTAAAATATCAACCTGTTCCTACAACACCAAATATGCCAATGGATTAAAAAGGGAATAGCGCAAAAGTCTTTCCCCCTTCGGAACCACCATCTGATACTATCTTCTATAGTGATATATTGTGGATTGGTTGCTTCAGTAATAAACAAAGACTATTAATCACCTCCAGAGCAAAAGAGCAGTTGTAGAAAAGATGTGAGTTGTATTCATCCTGATCCTTGCATAAAGCACAAATTCCAGGGCCCTTCCACCCTTTTCGTTGTAGAGTTTTCCATGTCAAATTTTTGTTTTTCCATATGAGCCAAATTAGTATAATAATTTTGATCAACACCTTGACTTTCCACATCAGTTTGAACCAACAGTCTAGTTCATATCCCAGTACTCTGTCCATCAATAATTTATAAGCCTCCTTTGTGCTTATATGCTGCTCCATTTCTGTTCCTTCCCACGTAATCCTATCTCCACCGTCACCCTTTCACCACCCCAATTGTTTTAGGGAGGTAATATAGTTCACCCACTCTATCTTTTTTTTATCCTCCAGGCCCATCTCCTCATATGTTCTCCACCTTGGACAACCGTCATCCCATTCCTTTATTAACTGACACATATAGAAGTAGCTTCTGTGATTAATTGGTCTATAGTCTCTCTACTACTATTTGTGATCTGTGCAAGGCCCAGAATTTTCTGACTTCCAATATGAATCTTATTCCCATTTTCAAAATACCATTTAATGTTCTTTATAAATAATGGCCAGCAATTGTTAAATCCTTTCCATATATTTGATCTACTCTTTACTTCCTTCAACCCAAAAGTAAGGATATCCTCCATGTTCTTTTGTTCAAGGTATTTTTGACTAATTATCTCCTTCCATAGTCCATTATTGGTCAAACACCTCCATATATATTTAAAAATGAGCGATAAGCCAAATGTTTTTAGTTCCAGAATACCCCATCCCCCCTTCTCCTTTGGCTTAGTAATACAGTCCAACCGTGCCAGATGTATAGTTCTCCTCTCCTTTCCCCCGTTCCAAATGAATATGACAATAACCTTTTTGATCTCAATCATCGTCATATTTTGGATTTGATAGAGATGAGCCCAATATATAGTGTATTGTTGCAATACTGCCTGAGTCAATATAAGTCTTTCCCCCTTGATAAAAATCTATTTGACCAAATAAAGATATTATTCTAGAATTTTATTACAATCCACTTCCAATCATCCCCGGTATACCTTTTCAGTCTCATCTGAAAACCCAAATTTGTCAGACCCTCACTTAGTGGTGCAATGTTGAAATTAAAAAATGCCCCCAAATCTTTAAATTCCTCAATATCACCCTCCACATAGTATATGCAAGATTTTCCAATGCTTATCAACATCCCCATAGCTTTTCTAAAACCATTTAAGATAGTTTTTAACTCCTCCCAGCTACTTCTCTTCATTGACCCGAAGATCAAGACATCATCAACGAAAAGGCTATGAGTAACTTCCTTTCTCCTATAGACTTCGACCCCTTTAAAATTTCCCAGCTTCGATGTGCGCTTGATCTTCATACTTAGAGCATCCATAACCAATATAAATAGTAGAGGAGACAGAGAAAATCCCTGCCTCAAGCCCCTCCGAGAGTGGAAAAAACTAGTTTTTGTTCCATTTATTAAAACCGCCATAGATGTGTGAGTAATTCACCCGATGATCCATGCCACCACTTCCCTGTCAAGGCCTATTTTAAATAGAACTAGTCTTAAAAAGGTCCAGTCCACTCTATCATAAGCCTTGTTTAAATCAATTTTCATAACCGCCACATTCATCTTCTTCGTCTGCATTGAATGGATTACTTCTTGGGTGATTGCCACAACGTCATGTATACTTCTGTCCTTGAGAAAACCTGACTATTCTAGCATGCTGTGCTTCGAAAATACCCCTTTCAAATGCTCCGCAATAATATTTGAATTTATCTTATATAAAGTATCGCATAAGGATATAGGTCGAAAGTCATCAAAAGAAGTATTACCTTTCCTCTTTGGAATTAAAGCAAGAAAGGTTGAGTTGATTGCACCATGAATTCTCCCTGACAACCTAACCTCTTCCACCATCTCAGTAATCTCATGAATAAATTCCTCAAAAAAATGGAGGAAAAAGTCCGGAGTCCATCCATTTGGACCCAGGCTCTTGTCCACCACAAAGGATTTAAGCACATTCTTAATCTCCTCTGGACTCACTTTTTTTTTCATATTTGACAAATCTTCCTCCCTGAACATTACCGAATAATCCTCCATGTAATTCATCTGCAGTACAATGTCAACATCATCCTATTTTTTATATAAATTTCTGAAGAAATCTACCACCACCCTTTTAATTTCTTCCTTTGTGTAGATAGACTCACCATTTCCATCAATATTCCATATTGCATTGATACTCCTTCTACCCATTGCAAATTTGTGGAAAAAATTTGTATTTTTATCACCACACTATGACCATGTGGCCCTACTCTTCAATCTCCATAATTTCTCGTCTGCTAGCAGATGTTGTATGTATTCATCTTCTAATGTCTTTAATTTTTCCATAAATTCAAAGATTTCTTTCCCTCCTTCACATCTTGCAATATCCTAGATCTTTGCATCCTTATAGCCCTTATCCTATCTTTCATCCTTAATTTCTGCCCTTTTCCAATTTTCTCACTACAGACTTCAATCTCCTAAAGGTTTGACATAAGTATGTCATTGCCGAGATACCCTCCACCCTCTTATGGTATTTCATATAATCCTTAATCAATGCATTAAAAGAGTCCAATTCTATCCAGGTTCTATTAAATTTGAAGGGATTTCTGACTTTTCTTTCTTCAAACTCCCAGTTAATAGATATCAGCCTATGATATGACAGAGTTAAGTCCTCCACTTTAGCTTTCGCTTTCTCCATATGCGATCTTAGATCACTATTAATAACAATTCTATCGATTTTTTTTCCAATGAACTCACTGCCTTTCCTACCATTTAGCCACATCGGGCAATTTTCAATGAATGGATGATCCCATAGCCCAACATTCATAAAAATCCTCTTAATCATCACCGTCAGCGGGTCCATTCTGCCCTTCTACCCCCAAATTTCATTATCATGTAGAGTGCAATTGAAATCCCCTGTAATAAGAAGGTTTTGTAGAAGGAGAAGGCCACTGTCCTCCATCTTCTTCCAGAAAACTGCTCTATTCGCATATGGACCATAGACATTAAGCGAGTGAATTCTTTTTGGAAAACCACAAAAATAACCAGTCAGAAGGATGCCACCAAAGAAGTTGAAAGCCTTCAAGGATGCCCATCTGGGATCCCATAAAGCCACGAGCCCTCCAGAGCGTCCCTTGGCATCCATAGCTACCAAATTCCAATCTGGTTTCAAAGCACGGAAATATGCAATAGTAATATCAACAGTATTCATAGATTCTTGAATAAAAATAATAGAAGGATTACAAAAAAGTAAAAAAATTTGACAGACAAGAACTTGTCTCTTCCCCCCAATCCCCGCAAGTTTAGGGAAACAAGCTTCATAATGCATCCTCCGTCTTAGGTTCTAATGCTCTAAGGACCCGACCTATAGCTAAAGAGACAGGAACGTCCCTAAATTTACCATCCGGAGTAGAATCCCGAATAGTTGCAATATTTTCTAACTTTTTCTTCCTGTTTGGTCTCTCACTTCCTTGTCTCGTGGTCACATTCGACCTCGAAGATGGACTTATAACTAGTTTAGGAGACATAGGTCTTCATGTGTCCACCGTCAAAGGATTCAACGTATTATCATGATCCAACAACAGTAATTCAAGATCACTCCCTATGGAGTTGGTGTTTCTGATAAGTTAATGTTTGGTCCCACCCAAATATAAGTTCAGTCAACATTAATGCATTCAATTTTATAATTTGGTTAAAATTCATGCAATAATGGATTCTTTAGTCCATGGTACGTCACATTTTCCACAAAATGTACATAAATTTGATAACCATTCACAAAGCCTTGAAAGCTAGCACACATAATTTCATTGGAAGGTTTGAAATTGAATATTATTGTGTTTTCCAAAAAATGTAGATGAATTTGATGATGTTCACAAAAATTTGAACGTACATAAAGGTAATGTGGCTGGAGCGTTCTTCCAATCAAAGTTGAAACCACAAAATTTAGGGGAGGGACGCCATTACTTGGGCACCCTCCATTCCACGTAGGCAAACCAGGTGGCCAACACATGGACGGTTGTACAACACATGCCATGTAGCTTCTGCCACCTATTGTAGTTGGTGAGGGACTTAAATTAAGTCGTCCTCCATACGCCTAGGGTTTCAAAATGCAGGTTATGCAGCATGCGTCATTTACCCTGTGCCTTTCTGTTCGGGGAGGGATGTTGCTCGAAGAGCTCCGCTGGTGGCTGTGCGCTATGTCGCCAATGCTGGTACATGTTCGCCTTCGTTGTTAACCATATGTTTCTCATTGTTGTTGCTGTTGGGATGGTTTTCTAGTTTGTCTTGGTTTCGTTGATGTTGCTCCTATGCCCTATTGTGGACCTGTTCGGCTCCCGCGACCGCCATATTTTTCTCCTCCACTGTCAAACTGCCCTCCTTGACTACTCAATGCTACGCGGAGTTGTCGACGACTTCGTCCACTGTGTTCGTTTGCAGAAGTACCATGGTTTTGAAGGTAATTTTTTCATTTTATAGGTTAAGAAGTTGTTTTTCTTGCATTTTCGAGAGATTTTTGAGATAGTTTACCTAATTTATGCTCTTTTCTATTGTGTTGCAGGTATTGTCGAAATGTGGCAGGGTCTAGCTATCATTTGGCTCCTGCATCGACGTTTTCCTCTGCATTTGGCGTGGCGTCTTCACCTCCCAGTAGGAAAATAATTCCTACCAGCCCACTGTTGTGTTTTTTAACACTTGAAAACATGTGTTTATTAACACTTCTAATATTTTTCGGTTTAATTTAGCTCTTCTTCGGATTTTTTTTTCTTTTTTGAATGGAACTAGTTTTGGCACTGTTTTTCTTGTTTGACTTGACACTGGTTTAAGGGATATACCAATGTCTTGTTTGTTTTAGGGTTTTATGTTTAGCGTGGCTATAAGAAAATTTTTTAGGGTTGTATTCCTTGCCGCTAGAAACCCTCAGTTGGGACAGTCTTTCCTATGTAGTTTATGGTTGAGGGTTTGGTTTTTGAAATTCCTCCTATCCTTTGCGGGTCTATGATTATTTGTGTTCATTATGGATTGCTCAACGATTTTCTCACCTGAAGGAAGCATTGGGTACTTGATCTGAAAATAGTCTGGATAGCTTGTATGTATTTCAAGAACCTACCACTCAGTTTTAATTAAACTGATCTAGCTTGTACTTGACAATTTTGCGGAATTATTTACTTGAAAGTGGTGTATGAATTTTTAATTTTTATGTGTCTTAACTTCATTTTTTCTTGATGTAATTTAACATGTATGAAAACAACATAATTCAGAAAATAATCATTCAAACACAACAGCAATTTTAATCTAGGAGTTCACCCAAAATCTCGTGGGCTACGTCTCCTTTGAGCTTGGTCATCATGACTTAGCTCTTTGGTATTATGGTAATTTTTTTTTACAAGTAAATAATTAATTCCAATGATTATAAAAATGATCCAAAGGACTGAAAATACCATAAATATCCCTCAATTGGTTGTCCTAACTTTGTAAACAACTTTAGGCTCTTGTTGACACGATTCCTTTTGTTAGTGCACTAAGGTACTCTGAGCTTCTAAATGGCACAAAATCCCTAAGAATTCTATTTCTATCACTGAAACCACTCCTTTTGTATCCAATACACATCATACATCAACTATCAACTCATAAATTTCTCAAATTGAACACTGCATTCCCCAAATAGGCTATCCTCCACGGTTTTCCCAGGGCTGACTAGAACTTCACATCAGCTTCTTGAGCTCTAGAAGTTCTCAAAATGTTCTGAAACCACTTCCATTGGTTCCAAAATTTCTGAAATAGCCAATTTAGACTATTCTTTAATTAAAAACAGCCTCTGGCTGCTTCGGTTTCACCTCCAAACACTGTTGGCACCCCCTGGCATTAGGGTCAAAGAAAACTTATTTGCTGACTTTTCGACCTCTGGAAGTTATCAAAACTTTCTAAAAATTCTGTCGTTAGATTCAGAATCATGTTTACAGTCAATAATGACCACTTTTTTTCTATAAATGGTCTCAAGAAGCTCTGGCTAAGCCCTGCACTACTGCTGGAAAAAGATGGCACTAATGGCCCCTGGAACTTTATTGAAGCTTTTCGGCCTTCAAACGTTGTGTAAAAGCTTTGAAAACCATTTCATCAGATTCAAGACATATGAATGATCCAATTTAGACTATTGGAACTCTGGAAAAGGACTCTAACTCCCCTGATTAGGCCTCAAACTGAATTTGTCTCATGGTGGCCCTGATGGCTTCTTCATCTTCCCTGAAGAAAAATCTGCTGACGATCACCTCCATTCAGTCTAAAACATGTCCCAAAGTTCTCAGGAGGTCGAAGAGACCCAAAATTGACCAAAATTTCATCCAATTTGGTTCAATAATGAGAGAGTTATGACCTCCCAAAGAAAATTGCCCAATGTCCCCCCAAAACCCCACTAAAAGTGGAGTAACTCCAGTTAGGGTCGATAAAGTTGGCAAGATTCCAAAATTAGTGAAACTATGCCCAAATTAGGTGGAAATTGTTTGTGGTCAAATTTAATCTGGTAGTGGATGGTCACATGACCGTTCCGCCCAAATCGCAACATAGTCGTTAACAAAACATTGTTGCAAAACCGTCGCATTTAATTTGAGTGTATGTAATGGTGCCAACCGTTGTCGTAATTGTCGACTAGTTATCCCTTAGCCATCAAGGTGCGGTCATATGTGTAGGTGTCAGGCTAGCCCTATGGGGCTAGCCCCTTAAATTTTTCCGCCCGAAATAACTTTAGCATTCAAATATAATGTGAATATTGTAAAATCTCTTTCGGTAATCATCACATGCAATGGAACATTGTCGACGCATTTCGAACCAACCAATGTGGTTCGTCATCAGGACTAGGTGAGAGATCATATCAAGAGATTAAGTTTAAATAGATGTAGAGATGGCTAAACTAGCCGTTAGGAAAACGACTAGTTTGACTTTATATATATATATATATATATATATATATATATATATATATAATAACGGCTAGTTTCATTTTATTATTAAAATATTTGATTTATTTATTTAATTACTTAATAGATTAATTAACTTATTAATTAATTACTATATATATATATATATATATATATATATATATATATATATATATATATATATATATATATATATTTCTTATTTTATTTATTTTATTTAATTAATTATTAATTTTATTTAATTATTAATGTGCGAGGTCCAACTAAAAATAACCAATGACCAAAATAAATAAAATTAAAATAAATTAATTAGTTAAAAGTATAATTAATTAATTAATTAAAAATAATAAATAATAAATATAATAATAATAATAATAAATATATAGCATAAAATATAATAAAAAATAATAAAATTATAAAAAATAAAAATAAATAATAATAAAAATAAAATAAAATAAAATAAATAAATAAAGGAACAATAAGCAGGGCAGAAATAAAAGGCAATCAAGTGTATAAGATAGGTATCCAACACCTGCTGATGTTCTAGCCATCATCTCTATTGAGATTAACGAGTCCTTTTTCAATTTCTAAGGTCTCTCTTAACTTCCGATGATGGAAATGGTCGATCCTAGCAATGACCTTAGCCTCTTCAATGCAAATATGATGGTTAGTCTTTTCTGCATGCTCAGCTAGGGCAGAAAAGCAGGATCTTCCATGTTTAATGTCAACAGCATGCTCACAGATCCTTTGATTTATAGACCAACCAATTTCACCAATGTAAGGAGTCCCACAAGAACAAGGAATGATGTATACACTTTTCCCATCCCTAGGGTCAATCGGATCTTTAACCAATTTGAGAGAGCTGTGAATCATGTTAAGGGGCTTGAAAGATGAAGACACCTTTTGCTTCCTAAGGACCTTAGCAATTTTATCAGTGGTTCCCTGAATGAATGGAAGACGCACACTGTAGGACCATTGACTAGGGTCTTTTTTATTTTTAATTAGAGGACCTTTATCTACTTTAAGGAAAGATTTAAGGCCTTGCGACCTACTATAACCATTTTTACAAAAGATACTTAATAGATGGGACTTTTCCCCTTCAAGGTGAGACTCATCAAAGATCCTCAACGCCCTCGTGGCTAAGGTGTTTAGGACAACTAATTTTTGAGTAGGGAAATGGTGCAAACTAGTGTGAAGATATTGCTCAGTATGAGTTTTCTTTCGAAAAACTTGATGGGAGAAAGAACCATCATCTTTTCTAGAGATAAGAACATCAAGGAAAGGAAGGCTACCATCCACCTCATATTCCATGGTGAATTTTATGGAGCGTGATTGATCGTTAAGATGAAGGAAAAAACGATCTAACTTTTCTTTTCCATGAGGCCATACGACACAAGTATCATCTACAAACCTTTTCCAAAGCTTTGGCTGGAAAAGAGCTGAGGCAAGAGTCTTAGATTCAAAATCCTCCATAAACAAATTAGCAACAATCAGGGAAAGGGGAGGACCCATGGCAACACCAGATGTTTTCTCATAGAATTCACCTTCAAAACTGAAGAAAGTGGAGGTTAAGCATAACCCGACTAAATGGGCCGTATTAGGATCAGTAATGCGATTAATGACATCAATAGCCTCATTGATGAGGATATTGGTGTAAAGAGAAACAACATCAAAACTAATAAGCCTATCCTCCTGATCCATTTTAACATCCTTCAATTCATTTATGAAAGAAGAAGAATCTCTAACAAATGAGTCTGTACGACCTACGAGAGGCTTAAGCTTATGGGCTAAATACTTGGCGAGAATATAAGTCGGACCGCCAATGGTATTAACAATGGGCTGAAGTGGGGCACCATCCTTATTTATTTTAGGGAGACCATAGATTCTTGGAGTAAGACGGTTGCTCTCAATCAACTTCTTACTTAGAGAACTCACCGAGCTACTTGATTTAATAGCATTAGAGACAACTGTTGAGATATTTTTTAAGGGAGTTTTGTCAAGTTTCTTGTAACTCCCACTATTCTCCAAATGATCTAACATTTTCATCCTATAATCCTCTTTATTAAGGATGACAGCTGCACCACCTTTGTCAGCTTTAAGAACAAAAATATCCTTATTATTATTTAAGGATTTTAGAGCCTTAAACTCGGGCTTGCTCAAGTTGCTCTTGGGGGGCTTGTATTTCTTCAATATGACTGCACAATCTTGCCTAATGATGTCCTTGGAGGAGTCCGACAAGCCTCTAATACCAAACTCTATGTCACAAATAATATCATGGATGAGGATTTTTCTAGGGGCTAAGGAAAAATTAAAGCCTTTCTCTAAGAGACTATAAACAGATGGGTCAAAAGAAAAGCTAGAGAGATTGACAACTTTCATACTAGATTTATTATCTATATTATAACTCTAGTATGAAAGTTTTCAATCTCTCCAGCTTTTCTTTTGACCCGTCTGTTTATAGTCTCTTAGAGAAAGGCTTTAATTTTGCCTTAGCCCCTAGAAAAATCCCCATCCATGATATTATTTGTGACATAGAGTTTGGTATTAGAGTTTTGTCGGACTCCTCCAAGGACATCATTAGGCAAGATTGTGCGGTCATCTTGAAGAAAGCCAAGCCTCCAAAGAGCAACTTGAGCAAGCCCGAGTTTGAGGCTCTAAAATCCTTAAATAATAATAAGGATATTGTTGTTCTTAAAGCTGACAAAGGTGGTGCATTTTTCATCCTTAATAAAGAGAATTATATGATGAAAATGTTAGATAATTTGGAGAATAGTGGGAGTTACAAGAAACTTGCTAAAAATCCCCTAAAAAAGATCTCAAGAGTTGTCGTTGATGCTATTAAATCAAGTAGCTCGGTGAGTTATCTGAGTAAGAAGTTGATTGAGATAAATCCTATTACTCCAAGAATATATGGTATTCATAAAATCCATAAGGATGGTGCCCCACTTCGGCCCATTGTTAATACCTTTGGCGGTCTCACTTATCTTCTCGCCAATTATTTATCCCATAAGCTTAAGCCTCTCATAGGTAGTACAGACTCATTTGTTAAAGATTCTTCTTCTTTCGTAAATGAGTTGAAGGATGTTAAAATGGATTAGGAGGATAGGCTTGTCAGTTTTGATGTTGTTTCTCTTTACACCAATATCCCCATCAATGAAATATTGATGACATTAATCGCATTACTGATGCTGATATGGCCCATTTAGTCGGGTTATTCTTAACCTCCACTTTCTTCAGTTTTGAAGGTGAATTCTATGAGAAAACATGTGGTGTTGCCATGGGTTCTCCCCTTTCCCCCATTGTTGCTAATATGTTTATGGAGGATTTTGAATCTAAGGCTCTTGCCTCAACTCTTTTCCAGCCAAAGCTTTGGAAAAGTTTTGTAGATGATACTTGTGTCATATGGCCTCTTGGCAAAGAAAAATTAGATATTTTTTTCCTTCATCTTAATGATCATTCACGCTCCATAAAATTCACCATGGAATATGAGGTGGATGGTAGCCTTCCTTTCCTTGAAGTTCTTGTCTCTAGAAAAGATTTTGGTTCTTTCTTGCATCAAGTTTTTCGAAAGAAAACTCATACTAAGCAATATCTTCACGCTAGTTCGCACCATTTCCCTGCTCAAAAATTAGGTGTCCTAAACACCTTAGCCACGAGGACGTTGATGATCTCTAATGAGTCTCACCTTGAAGGGGAAAAGTCCCATATTTTAAGTGTCTTTTGTAAAAATGGTTATAATAGGTTGCAAGGCCTTAAAGCTTTGCTTAAAGCAGAAAAAGATCCTCTAATTAAAAATAAAAAAAGACCCTAGTCAATGGTCCTGCAGTGTGTGTCTTTCGTTCATTCAGGGAACCAGTGATAAAATCGCTAGGGTCCTTAGAAAGAATAAGGTGTCTTCGTC
Organism: Pinus albicaulis; assembly: GCA_034641835.2. Lineage (NCBI taxonomy): Eukaryota > Viridiplantae > Streptophyta > Pinopsida > Pinales > Pinaceae > Pinus > Pinus albicaulis. Next base: position 1,075,223,563 of record CM076578.1, read on the forward strand.
GTTCAAGCCCCTTAACACCATTCGCAGCTCTCTCAAATCGGTTAAAGATCTGATTGACCCTAGGGATGGGAAAGGTGTATACATCATTCCTTGTTCTTGTGGGACTACTTACATTGGTGAAACTAGTCGGTCTATTAATCAAAGTATCTGTGAGCATGCTGTTGACATTAAACATGGAAGATCCCGCTCGTCTTCCCTAGCTGAGCATGTAGAAAAGACTAACCATCATATTTGCATCGAAGAGGCTAAGGTCATTGCTAGGATCGACCATTTCCATCATCGGAAGTTAAGAGAGGCCTTAGAAATTGAATAAGACCCGTTAATCTCAATAGAGATGATGGCTGGAATATCAGTAGGTGTTGTATACCTCTCTTATATTCCTGACTGCCTTTTATTTCTACCCTGCTTATTGTTCCTTTATTTATTTAATTTTATTTTTATTTTTTATAATTTTATTATTTTTTATTATATTTTATGCCATATATTTATTATTATTATTATTTTATTTTATATTTTTTGATTGATTGATTTATTTATTTTATTTTTAATTAATTAATTAATTTTAATTTTATTTATTTATTTATTTTGGTCATTGGTTGTTTTTAGTTGGACCTTGCACATTAATAATTAAATAAAATAATAATTAATTAAATCAACTAAATAAAATAAGAAATGTATGTATATATATATATATATATTAATTAAATAATTAATTAATAAGTTAATTAATCTATTAAGTAATTGAATAAATAAATCCAATATTTTAATAATAAAATGAAACTAGTTGTTATTAAAAATAAAAATTAAAAATTAAAAGTCAAACTAGTCGTTTTCCTAACGGCTAGTTTAGCCATCTCTACATCTATTTAAACTTAATGTCCTAATCTGATCTCTCACCTAATACTGATGATGAAACACACTGGTTGGTTCGAAACGAGTAGACAATGTTCCATTGCATGTGATGATTATCGAAAGAGATTTTACAATTTTATATGATGGATCACAGAAGCATTGATTCTAAAAATAATGTGAATTCCTTGGTTTGTAAGAACCAATGTGCAGGTCGCCTGGATAGGCCTGAGCGATAGTAGCCAGTCGACTTGGGGTCAAATCCTATGAAGTCACAAAAATTTTACCACACCAAAATTTCATTGGCCTGGAGCCACGTGGCGGCCTCCGGGCAGGCCACGTGGCGCCTAATGATAGACCCAAATCCAAAAAAGTCAAACCATCTTTGAATACCAAGTTGCCACTTGTCGAAGCCTGATACGCTCGAAAGGGAATATTCTAGCGGGATATTCTGAGGAATATTCTTTTTTAAATTTTTCCAAAGTTTAAAAGTCAAACTTGGTCAACTGAATTTTGGAGGTTACTGGAGACTTCAAACTTGAATAACTTTCGCATACGACCTTCATTTTGCGAACCGTTCACGGCGCCAGAATCAAATCAAAGAGAGCTTTTTGGTAATTAAGATTTCAAGTGATTTTGAACACTTCCATTTTTTAGCAATTTGCATATCTTGGATATGATCTCCTGATCACACCTCCCAAATGAGAAGCTTGTGGACCAAAAAATCTCTCTGGAATACTAAAACTGATATGTACAGTGAATAATAATATTGCACCCTCTTCTCTTCAGCCTCAAAACACTTGCCTTGCATGGCTAATGACTTTGAACCACAACTAGAAGGCAATTCACACTTCCCTTCCTCGATGCACTTGTCCTCCTATCTTTCTTGCACTCACTCAGAAAATTTATGGCGAGAAATTTGCAGAAGGAAATTGAACATCGCTGCCTTGATCAATGATCCAAGGTGGCTCAAACAAACGATAAATTACAGCATAAAATACATGTATACAACCGAAATTTGCATATGTACAAAATGAGTACGTCTTACTGTACCAAGAAGTCCATCCACTTCTTACTAGGCCACCTCCATGGAAACTTTTTTTGCTGCAACTCTTCCTCATGTGAATCTTCCACTTTCACATCATTAATGTAATCTGCAGTTCCACTTGCACCAATCTTCCTGTCCGCTTGTTGCATGTGCTTTGGACGACTAGTTGGATGCAAAGTCCAACAATGAGAGACATCGTGTCCCTTCTTTTGGACATATGTGAAAAACTTATGCACCTTCTTTGAAAGTTGTATTTTCCTCATCTGCTTCTTGTATTCTTTCTTCCTCATCTAGCATCTCGAAACAACATGGTTAAATCCACCACAAAATGTACAACAAATCTTTCTTCCATTTAAGCATTTAAAATTATCATGCTTTGTAGAAACACAATCAAATTGATCATGAGAATATTTATACCTCTTATGCTGCTTTGAATGTTCATCCTTTTTGTCTTCATGAGAAGATGAACTCGTAGAGGCTACAACTTTCATTTGCAGACTAACATCACCATTCTTGTCTTAAAAACTGTTTAAACTCGCATGCTCTTCGAAAGAACCAACACATCTTTCTAAAGAGGAAACTAAAGGCAAATTAGAGTGGATTAACTCTTCCTCACGCATGTTCTTGGTCAAAGCCTCTTGGGCTTGATGGAATTGCCTCTCCATATCATGCAATCTTTGAAGAATTTCTTCCTTCTCTTCCTTCATGGCAAACAATTGTTCACGAAGTTCAGTGCTTTCTCGTTTATCCTCAAACAAAATCTGCACCATGTCCTTCAATATAATAAAGTCACGCTTCATATCATCATTGAAGAATCTTGTTAAGGAGGAACTTCACTTGTAGAAGTTGTCAATATGATGTCCATAAGGTACTTTGGGGTAAGGAAGAAGCCTTCAACTCTTTCTTCCTTTTTTTTCTCTCTAAGACTTAGCTAATCAGTGGCTATCCGAAAATCTCAAGCAAACTCAAACTACAATCAGTTTGTAAACAATAAAAAAATTAATCTTTTACACTGTTTAAACAACTCTCAAGCTATACAATCAAGAAACCAAGTGCTCTATCAAGCAAGCAACTCTGCTCTGATACCAGCCTGATCTGAAAATGGTCTGGATAACTTGTATGTATTTCAAGAACCTACCACTCAGTTTTAATTAAAATGACCTAGCTTGTACTTGACAATTTTGCGGAATTATTTCATGGAAAATTTTAAGGATGGAAAATTATCTTGAAGTTTAAAAAATTGGCGAATCTCTCTAGTCCCTAATATGCAAACTATAAAATGTGTATTGATGTATTTATAAAATTATTCAAATTTATAATGATATTATATATATTGTCTATATAATGTGGGTGATTTTTAATGTAAAATAATTTTATATTGTAAAATTTGGGCGAATTATTTTCATAAAAAATGGAAATTGGCGAATCTTTTTTTTGGAAAAACCATGGAAAATTAGCCCACCTGCGAATATTAGCCCCTAAAATTTTCCATGAATTATTTACTTGAAAGTGGTGTATGAATTTTTACCATTTATGTGTCTTAACTTCATTTGTTCTTGTTGTAATTTAACATGTATGAAAAAAACATAATGCAACAAAAAATTATTCAAACACAAAAGCAATTTTAATCTAGGATTTCACCCAAAATCTCATGGGCTACGTCTCCTTTGAGCTTGGGCATCATGACTCAGCTCTTTGGGATTATGGTAAGTTTTTTTACAAGTAAATACTTAATTCCAATGAATACAAAAATGATCCAAAGGACTGAAAATACCATAAATATCCCTCAATTGGTTGTTCGAACTTTGTAAACAGCTTTAGGCTCTTGTTGACACGATTCCTTTTGTCGGTGCACTAAGCTACTCTGAGCTTCTAAATGGCACAAAATCCCTTAGAATTTTGTTCCTGTCACTGAAACCACTCCTGATATATCCACTACACATCATAAATCAACTATCAACTGATAAATTTCTCAAATTGAGCATTGCGTTCCCCAAATAGGCTATCCTCCATGGTTTTCCCAAGGCTTCCCAGAACTTCACATGAGCTTCTTTAGCTCTAGAAGTTTTCAAAATGTTCTGAAACCACTTCGATTGGTTCCAAAATTTCTGAAATAACCAAGTTAGACTATTCGTTCATCAAAAACGGCCTCCGATTGCTCCGATTTCGCCTCCAAACACTGTTGGCACCCCCTGGCACTACGTTCAAAGAAAACTTCTTTGTTGAGTTTTAGACCTATAGAAGTTATAAAAACTTTCTAAAACCTCTTTCATTAGATTCATAATCATGTTTACAGTCAATAATGACCATTGGTTCATTGCAAATGGTCTCAAGCAGCTCTGGCTAAGCCCTACACTGCTGCTGGCAAAAGATGGCACTAATGGCCCCTGGAACTTTATTGAAGCTTTTTGGCCTTCAAAATGTCTTTACAGGCTCTGAAAACCATTTCATCATATTCAAAACATCTGAATTATCCAATTTAGACTATTGGAACTCTGGAAAAGGACTCTAACTCCCCTGGTTAGGCCTCAAACTGAATTTGTCTCATGGTGGCCCTGATGGCTCCTTCATCTTCCTTGAAGCATAATCTATTGAATATCACCTCCATTTAACCTAAAACTTGTCCCAAAGTTCTCAGGAGGTTGAAGAGACCCAAAATTGACCAAAATTTCGTCCAATTTAGTTCAATAATGAGAGAGTTATGACCTCCAAAATAAAACTTCCCAATGTCCCCCCAAAACCCCACTAAAAGTGGAGTAACTACAGTTAGGGTCGATAAAGTTGGAAAAAATTTGAAATTAGAGGAACTGTGCCCAAATTAGGCGGAAACCATTTGTGGTCAAATTTAATGTGGTAGTGGGCGGTCACATGACCGTTCCGCCCAAACCGCAACATAACCATTAACAAAACATTGTTGCAAAACCGTTGCATTTAATTTGAGTGTGGTCAAATGTAATGGTGCCAACCGCCGCCGTAACTGTCGGGCGGTTAGCCATTGGACGCCGAGGCACGGTCATATGTGCAGGGGTCGAGCTAGCTCTAAGGGGCTATCCCCTTAAATGTTTTCGCCCGAAATAACTTTAGCATTCAAATATAATTTGAATACCCTAGTTTGTAAGAACCAATGTGCAGCTTGCCTGGATAGGCCTGAGGGCTGGTAGCCAATCGACCCGGTGTTGAATCCTGTGAAGTCACAAAAATTTTACCACACCAAAATTTCACTGGCCTGGGGCCACGTGGCGGCCTCCTGGCAAGCCACGTGGTGCCCAATGATAGGCCCAAATCCAAAAAATTCAAACCATCTTCAAATACCAAGCTGCCACTTGTCGAAGCCTGATATGTCCGAAGGGGAATATTCTGAGGAATATTCTTGAAATATTCTTTTTAAAAATTTTCCAAAGTTTAAAAGTCAAACTTGGTCAACTTAATTTTGGAGGTTACTGGAGACTTCAAACCTGAATAACTTTCACATACGACCTCCATCTCGTGAACCATTCACGTTACCAGAATCGAAACAATGAGACCTTTCCGGTCGTTCAGATTGCAAGTGATTTTGAACACTTTCATTTTTAAGCAATTTGCATATCTTGGATATGATCTCCTAATCAATACTAAAGGTAAACATTTGTCTTTCTCTAGTGGAGGCCGTGATCTCATTCTTCATGCTGTTGGTGTGTTTGAAGGGACAACAGCAAAAAATCGTGCCCTCTCCTACAATTCTTTACTTCTGTGATGACCGTGAGCATTGAAGAGACACCAGAAGGTAGACTCTCCCCTGTGTGAGCTCACATTGCTGTTGTAACTTCATTTTCTAGGACTATGTGCCAATTCCAGGATAATATCTGGGTTGTATTGCTGGTGTACAAAGGATGTGTCTATGTGAAAGAAAGAATTGAAGAGCTGAGCTAAATAACCATTTGCCTATTTGCCTATATTTTGATAGGAGTGTGTTCTAGTAAATCTAGACTATTTGATTGTTTGTTTTGAGAAATTTTCGTTGATTGTTTTGAGAAATTATTTGTCATCATAACTAGTTGTTGAATTATTGTTTTTCAACCCATTGTATTTTATTTGTGCATCATCGTTTCAATTTTTCATTGAAGCACATTATAAGATAATTTTATTAATAAATAATAAGTTTGATATTTCTGCTACGACATATGGAGGGACTTGTTTTTTGAAATTTTGTACTTGTGTATTGAGAATGAATGCCATGCATCCATGTATACATTGGTTTTTATTATTCAAAAGATTGTCTGGTGTTGTGCAATTTCAAGTCAATATTTGCAGGTTTGTTATTTATCAAGGTAAGGTCAACCATTCAAAGTCTCCATTGTGATTGTAAGATACATATTTGAGACCAATTTAATTGGCAGAAATTCATTGAGATGGTTTAGAAGTAAGCAGACAGTTTAGCAGCCTATCACTTCTCACAACTCCCTATGTTAATAACATGTAAGTTCTAGTGATTTTGCAAAATATTGTTTGTTGTTTTGCAATTGTGATAGGGTAATTCCAAGTTGTTCAAGTCCATATATGTGGGTTTGGTATTCATCAAAGCAAGGTTCAATGCCCTAAATTTGCAACCTAGAAGTATCGACGAATCTTCAAAACATTGTCTTTTGTCATGCAATTGTGATAGGGTAATGTCAAGTTTGTCAAGTCAAAGTGAAAACCCCAATTGTAACAGTAACCCGAGATATCTCAGAGATAAACAATTATGTCATTATTATGTGAAAAGAGGCTTAAACATTACGAAATGGAAAAAATTGTTTACACTCAACCCTTTTCAAAATAAGACACTTAAAAATTGTAACCAAACAGTGTTAATAGGCATCGAGGCCAACCTATCAAAGCTATATGACCAGAATAGAGTATAGAACACAGTCATTGTTCCTTATGACTCTCACTGTTAATTCAAGTACATAGGAAAACTGTTAAATTTTACAAGTATATGTCAAACATAAATATATATAAACCCCATAAACGGATAAAAATTATAACTCCATATATATATAATTTAAAAAAAAAAAAAAAAAAAAAACCAAAAACAAACTTCTTTTAAAAATGTAGGCCTTTGAAAATAAGAGGTCATATTGAAGGTTTAATGTCTTGGATTTACAATGAGTTTGTGCATGCTCTATTCTTTTGGTTTTTCATTGACAGTCAGTTAGAGTTGCAGTTCTTTTGCTCTGCAAACCCTCCCTTGCAATGAGCTTGGTCCATTAGTGATATCTTTAAGGAAAGTTAACAAAATGACAATTCCCTAGACAGATGGGGTTGTGTAAAATATGGTTGGTAGTTGGAGTGTTGTTACTGGACATTTCACTTTAAACTTAGTGGGTAGTGTATACCACCTCTCAATTTTTCAATTGAATAAATCATATTTGCATAAAATTTTATTTATAAAATTTTAACATCTTAATTTGTGTCATTGTGAAGTTATATTATGTATAACAAATAGTTTTTATTTTGATTGTAGAGTGTAATGTGAATTTTATTTCTAACTTAATTTAATGTTATCATACATTTTATGGATTTGCATGTTTTTATGTAGAGCTGATTTATTTGGGTGATTTGTTTTCTAGAAAGAGTTGAGGCTAGAAGTTGTTTTAAATTATATTGATTTTTTGGTTGTGTAGAGTCTCAAATATGGTTGGAAATTGGAGTGCTATTAGTGGAAATTTCACTTTAATCTTAGTGGGAAGTGTATACCACTTCTCAATTTTGCAATTGAATAAATCATATTTGCATAAAATTTTATTTATAAAATTTTAACAGCTTACTTTGTGTCATTGTGATGTTATACTATGTATAACAAATAGTTTTTATTTTGATTGTAGAGAGTAATCTGCATTTTATTTCTAACTTAATTTAATGTTATCATACATTTTATGGATTTGCATGTTTTTATGTAGAGCTGATTTATAAGGGTGATTTGTTTTCTAGAAAGATTTGAGGCCAGAAGCTGTTTTAAATTATATTGATTTTCTGGTTGTGTACAGTCTCAAATCTGGTTGGTAATTGGAGTGTTGTTAGTGGACATTTCACTTTAACCTTAGTGGGTAGTGTATACCACCTCTCAATTTTGCAATTGAATAAATCATATTTGCATAAAATTTTATTTATAAAATTTTAACAACTTACTTTGTGTCATTGTGATGTTATACTCTGTATAACAAATAGTTTTTATTTTGATTGTAGAGTGTAATCTTCATTTTATTTGTAACTTAATTTAATGTTATCATACATTTTATGGATTTGCATGTTTTTATGTAGAGCTGATTTATAAGGGTGATTTGTTTTCTAGAAAGAGTTGAGGCCAGAAGCTGTTTTCAATTATATTGATTTTTTGGTTGTATACAGTCTCAAATATGGTTGGTAATTGGAGCACTGTTAGTGGACATTTCACTTTAACCTTAGTGGGTAGTGTATACCACCTCTTAATTTTTCATTTGAATAAATCATATTTGCATACAATTTTATTTATAAAATTTTAACAGGTTACTTTGTGTCATTGTGATGTTATACTATGTATAACAAATAGTTTTTATTTTGATTGTAGAGTGTAATGTGTATTTTATTTGTAACTTAATTTAATGTTATCATACATTTTATGGATTTGCATGTTTTTATGTAGAGCTAATTTATTTGGGTGATTTGTTTTCTAGAAAGAGTTTAGGCCAGAAGTTGTTTTAAATTATACTAATTTTATGGTTGTGTACAATCTCAAATATGGTTGGTAATTGGAGTGTTGTTAGTGGACATTTCGCTTTAACCTTAGTGTGTAGTGTATACCACCTCTCAATTTTGCAGTATACAGTATATAGTATACAGAGTTTACAGTATAAAAAAATAACACATCTAACAACATTGTCATGTCATTCTGTCAGAATGTAACATTTTAATATACTATAGATGTTCCTTCCTTACAATGCCGCATACAATATGGAAAAACATACAGCCCATCTAAAATCCACATCATAAGGTGGTTACAACCAAAAAAATATAACACCCCTATTCTTTATGGCCTTGAGAATTTTCAGTGCCAAACCCTGAGTTTCCTAATTGCGCCAAGTAGGTTGGCCTCCCTAAGAAGGGTTGGTTAGGCCGTGGTTGATTGCTGCCATATATTTGAGACCAATTTTTCCCATCCAACCATGGAGGAATTGAGTACCCATACCTCACACTTGTGCTAATTGGAGGTGTGTGATGAGCATACATTGAATTCACACCTCCTGTGGTAGGAATAATGCAAGTGGGTAAACCCCCATTTTGATAGTAAGGCACTTGAATGTTTATGAGGTATTGGAATAATTTTGTATTATTTGAAATATTTTCCAATGTGTTGGACATGTCCCTGATTTCATTCTCATCAACTATGCTTACATTTTATGTCAACCATATCAGTCATCCCTTGTTCCCTTTCAAGCATTTGTTTAGCCTTTCTTGCTTCCTTTTCCTATCTTGACATTTGTTTTTGTTGCTCCTCCTCTTGCTTTGCTCTCTCTCTTTCAAGCCTTTAATTTGCTCGATGTTGCGCTGCAATAGCCCTTGCTGCCTTCTTCTCCTTCGCTTGATCCCTTTTTTGTTTGTTTTAATTCCCAAATTTCCATTTTTTTCTTTTCTGACTCAAATAGGAGTTTCATATAGTCTTCTGAGGTGGGTAACTATCGGAACTTCGCCCCAAACGAATACTACCAAGTGTTCCTTGCTTATTTTTCATTGACACTCTTGCTACTGGTAGCTTTAGGAACCACCCAAGTAACTTCTCCCCCCCCTCCCACCTGCATGTCATTGCTTGGCACTTCGGTATCCATGGCACTTGATTGAACTATATTTTTTTCTTCATTTGGTGCCTCATTATGTGCTCCATCTTCTTCCATTAATCTATTTTCCATAAAAAAATGAACAATTTCACAGTTCAATTGAACTAGTTATGAAGGCATGTTCATGCTTTTTTCATTGGTTCTTGAGACATTGTGTTCGTTAAAATTAATCATGGCTTCTGCCAGCCATGATGGTGGGTTTACTTGGCTTGGAAATGTCAATTGGTCATTTTCATTGTCATTAAAAATATCAGCAATTTCATTTTCAACTACATCTGCATTAGCAATATTAGCAATTTCATTTTCAACTACATCTGCATTGTCAACTGCATGTTCAACAGTTTCATTAACACTATCAGCAGCAAGAGTTCCATCTTCTTGAGTTGGTAGAACAACCTCCATGTTGCTATCAATTTGTTGATGAATATACTGTGTTTCACATACCTGCTCATCATCATCAACATATAACTATCCTTGAGAGAGAGAAATTATATTACCAGCTGCAACCACATCAACATGTTCATGTACTTCTTCTTGCACTTCATGCTCTTCTTCCTAACCATCCACATAAAAATCTTGGCTACAAGCAGTATCATGCATAAGAGCATCATAATTCAGTGGCCATATTCTTGTCCTCCTAAAGTTAGCTTTGATATTTGATGGTGTCAAATCCCTTTTAAAAGCCTTACTTATAAGCTCTGCTAACTCGAATCTTTTCACCTCAGTCCCTATATTCTTTGCCACCCATGCAGCACGCTCTGACCTGAAATAATTCTTGAAAGGGCCAAACACACTAACATCAAGGGGTTGCAATATGTGAGTGGTATGAGTGGGCAATGTTAAAAGTTCAATGCCAAAATTGTTTGCTTTCTCAATTGTTTGTACAACCATGTGGCTTCCATGGCCATCTAATATCAATAGGTGTCTATTATTAGGTGAGACACCACCTGGCACAGATGCAACAAAGTGGCAAAGCAAATTTTAAAAAAGTTCTTTAGTCATCCATGCATGGGGATGTGCAACCATGCATGCTCCTAGTTCATAGTTTTGTACATAACATTTTCAACTGATTTTTACCTTTGAATAGATAAAATCCTGGGATTGAAGCACCAGTTGCATTGACACAACATAAAATGGTTATCCACTCCCTACTCTTAGGAAAAATCTTTGGCACATTTCGGCTGCCTCTCTTGGCAATTACCCTCATGCCACAATTCCTTCCTGCCTTTAAACTTGTTTCATCATAGTTCCATATATGGTCTGCTGCATACGAATGTTTATCATATGCACTAGAAATAGTGTCATAGAACTTACATACAACTTCAGGGCGCAAATTTAATTCTTTGTCTCTATCAAGGCCCTCAGTTGTACACAATACAAGGTCTAGATGCCTTTTTTTAAACCCACACCATCATGATTTACCAGGAAACCCATCTTTGAATGGGTTTGGCCTCCCTTGATAGATTTGATCAACTGTGGATTTGAGTTGTATCAACTCTAGCCCATGTCCCAATTGGGCCATTTCTTTACACCATTCAACCACCTTATCCTCCTCCTCTTTAGTCATAACTGTAAGAGGCCCTTTACATTTGGTGTGAGTGAGCCCATTTATCCAATAATGTATTGATGAGGGAGGAGTACTATGTTTCTTTGCAGATGCCCGAACAGAATATCCATTGAGCTCTATGTCGTCAATTGCAGCTAACATTTCTTCTTTTGTCCAACCTCTTATAGCACTGATCTTTTTAGTTGAAGTTGCGCCTTGCACTGTGGTTGATGGTGGCTCTGTGACTGATGGTGTCACAACATCAGCTTCATCCACATGGTCATCCTCAACAACATTTCTTAGAGCATTGTTGACATTGAGATCACCTGTTTTTTCTTCATCTGATGAAGTGCATCGCAACTGGGCACCCCTGGTCACTCTTCAGCCACTTCTCCTTGTACAAGTTACATAAATCACTCTTGCCATGGATACAACTACCTGCAGAATTATTGCATGCATTTAGTTAAGAATAATTAAAAAGAATGCTTTCATACAAGCCAAACATCATTTGGTAACATCATATCTTCCCATTTATAACAATTTATAACAGTTTACAATTAGTTTGTGTGTTCATGCCCGAGGTTTCTGAATGCCTTTCCTTCTGTTACAATTTTTTTATTTTATGTCTTGTCATCTTTGATTCAAATGATCAGCTAATGCTCAGCTACTGTTACACTAAAAATTGTCATCCTGACATTCTTCTATATGTATGAGCTCATTATCACTCATATTTCCTCCTTTGCAAGTCTAACATATCAGTTCCTCATGTCAAGCCTTGAAAATCAGAGAAAAGTTTCTGAAAATCTCCTTAACTTTGGTGTCACACTTTCTCTATATCTTGCCTGCGGTCCCGCACCTAATGTTCATGTCTCCTGCGTACCTGAAAGAAATTTATCTGTGTTATGGGTGCGGACCCATGTAAAGATTAAAAAGGTGCAAGTAAATTCAAAAAAGCTCACTTTCAGTAAATTCTAGAAGCCTCTAGAAAGAATCTTGCGGTGGCAAAACCGCTCTTTTGAGGTTCATATATCCATTACCTTATGGAGCTAACCCCTTGATGTGAGGATCTTATCCCTTTGAAGGAGGATTCTATCCCTTCATAGTTGGAACTGAAACCTCCTCTTTTCCACTATAAAAAGAGGCATTGGGTAGCCTCAAAGGAGAGTTCAAGCTTT